>JAVYIG010001033.1:0-398341 GCA_035222895.1 Strongylocentrotus droebachiensis
CCCCCCCCCCCCCCCCCCCCCCCCCCCCCCCCCCCCCCCCCCCCCCCCCCCCCCCCAATAAAAAAAAATAAGAGAGAAGGAAGGAAAGGGAAAGAAATGACATAATTTCCGAGATTTTTCCCTACTTTTTAGTAAATACGTTTGTTAATATGTGTTTGTTGGAGAATGACAAATTACTAAATTTACAGCCAGGCAAGAAATATGATTCTTGAGATTCCTATATGTAAGGCCCGAGGTGGGGCGGGGATTGGTAGCCTCGAGCTCCCTCCCCCCCCCCCCCCCCACTTTTTTGAAAAAGTATATTAAAGAGAAATAAAATAGAATGAGAGCAAGAAAGAAAGAATAGTTAACTGCCAGTGTTAAAAATTAATGAGGCATCTAAATATGCTCATCTGACCGTGATTAAATGCCTAAAAGCCCTAAACTCCCGGGGGCTCTGCCCCTGGATTCCACCTAGGACCCTACGGCCGGCCCTTAGATGCTCATCTGACGGTAATTTAATGCCTAAAACCCCTGATTTTTTGGGGCTCCGCCCCCTGGAACCCATGCCGAACAGGGGCGGATCTAGCTTTTTGCTAAGGGGGGGGGTTGACCAAAATAATGACGATGCGGAGCATCGTCCACGAGCCGCGAAGCGGCGAGCCGATTTTTTTTGGGGTGCTTATTTGAACCCCGTAAGTGATGTTTTCCTGGCATCTATTAACACAATGGAGACCATAAAAAGCAGTGCATGATAACGTCTTTTTAAATCAAGTAACAGTTAAATACACAGTTATATCCAGAGTTATCATGTGTTTTTTTTTTTTTTTTTTTTTTTTGAGCCGCCCAAGGGGGGTTTAAACCCCCTAAACACCCCCCCCCCCCCCCCCCCCCCCCCCCGTAGATCCGCGCCTGCCGAATAGTGACCTGGACCTGCCAGTGTCATAAAATAATAAGGTATATAAAAAAATGCTCATCTGACCTTAATTAAACGCCTAAAACCCCTGAGCTTCCGGGGCCGGCTCAGCCGCCTCGACCCCACCAGTGGCCCTAAGGCGGGCCCCTGAATGCTTATCTGACCGCAATTTATTGCCTTAAACCCCTGAGCTTGCGGGGTCGGACAAGGTATCAAAATGTGTTTATCTGAGCGAAGCGCGTGAGTGGGGAACAGGAACCTGAATTCAGACGAGGATTCAGAGGCGAGAACGGTAATACGAATCTTTAATGATTTAATGAAACGTAAAAGCTTCCGCGCTTTGCGCGGGATGGAGGGGAAACTAAATTCCGACGAGGATTATTTTCGAGAACGGTACAACAAATCGTCTTCTTTCTCTAATGACTTAATGAAAATTAAAAACTTCCGGGGGGAACCTGAATTCAGACGAGGATTAAGAGTCGAGAACTGTACAACGAAACGTCTTCTTTTCGAATGATTAATTGAAACGTAAAAGCTTCCGCGCGGGGGGGAACTGAATTCAGACGAGGATTAAGAGTCGAGAACTGTACAGCCAAGCGTCTTCTTTCTCTCATAATCTTAAAAAACTTGAAAGCTTCCGCGCTTTGCGCGGGAAGGGGGGGGGGGACCTGAATTCGGACGAGGATTTAGAGTCGAGAACTGTACAACGAATCGTCTTATTTCGAATGAATTAATGAAACGTAAAAGGTTTCGCGCTTCGCGCGGGAGGGGGGGGGGGGACTGAATTCAGACGAGGATTAAGAGTCGAGAACGGTACAACGAATCGTGTTCTTTCTCTAATGATTTAATGAAACGTAAAAGCTTCCGCGCTTCGCGCGAGAGTGGAGGGGGGGGAACCTGAATTCAGACGAGGATTAAGAGTCGAGAGCTCTCCAAAGAATCGTAATAATTTAATAAATCGTAACAATTTCTTGTGAAACGTCAAAGCTTCCGCGCGAAGCGCGGGAGGGGGGAACCTGAATTCAGACGAGGATTCAGAGGCGAGAACGGTAATACGAATCTTTAATGATTTAATGTTACCTTCCGCGCTTCGCGCGGGATGTAGGGGGAACTAAATTTCGACGAGGATTATTTTCGAGAACGGTATAACGAATCGTCTTCTTTCTCTAATGATTTAATGAATCGTAAAAGCTTCCACGCTTCGCACGGAAGGGGGAAAAACTGATTTCAGAGGAGGATTAGTGTCGAAAACGGTACAACGAATCGTCTTCTTTCTCTAATGATAAAAAGGAAACTTAAAAAGCTTCCGCGCGAAGCGCGGGAGGGAGGGAACCTGAATTCAGACGTGGATTAAGAGTCGAGAACTCTCCAAAGAATCGTAAATAATTTAATAAATCGTAAAAATTTTCGCGCTTCGCGCGGGAGGGGAAAAACTAAATTCAGACGAGAATTATTTTTGAGAACGGTACAACGATGCTTCTTCTTTCTCTAATAATTTAATGAAACTTCAAAACTTCCGCGTTCGCGGAGGAGGGAGGGGGAAACTCGCCCCTTCCTGCACCGACCCCCCCCCCCCCGCATTACGTCGCTGTTGGTCACCATTACGTACCAATATTTGGCTCGCATAATTTCAAATTTGGGCCCCCCCCCCCCCTAAGAAATCCTGGATCCGCACCTGCCTGCACCCACCCCCCCCCCCCCGCCAATTACATCACTGTTGGTTTCTGTGGCCAAGAAAAGTTCTATCTATATGTTAATGAGACAAAATGTGAAGGTATAGAAAATCCACATTTTTAATCACGAGTTAAATTATATGTTGATATGTGTATGTGTTTTTACGCGTAGATCATAATCAAAATATTATACACGGTTCAGCATTTGCTCAAAAAGCTATATAGACCATGATTAAGGAACAACGTACCATAACTCGACTGTCTCCAATAACATTGATAGCGGCTTCGGAGAGGATCTCCTAGTAAACCTATACACGACTTTTTGTTAGCAATGGAATCCAATGACCGGGGTAATATGTAAGGCGTTTAGACACATAGGAGCTCTATACAAACGTGACTATTATCTTTAAACTTGAAATCCATTTTACATAACCCAAGAAAATGTCAGACAAAATCCATTAAACTCTAATTCCAAAGCCTGTGCCTAAATTAAAACCTTTAAAAACACCCAATAACCATCAATGACATGGGAGATAAAGTAATACCATATGGCACTTGTGTTTCAAGGAGAGTTGGTTTCTGTGGCCAAGAAAAGTTCTATCTATATGTAAATGAGACAAAATGTGAAGGTATAGAAAATCCACATTTTTAATCACGAGTTAAATTATATGTTGATATGTGTATGTGTTTTTACGCGTAGATCATAATCAAAATATTATACACGGTTCAGCATTTGCTCAAAAAGCTATATAGACCAAACGTACCATAACTCGACTGTCTCCAATAACATTGATAGCGGCTTCGGAGAGGATCTCCTAGTAAACCTATACACGACTTTTTGTTAGCAATGGAATCCAATGACCGGGGTAATATGTAAGGCGTTTAGACACATAGGAGCTCTATACAAACGTGACTATTATCTTTAAACTTAAAATCCATTTTACATAACCCAAGAAAATGTCAGACAAAATCCATTAAACTATAACTCCAAAGCCTGTGCCTAAATTAAAAACTTTAAAAACACCCACTAGTAGATAGAAACGCACTCTCTTGAATGCTATCATTATTTTTGTAATTAGATTATCCAAAAACTCTGTGGAAACAACATTTCCCATACGATGAGGTAGAGTAATTGAGTGCCTAAAACCCTTGGGCTTCCGGGGGCTCCGACCCCTGAACCCCACACCAATTAGGGACCTGCCAGTGTCACAATTAGGTATCAAAATAATGCTTATCTGACCGTAATTAAATGTCTAAAAACCCTGAACTTCGGGGGCTCTGCCCCTAGACCCCGCCGAGGGCCCTAAGGCGGACCCCTGATTGCTAATCTGACCGTAAATTATTGCCTTAAACCCCTGAGCTTCCGGGGCGGACAAGGTATCAACATAATATGTTCATCTGACCGCAGGCGCGTAGCCAGGGGGGCAGTATGGTCCCCCAAAAAACGCCGGCCAAAAAAATAGAGGAGTGAAAAGGAAGAGGACGTATGAAGAAAAGGGTGTAGACAAAGAACATTTTTGATATTCAGACAAGGATTAAGAGTCGAGAACATTACAACGATTGGTCTTCTTTCTCTAAAAAAATTAATAAAACGTCAAAGGGGGGGGGGGGAAACGAAATTTAGACAAGGATTAAGAGTCGAGAACGGTACAACGAATCGTCTTCTTTCTCTAAAGATTTAGTGAAACGTAAAATCTTTCGCGCTTCGCGCGGGAGGGGGAAACTGAATTTAGACGAAGATTAGGAGTCGATAAAACGACACAACGAATCGTCTTCTTTCTCGAAATGTCAAAGCTTCCGCACTTCGCGGAGGAGGGTGGGTGGAAACACGCCCCTCCCTGCACCCACCCCCCTAATTACATCACTGCTGGTCACCATTATGTACCAATATTTGGCTCGCATAATTTCAAATTTGGGCCCCCCCCCCCCCCCTAAGAAATCCTGGATCCGCGCCTGGCTGTACCCTGAAGAACTACAAAATGCATGCGCAAAAGAAATGCATGTGCAGTTTTGGCGTACATGAAGTTTTCAATAGGAAATTGGAAGTAGTTTACAAGATAAACCTGTAAATTTGGCTGTAACACAATGATTTTAAACTTCATTTTAAAACTTATCCTATCCATTTCGAAGGAATAGAAGGTAATAGGACAGTAAAGAATATGTATTTTTCAATGTTTGGCATGTTCAGATGTATGTCCACCAGTGTCCACTTCTTTAATAATCTATCTCATATCACACAAATTGTCATAATTTGGGGTTAACTGCTCCTCTAACTGGTCTTAAATCGCGACACTTTTCCTGAAACTATACACTGTGGCCCTGGCCCAGCGAAAAGAATTTGAAGAAATGTAAAAGTTCGTTTGTCTGTGATGATACGTGATTACATAATAAACATACACATTACCAGGTGGCGGTGGTCATGATGTGATCAAAGAAAGACTCTCATTATTAGTCCATCTGTAGTAGGGCCCATGGCTATACTATGCTGCACATATTATGGGCTTCATCTAAACTAATTTCCCAAACAAAAATATATATTTACCATCGAAGTCTCCAACATAAGTATTGATAGTTTGTTGTTTCGTCAAATAATGTTCGTTAGTATTTCCCTTCTTTTATACTGGTTCTGTTAAGTATCTGCATGAGGATTTATGGAATGATGCTTCAAGCAGTACAGTGTTCTCAAATTTTTCAAATGAATAAAATGTAATTACAGATTTTTGCAAGATGGAAAATATAGATAGTGATGGAAAAAAGGGGGTAGATAGAATGAATAAAACGAAGAAAAGAACAGACTGTTGAAAAATACTCCTCAAACTTCAAGGGGTTGGTAGTCACGGCTTAAAATGGACAAGCTTAAAAATATAGTCATTTCATTCGGCGCTAAAGGCACTGCCGTAGACAGGGGCACAGGGGGCCATGCCCCCCCTATTCAGTCTGCCTCAAACAAATGGTGTACCTCATGCAGGGGCGTACGCAGGATTTTTTCAAGGGGGGGGGGGTTTTAAAATATTTTGCTCACGAAAATTTGAAAATCGCGCCGGCCGAAAAGTCGCTCAGTGGGGGGGGGGGGGTCTCGAAATTTCAACATTTGACATTTTTTTCGTTGGGGGGGGGTAAGGTCGCCTTATTTAGGTTAGCCGTAGGTATAATTTTTTTTTTTTTTTTTTTTTTTTTTTTTTTTAGTAATAAACAAAAAAAACAAAACAAAACAAAACCAAAGGGGGGGGGGTTTTAGGTTTTTGTTAGGGGGGTTTACATACATAAAAATACCAAAGGGGGGATTTGAACCCCCAAAACACCCCCCCTGCGTACGCCCCTGACCTCATGCCCCATGTTGGAATTGTATAAACCCCCCCCCCCCCCCCCCCCATATCGGGTAGTGTATTTCATACCAAAGAAAATTACACCAAGATTTTTGATTTGGGTTAAGTAGTTTTGCTTCTATGCTTCTTTAAGCGGAACGATGTCATTTTCGAAAATTGTCTCGTTTTAGAGCAAACACTAGCAGACAAAAGTCAGTGTTAGTTCTATTGATTACCTAACATATTTCATTATACAAGGAAAGATTGGTGAATAGTTGGAAAGTTTTTCACAACCTATCGATGCGTTTATGAAGTTAACCAACCCACTTAGACAATTATATTCTTAGTATTTTGATGAAGCAAAGAAAAGGATGTAAAAATATTTCCGTTTCAATGGTAAAAGGAAGGGTATCAAATAATGTAAAAAGGAAAGAAAGATGGGAAGAGAAAATCGGGCATCAAATCTCATTAAAGAAATGGCGTTGTTATTCTATACCAAACAATACAAGACGTTACATTCCAATGTTGCTTGATCAATTGCATTACTCTAACAAACTCTTATTTGTGTAAAATACAGGTTAAATCAAGCAGCATAATTCTGTTTATTGCATGGAGAAACCATTGAACACCATTGTTTTTAATGTCACACAGTAAGGAAGGTATGAGAATATTTTGGAAAAAAATTGTACGAAAGATGTAAGTTTGTGTTGAAATTAACTGTCGAAAATGTCCTTTTTGGAATCACACCCAATACATTCAATAAAGCTTTAAATTCACTTATCAGTTGGTTTAAATTGATAATTTATCAAAACATATTGGCTGGAATTTGCCTTATATCACAAAGGGTTTCAAACGAGGTAAAGATTTATTTTGATTTTGAAAAAAAAACTATCTATTGTGAAAATATGGAGCAAGATTCATTTGAACATGGACCTACTACAAAATGGACACTGATCGGTAACCATAATTTTATGCACATGAGTGACCTGACTCTGTCAAAAGTATCATAATGACATTCCAAACATGCTTCCATACTCTGATCTCACCACGACCGCCATGAAAAAACCAAAACTATGCCTTGAGAAATCTACAAAATGCCTGCACAAAAGAAACCGAATCACGGAAATGCATGTGCAGTTGTGGCGTACAATTATGAATATTGACGTATATGAAGTTTTCAATATTAAATTAGCAGTAGTTTACAAGAGAAACCTGTACATTTGGCTGTAACACAATGAAATAAACTCCTTCTTCAGATTGACATACACTAAAGAACAGTGGCGTAATGAGTAAAAAAAGTTTTTTGGGGGCTGGCAGACAAAAAAATCCGCATCACCCCACTCTTACATGCAGGCCCCGCTGAACGTTTTTAAAAGTGGGTGGAGGGAGGCTAAAGTATTTACGATCAGGTATAGAGCGTAGTGTAAATTGGCGTGGGGTCTTGAGGGCTGAGCCCCCCTGAAACTCAGGGATTTGAGGCATTATATATAACGGTCATTGAGCATTCAGGGGCCCGCCTTAGGCCCCCTGGGGTCGAGGGGGCGGATCCCCCGGAAGTTCAGGGGTTTTAGGCATTTAATTACCCATATGAGCATATTTTGATACCTTATTTGTCACACTGGCAGGCCCTTAATTGGAGTGGGGTCCAGAGGGCGGAGCCCCGGAAGCTCAGGGGTTTTAGGCAATAAATTACTGTCAGATGAATATCCAGGGGCCTGACTTAGGGCCATTGGTTAGGTCCAAGGGCAGATCCCCTTGAAGCTCAGGGGTTTTAGGCGTTTTATTACGGTCAGATGAGCAATTTTTTGATACCTTATTTGTGACACTGGCAGGACACTCATTGGCGTGGGGTCCAGTTGCGGAGCCCCATAAATTTCGGGGTTTTTAGGCATTAAATTACCGTTAGATAAGCATCCAAGGGCCCGCCATCGGGGCCCTAGGTGGAATCCAGGGGACAGAACCCCCGGAAGCTCAGGGGATTTAGGCATTTAATCACGGTCAGATGAGCATATTTTGATACCTCATTATTTTGTGACACTGGCAGGTCACTATTCTTTTCTCCAAAAAAGTGGGGGCGGAGCTCGAGGCCCCGTCGTTCTGCGGGCCCTGCCATGTAGACCTCTAAATAAGCATATTTCTTGCCTGACTGTAAATTTAGGAATTTGTAATTTTCCAACAAACGCATAAAAAAGTATAATTTACTAAAAAGTGAGGAAAATTATGTCATTGCAGCAACAATTTTGTAAATCACCGCTATCGAATTAGAAATGAACCACGTTTGAATTTAATTGTGACAAGGGCAGGTCACTATTCTTTCTTTCTTTATTCAGGAATTTGCCATTTCCCAACAAACGCATAAAAAATGTATAATTTACTAAAGATTGAGGAAAGATCTCGGAAAATTATGTCATTTCATCAACATTTGTAAATCACCAGTATCGAATTAGAAATAAACCACGTTTGAATTTTATTTGGGGGCATCTGTCCCCCCCCCCCCTCCCAAGCCACTCCCTCCCCCATCAGTACGCCATTGCCCCCCCCCCCCCCGATCTATATCTTGTTGGCGGCAAAAATCGCAACTAAACTCCCCTACCTATCTTCTTTCTCTCTTCCTTTCCTTACCTTTCCCTCCCCCTTCCCTTACCCTTCCCTTCCTTCTCTCTCTCTTTAAGGTTTGCTAGAGGGTAAGGCAAGGGCCTTTCGCCCCCCCCCCCCCTCCGATCGGCATGTTGTTGGTGGGATTAATTGCAACTGATCTCCCCTTCTTTTCTTCTTCCTCTTTTTTGTTCCCTTTTAGCTCTCCTCTTTCCCTTTCCATTCTTTCTCTTCTTTTTTTGGCGGGGGCGGGGGGAGGAGGGGGGGGAGAGAGGCAAGGGCCTTTTGCCCCCCCCCCCCTATCCACAAAGCGAAGAGTCTAGACTGGATCGGAGAGCTCGCTAGTGCTAGTGTGAATTTACACCGAGGACAAAGTTTGCTTAAATTTGTTTTGGAACACTTGAATGGTTATGGAACATGTTTGTGTTTATAATCTTCAAATATTAATGTCATTCTGCATCAAATATATAAAATATTGATTTCTACTCTGGTATGTAAAGGCATGAACAAATATACCTTTTTTTTTAAACCAAGAAGGTGCATCATGGTAATAAATTTTAACAAACACATCAACATTTTACCTAGACATCTCATCACCATAGCCATTGTATTGAAAACCATATATTAATGATACATATAAAATGAGGATTTAAGCAATTCTCGTCAATTGGATGTATCCTGAGTGTGATTTATATAATGGATTTTTGGTAATATTTGCATCTACCTGTACTTGAAAAATAGATACAGTGCATAAACTGGAATATGTGGAGATGGGGGAGGGGCAATATTAAAGCAAGAGAGATTGGGAGATGAGGAAAGCAAGAAGTTATTGAAATCGAGAGACGACTCGCGAGATAGCCTTGTCTTGAGAGGAAGCTAGTAGACGAAGTATTTTTTTTTTAAATTGGAGATTAGTGTAAGTATTAGAAAAATCGGAAATAGAATTGATGAGAAAGTTATATATTTGTTTTTATCGAGATCAATACATGTAATTAGATGGGGAATCTCCAACTGGCATTTATATGCGATGTCACACGTACTCGTAACGCATGTCACACACTCCAAGGATAACTTCCATTTGATTTGTGCACACAATAACTCGAAGTGTCGATTTTCTGTATTTTTAAAATAATGGAACAGATATTTATTCACAGGGGGATATATTAACAACTAAAAGTACATCGCCCATAACAAATTACGAACACATGCCATATGTAATGTCACTTATGATGACATAGCCAAGTTGATATGGCTTTGCCATCATAAGTGAGAAAATAATTCTTTTATGGAAATGGGAAAAAGAGAGAACGATGGAGGGAAAACATGAGAAGAGAAAGAGAGAATAATTTAAAAAGAGAAGAATATAGAGGATGGAGGGAAAATAGAGAGACAGAGAGAGGGAGAGAGAGAGAAGAAAAAAAAAGAAGAAAAAAAGGAAGAACATGAAACTTAAATTTACACTTACAGATTACATTTCCGATGAGTTGGCTCGACATGTGCCTAAGAAGTTTGCGGACGAAAGTACAACAAAACTAAAACAGAAGTGCTATAAAATTGTCTTTAAGAGAGAAAGAGAGGTTATTTCTAAAATGAAATGAAAGGGGCTTTGTGACTTTCAATGAGGAACTAACAATTTCTATCGCTTGTGACGACTAATTTGAATTTCCATTTTTTTTTTTAATTCAAGAACTTCCTGGGGCTCCGCTCCAAGACTGCCGGCAAAGGCTCTCCCCCTGCACCCCATCCGTAAATATAGATTGATGTGGTTCCCAAGACAACCTTTTGTTGTCAAAAATTGGAGAGAGGGTGAGTTTTATGTAGTTAAAGCTTCTAACAACCACTCCTTTGGACCTTTTATTATTTACACAATTTCTTGCTGTCTGCTGCCTTGAGATCACTGGAGCGAAGAAAGGTAACAATGTATAGCAATAATCCCTATCATTTTTATGCAGATGATTCTTCTACCATTCTTGATCAGAAGTGCGTTTCATACTCAATGATGTGGGCGTCATTCCATTGAATGTTGAGTCCATGCAGTATTAAGGGCGTTTTCTGCTACTTGCTGCATAATCTGAGGGCATTTGTGTGCTCTTTAAAAAGAACACACAATAGGGGCAGCGCAAATTAAATATCAAGGGATGGTTAAGAGATTATCTCTAAAAAGAAATGAAAGGGCTATTTGACTTTCAAGAGCGATAAAAACTATATAATCCATCCCTTGAAGTTTAAATTGCACTGCCCCCATTGTGTGCTCTTAATAGGCGTTTATCATTCAGGGTGAATATTTACGCCTCTTCTGTTTAATAGGATTTTTTTCTTTCAAATTAGATTTACTTTTTTTAATATATAGATTTGGATCAATTGGATTCTTAAAAATTAAACTTTTGATTTAATATTGAAGAGTTTTCGTTAAAGGTTTAAAATACAGTATAGGCTTTCCGCCAACGTTTTCATTGGAATTGATCGAGAAATTCCCCTCGCTAGCGTGTAAAAAAAAAAAAACGCTGCCCGTCACGACTTTTGCACACACAAAGCGTACGGGATTTCAAATACCTCCAAAAGGCAACTCCGGCGGTGTATGTTGGATTTCTTTTAGCGTTAGATATTTGAACTATTTTAAACAAAAAAAGACTGTAAAATATGTTACTGTGAGGAGCAAATGGACTCTTGATTTTAGACTTCTTTCAGCATTGTTAGAGCTAGACTAGACCTATTCATGAATCAATGAAAGGATGGGGTATATAAAACAAATATGGACTGCTCTGTAATCAGATGGCGTTGGAAATTATCACTCCCAATGGTGTTCATACCGCCCCTAGCTTCTATCACCCCTCGGCTTCGCCTCGTGATAGAAGGGCCGATATGAACTCCACCTTGGGAGTGCAGGGGATGATAGACAGGCACGTAGCCAGAGTTTGATGTTGGGGGGGGGGCACATACATGTAATCGATCGAGGTAAAAAAAGGGGTCTAAAAAAGTTCAACTGATCTTGGAAATTTAGGGGGCACGTGCCCCCCCCCCCCCCCGTCCCCGTGGCTACGTGCCTGGTGATAGAAGGGCCGGTATGAACACCACCTTGGGAGTGATAATTTACACCATCATCCACATGAGAATACAAATGATACACAGCAGTGAGGGCATTGGTAAGAATTACCCACACACAAGGTACCTTTGGAACAGTCTAACACGCCCAGGGCGATAGCCGATAGTGTTTGAACTTCCCATTTTAAGACATTTTCAAGCCCCCCCCCCCCCTTTTTTTTTTTTTACTAAGGGAAGTTATAAATTAGTATTATCTTTCCACACAAAAAATCAAATGCCATTGGAATTTAATCTTTCATTTTTGTTGGGGGGCCTGCAAATGGGACATGGTACCTTTAATTCATCAAATTTTAGTCAACTCCACCACAAACAGTGATGGCGACAGTTTGGACGACACTTTTCAAATTAATGTTGAAGTCCTCAGCTAGTTTGTCATGAGTCCATACTGTATACATTCAGGGGCGGATCTAGCTTTTTGCTAAGGGGGGGGTTGACCAAAATAATGACGATGCGGAGCATCGTCCACGAGCCGCGAAGCGGCGAGCCGATTTTTTTTGGGGTGTTTATTTGAACCCCGTAAGTGATGTTTTCCTGGCATCTATTAACACAATGGAGACCATAAAAAGCAGTGCATGATAACGTCTTTTTAAATCAAGTAACAGTTAAATACACAGTTATATCCAGAGTTATCATGTGTTTGGTTAAGTTACCTGATGAGTTGAATATCTTCTCACAATATTTGCACTTGAAAGGGTTTCTCTCCAGCGTGCGTTCTTTTTTCTTTCTTTTTTTCTTTCTTTTTTTCTTTCTTTTTTTCTTTTTTTTTCCTTTTTTTTTTTTTTTTTTTTTTTTTTGGGCCGCCCAAGGGGGGGGTTGCAACCCCCCCAACCCCCCCCCCTGGATCCGCCACTGACATTCTATGCTGTGTCATGCAAACCGCCGACAATCTTTGAGATCGTCATCGAGCACACTTTGCCGGAAAGCACGCATTCCAAAACAATGTCGTACAACTGACTCCATGATTTAGAGAGAAACTTCTATAGACGCTTCATGTGTAGATGTCATTCAGATACTGTTTACACTTCTTAATGAGTGACCCAAAATGATTTTATTTGTTTCAAAAGATATATATGATTATACCCACGAGTAGCCTTTCTGGAAATATTGGAAAACATGTTCCCGTGCTCTCGATCTACGATGGAGAAACCGCATGCTAACATGCACTACCATCATAACTCGTATTTATTGTTATACACTGTATAGCCTTAAGTCTCAAAATTCTCCAATCTGAAGACATGGGACTCTTGGGTATTGGTGGAAGTTGTGAATACATATTTATTGGATCAAACATGATTCTGCAGTTCATTCAATTTGTCGGATAAAAGTAAGTTGTCTGACTGGAAATAAAACTCAAAATCTTAACACAAACAAAACATGGCAAACTTCGAAAAATGATATCATATTTCCAAATATACTCGTTAATATTTCCATAATTACGATGTGATTTCCATCAAAGCGAGCATATTTATCCAACAGGATTCATGAACTCTTTGGAGATTCACTGAAAAACTCAACATTCCGCTCTATTTCCAATAACAGTTACAGCCATATTCCTTCTCAAAAAGAAGTTAGAAGAACAAGGGGAAACACAGCACTCTGTATCTATAAAAATAGGTACTCAACTATAAATAGAAAATAAAACTCAATTATAGAAATTCATTTACAAGCCACTTACCAGCTAAGGTATCCTAAGTGTTCAATAGAGTAGTAGAGTAGAGGCCTCCAAATCTAACGGTCCAAAAGTAAACGCAAAAGTATGTGTTGCATGATCAACTCAACACGGATAATACGATAGCTTTATAGGTTACAAAGTTGTATCACACACCAAAAAAAGGTGTAAATGGACATGAGAGGTCGGGGTAAACAGAGGTCATCGCAGTGGCGGATCCACACGTAAAATTAACCTTTATTTGTTATTTAAAAAAAAAAAACGGGCCCCCTCCCCTGGTGCTGAAGGGGGGAGGGGTGCGATTTTCAAATTTTCGGGGGCAAAAACAAAAATAGTGCTCACTATCCCCCCCCCCCCATCCTCCTCCCTTATTTACCGGCTGGCTGTTTCGCTGCTAAATATTTTCCTCACCAATTGGGCCCCTCCCTTGCCGCCTGCTGGATCCGCCCCTGGGTCATCGTTATCATTTATTATTTTATACAGAGTTCAACTATGTTCTCTTCTGTTCAATTTTGTTTTCTTCTTCTTCTTCTTCTTCTTCTTCATTATCTTCTTTTTACGGCCAGATTCATTTATAGAGAGATCATTAATCTACGGGATGGGTTTGTAGAGTGGAACCTTATCACTAATTCTGTTTATAAAACAATGTTGAAACCATTTCTGTCATTAATTTATTTACACTGTAAACTGTAAATCAATGACCCTACAAGATTTGTTTGTATTCGACTAAAAGATAAGTAAGTCTCCCGGCCACTCATAGCAAACGTGGCCCCCAATACAGGAGTCTAAGGGGGTGTGTGCAATACACAACCAATGCCGCCATTATAGGTTCAATTGTGAAAAATGTCCTTGACAATAAATTTGATCTTAACAATGGACTCGGTGATAGCAAACCGATTTGGGAAAGAAAGAAAAAAATTATTTGTTTACTGTACTAGCTCATGCGTGCCATCCGATTTCAAAGGACAATTGTTACGGAGATGTCATAAAACCGCTATGTAGACAGACGTCATCATATCAAGTTAAATACAAATTCGTTCACCGGCCGACATCCCTTTGAAACGCGTGTTAAATTCAATGCACATGTTTCAGAGGGTTTTTAATGGACTTGTGCTTCTGGCAGTCTCGTGACAGTGACAATGACAATGAAAAGGTCAATGATTTTTTATTTCTTTAACGGCCCCTTCTTGGGCATGGAAGAAATACAGTTGAATAGTACAGATATTGGCCCGAATTCACAAAGGAGGTTTGTTTGACAAACCTTGGTTTTCGTACGTCATATGACGCGTTTCGACGCGTTTTTACAAACCAGGTTTATAAAAAAAAAAAATTAAAAACGCGTCATATGACGTAAGAAAACCAAGGTTTGTCGACAAACCTCCTTTGTGAATTCGGGCGTCTATGTTCAACAATGAAATTCATTTATAAAATATTTATACAAAAACACACATAGAAAATCTTTAAAAAACGAGAAGATATTTGGCAGCGAACAACAAACAAATGAAGGCAAGCTTTAAGATATACTTTTAAAAATACATGATACCCTACATCTCAACTGGCAGTACTTACACTACTAAATTATGTACACCATGATACTGAAAACGGCTACAACCAAAACTCTACCGTATTAAAAAAAGGTAAAGACAAATTATCCAAACTTAGACATAAATGATCTTACGAACATTTGGAAAGGTTCTTTAACTGCTTAGCAGAATATGCATTGAATAACTGATGAAATTTGAAAACGTTAGGTCTACTGTAATAATATTGATGCTTACGAAAGTCATTCATCACCCTGTACCTTAATATTACAAAGGGAACACTGCCCTGGTATAGGGCGCTTTAGTAACGAGACGGAAGGCAAAGAGGACGGGAGAATTCACTCAACCGAGATCAAAGAATGTATGCAGTTCGGATTCTGTCTATTGAAATACTATTATTCTTATCAGGTGAATGAAATAATTTGTATTGAGGCACTTCACAAAGACTTATGCATTAAATTTGGTTACATTACGAAAATAACGGAAGGCAAAGACGAGGGTAACCGAGCAAAATAATCAATCTGCGCATGTGCGAACCAGAATTGTCTCCGTCTTGTTGATTTTCACGACCTGTCTCAGCTATAATAGCGTTCGTTCCCTAAACTCGACGGAAGACTTGTATCGCCGTACAATAGACCATTTTCGTAATGTAACCAAATTTAATGCATAAGTCTTTGTGAAGTGCCTCAATACAAATTATTTCATTCACCTGATAAGAATAATAGTATTTCACTATACAGAATCCGAACTGCATACAATTTTGATCTCGGTTGAGTGAATTCTCCCGTCCTCTTTGCCTTCCGTCTCGTTACTAAATTAGTGTCCTAGTATTTCATGAAAGATGGCGCTCTGATAAGTGCAACTTTAGACGTATTGATTGATGATCTGTTCCCTTGCTCCATCCCCTTGGAAGAACTTCGTACATTATTCTGCTTTGTTGAAAGTCACGTAGAGTTTGATTTTTGGAGTTGCTCCTTTAATCACAGGGGTATGTAGAACGAGGGTTAAATATTTTTTCTATAACAATCATTATGATTAGTATGTTCTATAGTACATGTAATTGGTGTATTAATAAGGTGTCTCTATCGATAAATGCGAATATACTCATGTGTAACAAAGTGCAATAACCAAGTAACTCTAAGTATTACTGTGGATAAGACTATTTCTGTAATTTGACACTATGTACCTCTCAAGACTCTTAATAATCCAAATAAATTCATAATTTTCAACTTCTTTTCTCCATAATAAAAGTCGATCTCTTTGTTTAATTGAAACAGTGACAATTTTGCCCACATTTGCTTACGATAGTACATGGAAATAATATTACTTTAATGAAGAATATGACCAAGGAAAAGTCCATCCTGATAATAAATTGGTTTTAATAGAAGCAGACAAAATCAGACAACAAATAACAAAAGTTATGAATTTTTCATAATCATGAAAATCATGGAATCTTTCAAAGTTTGAGACAAATTATTATTCACACAGTTTCTTGCGGTCTGCTGCCTTGAGCGACGATAGGTGATAATAAATATCGAGACGAAAGCTTGCCTACTAAATTTTAAGGTTATATTGTTATTATAACAAAAAAATTCTCAAAACTTTAATTCTTGTTCGTACATAGCATAGCAGCAAAGCATTTTTCATATTGTTAGTTTATACAAACTGAAAATATTTGTTCTTTCTTTTTAAACCTTTCAGGGAACTTTATTTCACATAATTATCTACAACGTTCACAATAACATAATATATATATACAATTCAAAGCATTATCTTAACATATCAGTTAAAGCTTTTACCACTTTTTCATTAACCTTTGCGTTTGTTTTAGAATTTGAATGTGACATCATTTCATACTTCAATCAGTTAAAAGAGTTCTACCATTCCTTTTGCATTTTGTTTTCACATTTTTAACATAGCTATTATAAATAAGGTATTCAGCAAACTTAATCAAAATGTTTACCAAGTAATTATCTTACTTGCCTATATCATATCCAGTTACTAAATTCTTCTCATTCATGTAAATATCTAACCAAAAAAAAAATGATATATCAAATGTGTTACATTTTTCCAAAACGCAATTATATTTTTACACTCTAGCATCGTAAGCCGTGATGTTTTAATGGTTTTGCAATCTTCACATACATAGTCAATTTTAATTTTCCATTTATTAAGGTTATATCTTGACGGTAAAAACATATGCAAAAGTTTGGAATTAAATTGCTTGATTATGTTATCTCGTATAGCATTGAACATTAGTACCGGATCGGAGGGCAGTGATAATCGTTGCTGCCAAGCATTGTATACAAAAGATTCTTCATGTTTTTTTTGTACAAAAAATAAGTAGAACTGTTTATCCTTCATATTTTAAAGATTGATATCATCACCAGTTGACATTTGTATAAAAGTTCGATACAAACCATTACGTAATGGATCAACTGACAAGTTTGGAAAGGCTTTCTTCACCTTTGAAAAGTTGAAAGAAAACAACAGTTTTGGAAACTTGTATTTTTTTCACATGGAATTTACTTCATTCCAATGTCCTTGACTAAAACATGTGATTCTAAAAATTCCAAATTTTTCCCATGACTTGAAATGCAATACCCGGTTACCAAAAGTAATATTACTATTATTCCATAATATTTCATTTTCAACATTTTGTAACCATGGGTGTAACCATATCTCAATTCTGACCAAGTACAAAGTAAAAATGGGATATCACAGGCATTCGACATAGTTTCTCCATGTCTCTGTTTTTACAATTAAACTGAAACACCAATGGAATTTCACCTACTCTATTTAACCAATAGGAAACAAACAAATTCTATGCAGCTTTCTCAGAGTCACTAGAAAATCTCCTTATCCAAGAAGGTCGCAGAGAACCGACTTTTGCCTGTAAATCAACCGTACCTAAACCCCTTTCAGTATCTTTATTCGAAGATAGATTTCTTTTTATTTCTCTTTCTTAATATATCCCCGCAAAAATGAAAACATCATCTTATTTATTTGTTTAACAAAAGAATATGGTATTTGAATAGCAGATGCAACAAAAGTAGTTTGCAACACAACTAAAAGCTTTGATATCACAATTTCACCGTAATATATTAAATTAGAAATCAATAAAATGCGACGTAGTCAACCGATCCCCGGGAACCAATCGTATGACTCGCTGTAACATCCGGGCTGATGGGTTGCTATGTCAGCTCGGTGTTGCATTCCTCAACGATTATTTTCTTCACATTTTGTTTCTTCCTTAGGTACCTCAGAAACAAAAGAAGACTCTCTCGTCCTTGCTATATATAGTTCGGGATGTAATATCAGGAAAGTTACAATTAACAAAATCTGCAGATAAATCAAATTAATACTACGACGATTTTGTTTCAGGCGATATCGGGTTTTTTTTAATTACATTTCTTTTTATCAGGTTTTCTATTACATTTCTTCTACATTTTCCCTTCTCGGGTATTATATTACATTCCCTGTACATTTTCTCTTATTCATAAAAATTCAAGTTCAAAGTCCTTTCAACTTAAAGGAGCATGAAACACCGGAAACACTGTGGGAGATAATATATCTAAAAAGTGCATGTGAACCTGTTCTAAATCCAAACGTCTCATAAAATACACCAATGTGATTACTTAGGTGTATAATCTCTTTTAAAAAAAAATCTCATTATCGTCGACATTTTTATTTATTACAGAATTACAGACAATCAATGCCGTCGCTTCGGTTGAAGCATGACGTCACATATTCAAAAACCCATTTAAAGATAAATTTCTTACCTCAATCATAAAATCTATATCTTCTGGTGCCGCATCCACGTCCATTGACTTGATGTAGGCTGTATTAATCATCACTGTACGCTCATTGTCATCACTCTATCAAGATAAGATAATTCATTTTATGGAAATTGATTAATTATCAAATCATTAACATTTTTTGACCTGTAATAAATGATTGTGAAAGATGAAACTTATTCTCAATATTTAAATCGCACAAAACTGCCAAACTGCTAAAATTCTTTAAAATTTTAAATGTGTCAAATGTAATACAAATAATACGACTTCTAATAGAGAAGTGAAGGAGAATACACGAGCAAATGTTATAAAAGATGAATAGGAAAACAATGAATGATGACAAATTGATCACATTTATGACTATATCCAATGCCATATTCCTCGCATTTTTCACCTGAATGAGTAATCTAAATTATCTGTTCATGACTATCTGAGAACACTTACTTTACCGTACGACAAGAGAAGCAGAAGATAATCATGATCATTCTAAATGTGAAATAAATACCCCCAAAACAAAATCGTCATGACTGTTAATTGATATACCTCTAGAAAGGCTCTCTTCACATTCATAAGAAGCGTCCGAAACACGCAGTCAATGATGTTCTGTGGTTTGTTGATGCTAGTCCAGCCTGCGCCTATGATTTGACTCTCTATACCAGCACCACGACTCTCAGCCATCGCCATCATCTCATGGTAGTCAATCTGAAGAATAAAAACAACTTCAAGGATAAAACATGTCCACCATTTTAACATAATCAGATGTCAATATACACTGTTGGTCACAAAGGTGGAATAATTATTTTTACCCCAATTTATGGAATGATTTTGACAATGATTTATTCTTAATAGATCTAAATAATAGTATAAGTTCTCAGCATTTATTGAATAATAATTTGCGAGTATTTGTTTCGCGTGACTGCTAAAGCATGTATGTGCTACTATGCTAATCAACTAGGGGACCTACGTCCTTAAATCATAACGGACAGTAATGATGATTAATGCCTCACAAAAGGGCACTAATATAGCTCATCGACACGGTTTTTATTATGGGGCCTCACAGTAACGAGGCCATTGCTTAGCCAATGAATTATGACTGTACGCAGCGGGGGCTAGGGTACGTTGCCGCCCCCCCCCCCCAAATACAAAAAAAAAAAAATGCAATAAATTATCAACAATTCATTGCATTTTTGCCTGGTCCCCAACAGGACAAATTCCTCTTTAGGGCAATGCATTATGGTTCAGGGCATGCCTATATAGAGGATTTTTTTTTTATGTTGGGAGTCGGGGCAAAATGCAATGAACTATTGGTAATCTATTGCATTTTCTTTGTCTTTTGTATTTGTAGGGGCGGCGACGTACCCTAGCCCCGCTACGTACAGTCATGAGTCATTGACTAAGCAATGGCCTCGTTACTGTGAGCCCATGAATCATTTCAGTGTCGATGTGCTATATTAGTGCCCTTTTATGAGGCATTAATCCTCATTACTGTCAGTTATGACTTAAGAACGTAGGACCCTAGTTGATTAGCATAGTAGCACATACATGCTTTAGCATTCACGCTAAACAAACACTCACAAATTATTATTCAATAAAATCTGAGAATGTATACTATTATCTAGATCAATTAGGAATAAATCATTATCAAAATCATTCCATAAATTGGGGTAAGAATAATTATTCCACCATTATGACCACCAGTGTATGAATGAATGGTGGTGGTAATTTTTCCTGAGCTAAGAAAGCATAAATGCTTGTAAGAAAGCAAGCAGGGTGGTTCTAAACTTATAAGTAAAGAAAATATATTTCATAAGATAATAATCGGTCAATAATTCGAAAAGTGTAAACATATTATGCGATCTTGTTACTGATGATAAGGATGGTGATGATGACAATGACTTGAAGATGTTTGTCTCTTTGTATTGTTGAGTATTTGTGTGCCTTGATCAGAAGTGCGTAACGCGTATAAATTGATGTTATTGATGCTATTAGTACCATAGCGATATCGACAACATTGGTGGCGCTGCTGCTGCTGCTGCTGATGATGATGGTGATGGTGATGATGAGGTTGACAGTAACGATGATGATGATGATGATGAGCTTGACAGTAACGATGATGATGATGATGAGGGTGACAGTAACGATGATGATGATGATGATAATGATGATGATGACGATAATGTTGATAATGATGATGATGATGACGATAATGTTGATTATGATGGTGATGATAATGATGATGATGACGATAATGTTGATTATGATGGTGATGATGATGTTGATGATGGTGACAGTAACGATGATGACGATGATGATGATGATAGTGATAATGACCACGATAATGTTGATGATGATAATGATGGCAATGATGATGATGATGACGATGACTACCAAAATGTTCTTTGTACCTCTCCATCCTCGTTGACATCTAGAGCAGAGAATATTTCGCCGGGTGACGATAGATGACTACCAAACAAAGCTTTACTATGTGCAGCGGTGAATTCAGCCGTCTGTAATAAAAAATTACACAAGAAAATACAGTCAATTTGCAGATGAGGGTTCGATTAGATAAAAATACACTCAAATTATGGGTGATAATAATATAATTTATATAATTGGCAGACAATATTTTCAATTTGGGTATATTCAATCGCCTTGGTGCAACTGTTTTATCTTTGAAATTAAAGAAAAAAACTTTTTAGTTTTTAATTATCAAATTAGATCAGATATCTACAGTCTGACAGTGTTATGCTAATTGTCATAATTTTTTGTTATCTAACCATTTTAATAAAGTAATACGAGTATTGGTAAAAAAAAGTGGGCTACTCGTTAAGCAGACAGATTTTGATTTTGTTTTTATTTGATTTGATTTATTAACCAACAGCAATACATTTCATACAATGATTTTACATAATTATATAAGAAAAGAAACTATAAATGGACCTCGTGTGTAATCGCTCAAAATACGAATTCCTACTTTGATAGAGTCTTCCATGAAAAATCATTTTTAACCCAACGCATCATTCAAACCTAATAAAAGCATTGTTTACAAGTGTATTAGACACCCTAAGACTCCTGTATCGGGGGCCACGTGTCTCAAAAAGGACAAACAAGTACACACAAAGTTCTTACAATTTTCAGAAGCGTTAGCAATCCAAAAAATATCTAAAACAAAACTGACCGCTATTATTGAATTCCATTCCTCTCATATTAAGATGGTTAATGTGAAAGCTAATAACACTGTACATTTTTCTCAGTTTATACCGAGTTTCTCATCATAATACAAAACTCACTTTCGAAATTGCTTGCTCAAATTCACTCATGTTGATCGTAGCATTACCATCGAGGTTATGATCATTGATAACTTTAAGAAACTTGGACATAGCCTCTGTCACCACCGTATGTCGCTTTATATCATCCTCTCGCTTCTTCATCACTTTCTTGTATGCCCTTCATAAAATAAAGTTGCACAAATAATCATTCATTGTCTTACAATATCTTTTTTACATGCTCATTCTTCACTAAATATGTAATGATGTTCATTATATTTGATAGCCATTTTTAATCTTTGTGTATTCACTCGCAGTGAAAGGGCATCTGAAAAAATATATATCCTCGAATCCATTCTTACGAACAAACCTTTGGCACAAACCCGATACTCTGATTAATGACACCTGGGCTCCGTAATAGAGAGTTAATATCAATCGCAACTTATTTTGTGATTTATATCAAACGCAACTATGTACATGAGAGATAGGAGACTTTAGAGGACTTGCGATTGATTCGGATCAATTGCAACTCTTTATTAGACAGGACCTGGGCGGTTTCATGAAACATGGAATCAAACATCTCAATACACTTTCTAGTGCTACAATGCTACAAATAGGGTTTTTTTTAAACCTCGCTTATAAACCCTCTTTGGATATTGACATTGCTTCGTGAAATATTGCTCTCAAAGTAATGGCATTTTGTTACGCATTTTATAGCCTATTTTTTAAAACTATATACAACCTATTGTCTATAGTACAATTTCTTTTCTGTTTACAAAAGACCAATACATTAATGCATCTGATCTTAAACACTCATCTCTTCAACATTAAGATAAATGTTATAGAAGAGAGAAGAGACATGGGTAGATAAAGTGAAGAAGGGAGCTAGAAGTAGAACGGGGGTACTATAACCCCTATACAGATAATCACTAGAAGAAGAGGATAGTTGCGTCGATCCACGTATCTATCACAAACACTCACCTCCCTAATACTGTATCCGGTATAGCTGTTGGACGAGCGATCAAGTCTGGGTTCGCAGATAACACGTGCTGATCATGGTCACTGAACTACAACGATATAAAATTAATGGAAATTAAATCTTAATCGGAAATTTCGGGACAAGATACTTTTGTGGCACGAATTTTCGCAAATTGCATGCAGCATTGTGTCATTTATGGGGTACAATAATAATATAACATGAACATAAGAAACTCGCAAAAGATGCTAATATCTCTATGTGTTTATAGATTTATGTCTGTGTAAATAGATTCGGAAAGAACAACTGCGTTTAAATATTACCATAAGTTTTATTACCATAAGTTTGTGGATCATGTTTCTAAAATAATGTGTTTATCTTATCTGCGATATATGCCCCCTCGCTTTTTAATTGTGCTTGTTAGTTAAAACTAATTAATCCCCTTTTTTATGTTGTAAAATCTGACTTACAATGATGAGTCCGAATGTCTTCTCGTTGAACGTTCCAAATCTCTCCTTCTTCATCATCAGTCTGCCGACATCTGTAAGAGGTTGCATCCTCCTCAGGAAGGAGTCTTCTGGTTTCATAGACAACCACCATCCTGAGGTAACTTCTTCAAGTGGCCCAATCGATCTAGTTCCTGTAAAAAAACGGAATTTGATTTAAAATGATAAATTAATGGGGAAAAACACATTAAATTACATTGAATGGATCTGTACATTGTATCATTGGTATGTAATATTTAGTTATGCTTTTGGCCAAGGATACAAAGAACAAAACTAATAGAAAAATTACTTCATCTGCACACATCCGCTTGCACACACTTGCAATTTCCTTCTTTTTCTTTTTTTCTTTCTTCCGACTTCTTATGTAAATAGCGTACTTTCTGGAAAAAATATCGTTATACGTGACACTCCATTCTCCTACCTCCTCCTTTAACAGCGTCATGTGCCATAGTAATAGCTAGAAATGACGTAAATGTTACCCTGAGTTAATAAGACCTTACTTTAATATTGTATTATTACAATTATTATTCTCACTAGTATAGTAGTAGTAGTAGTAGTAGTAGTAGTAGTAGTAGTTTTATTGCTATTTTTGTATTATTATTTATTACATGGACTAAATAAATAATCATCATTATTTATTTAGTCCATGTTATTCAATCTTGATAATAGAAATTGTAGTTAACATTTAAATATGAATAGCTCTTAACATATACTTATCGTTTCTAACCGCTTTTCATAGCATGACATAAAACAAAAATGAAAGGAAAAACCTACATGGTAACAGGAGATAAAGGATATACATAGAAATACAAGGCGTAATTCAAAGCAAATCTGTAATACAAGGACTAAATCTAAAACGAATGAGACAAAATAATTACATGTGCTAAGAATATACCGTCTGTTTATAAAGGGACCTAGTTGAAAGGTGTCAAAAGTAGAGGATTCACGGAAAATATAATGGAAGTTTGGAACACAAAATACGATGATCATTTAGTCTGAATATACTAGCATGTAACTTTGAATCATGCACAATCCTTCAACCACTGCATTGTTTTCCCCCAAAGTAGGGCATACTTTTAATACAAGTGAAGCTTAGGACGAGGGCTTTGTAAAATCTTCACAAAGGATTGCAAAGGAAATGGTTCACAGCGTCTCCAAGTCGAATTTGCCATCCTTGCTCTATATTCTTAGCTCTTAATACCATGTATATACAATGGTTCATGATTGAGTCGCTTGAGATTTATGATCAAAACACAATAAGATTATTCAACCCAATCGATAACCTTCACTTCTGCCCGAAACCTCAGACACGGGAGATTAACATTGTCTTTGACAAGGACACCAAACATTCGGCATTGAATTACTTTCAGGCGTGGATCACAAGTTGCGGCAAAAACTACGCACAATGTGGTATGTATAAGAATATCGATGATTGAGAAGTGTTTTGAAAAATGTCCCACTTTTGCTTGAATTAATTGAAATTATTGACAAAACTTTTATTCTAGATTGTTGAGAAAGGTGAGTAACAGTAATAGATAAATGAGTTAAGAAGTTGAAGACTGATGGAAATAGTAAGTTATCAACTTTCAAACGATATGTAGGTTGGTAATAGCATACCAAAAAGTAAGAAATAAAAGCTACAATAGGTATGTGGAGTGGATTACCCTCTAAATTATGTACACGAATATAATACATTCAAAATAATCACAGTCATGTTCAAATTGAATTACAAATATGATGTTTCAGAACTTTAAAAATGGTGAAATAAAGGGCATTATGAATGAATTCAATAGAATAAAGAATGTAGAGACTAAATCAGAGCGATTCTGTATATTCAAAAGTTCAGGTAATAAGGTATTTTTCACATTTCCTATAAAATAACTTCACTATCTTCACACATTATATAAAGTCAGGTCAAATAAAAAGTTGGGGAGCTCGAGCCCCCTGTATCCTCGCCGTCTTAATAATCTTTTTTTTTGGTCTGATTTGGGAATTATTCATTTTCCAACAAAAGTAACGAAAAATCATGTCATCTCAGCAACATTTGTAGATTACTGCTATCGAATTAGAAATAAACCACGTATGAATTTTATTGGGGGGGGGGGGCAACTGCCCCCCCCCCCCCTCCCCCCATCAGTACGCCAGTGCGTTATATTGAATGATGATGATGTGTATAATCATGTTATGAATAAAGCTGATCTTACCGTCACTGCCCCCATGTAAGCCATGCCTTGACTCCCTCCACCTTCAAACACGATGTTTTCATACGGGAATTCAACATCATCCAAATCATCTAATTCTTGCACTTCACGAGGAGACAACGCTGCCTTGGGTTGTGTCGTTAAAACTTCATCGACATCATCAGGGTGGAAGTTTAAAGAACGTAACCTGTCGTTTTGAAATACGGGGTCTACGTAACAGAAATGCGGATTCCGTTGCTTTATGGCGACCAGATTTGGTTTAATTTTCTTGCTCCCTGTAGCACCCATTTTTAAACGAGTTCGGAAACAAGTTCAGAAGCAAGTTCAGAAACGAGTTCAGAAACAAAGATCTTGAACAAGTTCCGAAACGATTTCTGGAGCAGGTTCTGAACGTCAGTGAAACAAGTGCGGTGATCTGTTTTAGCGTGGACCCACAAGCAGGAATAGGTATATTCTTTCTTCTTTTTGTTATCGGTCGTCTTGTTGCTGTCGTTGTTATTGTTGTATATGTATCGTCCTCTCAAGTACTCAAGACTTATTCAGATCAGTGGTTTTCCATGTCATAATGGGATTATTACCCTAATCCGGTGGGCCTTAATGAGTTATAACAAAGTCGTTTTATAAAGCGTTCTTACACATAATACGCCGTTTCACAGCGCTTCGCACAAATTAACATGCACGATATATAGTAGCAAAAGTCAACAATAATTTGATTTGAATTTATTTCCGTATACAAAGAAGTACAATAATCGAAACATTACACAATGTACACATAGTTTCATACTATAAGAGATTTACGGCTGGATGCATGTCCCTTATACTCAGCATCCACCAATAAGGTGGCGCTGTTCCACCGAGGGATCCAGAATTTGAAATAAACATATCCAAAGTCACTATACACAAGTGAATAATAAAACAAAGAGACATGTATTACAATATTCAATCTAAAGTACACAAAGAAAGACCCTAAGTACACCCTTAAAATGTATTAAAATTACACACTAAAAGCAAAAGGTATAGACATCATGCATCGTTCGATACACTGGACATCATCGGGGAACGAGGAGAAGAAAAGACTGTCTGACCTCTTAAAGTCACTGAGTAGTCAGCTCTCATGGGGAATTCGACACCGTTCGGGTGTTTACCCAAAAACAGCTGTTGTCAATCACCAGGGTTAGCCTTGAGTTTTATGACCATTGGACCTTATGTAATGCTTTGATTTGCCGAAGACTCTCGAGCTCTCCCAAAGATTGGGGGTAATTCTTGACTGGACTATGGGTTTGCTGTGTGCAAAATTGTACCCCCATCAATGGTATTTCCACCAAGTCTGGTGTCAGCGAATTATGGCCTTTAAGAGTTTAAACAAAAAACATCGAATGAAGGAGACAGGCCGGACAGATCGTGGCAGATCATTCCACAGTCGTGGCTGGAAAGCATTATCACCAGCTTTACTGTTTGTTCTGGGCACATGTACTATGCATCTATGGTGCAATCTGAATTTGAACGAAGACTGGGGAGGGGTTGTATCACAAAGACCAAGATCGACTTAAGTTGGACTTAAACGTATCAGGACAATTACCCCCTGGGCAATCACCCCCGGAAAATTACCCCCCGGAAAACTATCCCCGTAGGACGATTACCCCCCGGAAAATTACCCCCCGAGGACAATTACCCCCCAAGGACAATTACCCCCCGGAAAATTACCCCCCGGAGAATTACCCCCCGAGGACAATTACCCCCCAAGGACAATTACCCCCCGGAAAATTACCCACGGAGAATTACCCCCGAGGACAACTACCCCCCGGGGACAATTACTCCCCGAGGACAACTACCCCCCGAGGACAACTACCCCCCGAGGACAACTACCCCCGAGGACAACTACCCCCGAGGACAATTACCCCCCGAAGACAATTACCCCCCGAGGACAACTACCCCCGAGGACAATTACCCCCATGGACACTACTGAGCCTGGTGGCTCAGTGGTTGGAGCGCCCGTCTCTTGTACGGAAGGTCGTGGGTTCGAACCCCGGCCGAGTCATACCAAAGACTTATAACAATAGGACCTTCTGCCTTCTAGCTAGGCGCTCAGCATATTAGATTGGAGAAGGGTAGTAATAATTATGATATGTTATGCAGGGCCCGCTGGAAGAGCAGTTTCATAATTGAAGTGGCTACCCTGGGTAAATAAAACGTTATTATTTATTATTATTATTATTGTTATTACCCTCGAGGACAACTACCCCCAATGACAATCATTCCCGAGGAATGTATAAGACTGTGACGTATAACGCAAGCTTCTCTCCAAATTGCTATTTACAGAAAATTGCATAAACCTTCATTTCAGTCTTTTCAAATTATTCAATTCGATATGTGGGGAGGGGGGGGTGGAGGTTGCCCAATTCCGCTGTAGTTTTGCTGCCGAGTAAAGAACAGAAATTACATTTCTTAGAAATTAAACAATACATTGCCTCTCTCATTATCAATGGCACAACAAAGAAATTAGGATGTAAGATTTCCTTTATGCATCTTCTGTAACTTTTTAATCAGCTGATCGTGTATTTGTCTTTGTATGTATAATGGGCCCTCATCCATGCCGTGATCCATGATTAAGGTTTTCTTCACGTTATTTATTTATTTCTGTTGAAGTATAATATGTTTTCGTGTACGTTAAATTATTTTAAAAAAGAAATTGCCTTCAAGTTATATGTACGGTGCCATGTCAAAAGAAAATAAATATCCGCTCTCTGGTAATTCATCTCATTTAAATTGTGTAACTCCAGCACAGCGTTTTTCAACCGGGGTGCCGCAAGAGAATTATTTGGAAAACGTTGATTTTGTAAAAAAAAATCAAATACCAGAAACGGTTAAAATATGTAATTACAAGAGAAAATAAAATTTGGAAGATACTAAAGTGTCTTCCTTCCTCGGCAAATAAGGGCAACGAGAGGCCCGAATATCTTCATATTAGTGTATCAAGGTCATGACCGAATATATCACTTTTTATTTATGTACATTCGGCGGAAAGGTGCCCGCATACAGTACTTTAAATAGTTTCTAGTGTGTGGATTACAAACTATTTTTTACCAGTTTGAAAATTTCTTTTTATTCTTAAATGTGCCCATACGTGTGTGCATAGTACTTGACGAGAGCCAGAGTCATGAAAAATTAATAGTCTGTAAAGACTTTGGGATTTGGGAGAAACTTTTAATTTCTTAAGAGGGTACCGTGACTAACAAAAAGTTAAAATAACGCTGCTCCAGAGAAATGTATTTCTATGCATTTTGAAAAGCGCTGGACAATTACCTAAAACTTACATCCTTCGTGGAAATTAGCAACCGCGCTGGCGTTGCATAAATTATAATAAAAGGGAAATGTGTAGTAATGAGAAAGACAACGTGCTATAGTATTTGAAAAAATATGGGGTCATGCAGGGCATCTTATGGGCTCGTAGCCATCTCTCAATGTGTCAGATCGTCTTTTGCTATTGAATCCTGATTGTCCACGGGGGTAGTTGTCATCGGGGGGTAATTGTCCTCGGGGGGTAATTATCATCGGGGGTAGTTGTCCTCGGGGGGGTAATTGTCCTTGGGGGTAATTGTCCTAGGGGGTAATTGTCCTCGGGGGTAATTGTCCTAGGGGGTAATTGTCCTCGAGGGGATAGTTGTCCTCGGGGGGTAATGGTCCTCGGGGGGTAATTGTCCTCGGGAGGTAATTGTCCGGGGTGTAATTTTCCGGGGGGTAATTGTCCTCGGGGGGTAATTGTCCTCGGGGGGTAATTCTCCGGGGGTAATTTTTCGGGGGGTAATTGTCCTTGGGGGGGTAGTTGTCCTCGGGGGGGGGTATTCTCCGGGGGTGATATTCCAGGGGGTAATTGTCCTTTGGGGGTAGTTTTCCGGGGGGTGATTGCCCAGGGGGTAGTTGTCCTAGAACCATTTATATTTTTTCCCTTCAAAAACTAATACAAAAAAAAAAAAAAAAATCTGTAGAATTGTGATCACGATTCGTATGTCCCTTAAGAGACCATTGCCAAGAACGGTGAGAGTAACCAGTGGCATAAACGGTGTGCCATAGTTCAAGTTAATCTTAAAGGAAAAATCATCCAAAGAGCAAGTGTAGGTATTCTGACAAAAGAATGAGACGTATTCCTGCCTTTTGATGTACCATATTCCTTATAACGTACAAGAGATATATAAATGAAGATATTCTTGGCATGTTGTGAATTTTGTGATGCCTTTTTGCATGACATGTGCGCAGCCATTTTCTCAAAAATGTGTTTTTCCAGTTGAAGTTGTACATGTATCATGCATCAATCTTTGGTTGGAAAGACTTTTGAAATCAATAAGAAAACCTTTGTTGTTGTTGACAAATATATAACAGGGGAACATTATTATAACTTATTTTTTTCTGTAATTTTTTTTCTTCATTGAAATTATATTTGTGTTTGTATGCATCTTATTTAATGTACTTAAACATGTATAATTATGTAAAATGAAGAAAAATTTGTTACTTTATGTATATGATTATGTACTATTTTGAAAATGCAGAAATAAAAACAAACAAACAAAAACAAACACTAACTAATTCATTTAAAAATTCCAACAAATAGCAGTCGACAAACCCATTTCGTTTATTTTTTTATTTTTTTTTTGAATGATATTTTATTTCCTTCCTCATAAATTCACATTACAAGAAATTATCACAATAAGTCATATAAAACAAGATCTTCGATACAAAACACTTCATGAATTACATCAATCGATGAACAATAAACATAGGAAAATCTCAAATTATACATGATTGTATATACATTTTTCTTTCATATAACAATTTATAATCGAAACAACAATAGAGGAAGGTATAAAGTTATTTTCTATATTTGTTTTACTGATATTTTATTTCCTTCCTCATGAATTTACATTACAAGAAATTATCACCATAAGTCAAATAAAACAAGATCTTCGATACAAGGCACTTCATGAATTACATCAATCAATGAACAATGAACATAGGAAAATCTCAAATTATACATGATTGTACATATCAAAATAACAATAGAGGAAGGTATAAAGTTTACATAGTCCCACCCAATCACACCCCCGCACACCCTCAACTCGTACCGAACAAATTCATGACACCCCCACCACCCCCTCTAGCACACCCACACTTCACACCCTTTCACACCAAAACACACACACTGCATGCAACCTGTTCCGGCTTATCCACCTGTACCAGATAACCCAAAAAACATCCATTAAATTAAAAATGCATCGATTTGTTCCCATTTCTTTAAGTGCGTCCCTAGTTTTCCCTTTTTGAAGGCTATTTTATGAGAAAACTTCACCCTTGAAGGGCACTAACTTATTTATTCAGTTCTGGCAATTGTAGTACAACGGATAATAGCAGATGTACGAAATGCTTTTTCAGCACACACACGTGGGAAGCACTATGAGCATGACTGACAAAGAAAGCGGACAAAATATACAGTTCCTCAGGTAGATAAAGGAACATCCCTTCACTGCTATTATGTAAAAATGTGTAGAACAGGTGTAACATGCGTATTCCCCTTTTTACATAATAACAGTGAAGGGATGTTCCTTTGTCTACCTGAGGAACTGTATATTTTGTCCGCTTTCTTTGTCCGTTATGTTTATAGTGAAGGAAGCGTCCGTAAATTTGAATACGTTTACTTGATAAACGACTTCACAATAGTAATAGTACGTCACGTTATCAAGAAAATGGCGATACCCATGTCGTGTTGAGAAATTGTACATCATTCTTGCTCTATGCCTCTCTCCTACATTGGTGGGGAATCTTGTAGATTAATGGGCAAGAATATCATAAGTGTCTTAGAATAAGTAAAGTTATTTCTTGGGGTGTGGTTTCCTTTAAGTCGATCTGTTGTGAAACGCTCCCGGGTCTTGCAGAATGATATAAAATAACGAAAGAGCATGGGCTAGGGATTGATGTGTACAAAATTGAATTATACCGTATACGTATATCTAAACAAGTACGAATTACGATTTTAATAGAGTGCACCATGTATTAGAATTATTTTTAAAAATCATTTTAAGCCTATCACTTATTGAGAGCACGTATGCATATGGATCGTTTAGCCCTTGGGAACCGTAAGTGTTTTTTAAGAAAAGGCATGATTTAATTTATCGACATTTCAAAACGGGTTTTAAGGCTTTCTGAATTTTCACATCATGGAAACTAAGTTATGTCAAGATGAATAATGGAAGTAAAGCCTTAATTATCACTGAAAACTTAGGGAACAGTAGGGATTACAAGAAGGCACTCTCATCAAACTTCTCGACGGTTTTCTCTTTAAATGACCGACCTACCTACGTACCTACCTATAGTTATATAATTAAGGTCGCGACTAAACCAGTTCATGGAGAGAAATCCCATTTTGCGCATATTAGAAAAATCACTCTAAAAATGATAGGGGGGCTTCTTGAATACCTTGATTTCCCATTTTGAAATAATACTTCCTCCTGTTAATCGTGGAATTAGCTGATGGCGCATAAATCAATAAGGATTACAAAGGAAAAGAGCATGACTTTTATCCAGCATTTTGTCTAAGTGGGTTTTGTAATAATAATTAGGCCTATAATAATGATAATAAAAACAATGATAATAATAATGGTTCTTGTTATTTGCTAATGTATGTCAAATTTGACAGTCCTGATGTTAAAAAATTATTGCCCCGCTTTAAAATATAATAATGTATATATAAATGACTTTATCCCCTCAAGAAAAGATGATCTACGAACTGGCTGATAGGAAACTGGTGTCATCCTGGAAATGAATTATATGATTCTAATTTATAATCATCGCAGGTGTCTTTTACGACTTTGATTTGATAATTTAATTTCCTGAATGTATACATCACAGTAAACAAACTCCTTTAGAGCTTTCCCGCATTCCCAAATACCCCACCCCTCCTTGCGTCGCCCCTCCCCCCTCTATTCAAATACAGAGCCTTGCTACATGAAACAGTGATTGACGTAAGTTCCCCCCCCCCCCCCCCGCCACTTCCACCACCTCGAACACCATGAACCCAGACGTCACGCCACAATAGTGAACGTTACAAATTGTTCTGCCGGTGAAACCAAAGATCCGCGCTATGAGAATTTGGGCGATTGGGTTGACTGCACCTGATGTTGTGTGTCATTTCTTTATGAGATCTATATGTTTGCAAGCTATCCAAAGATCACTCGCTCTTGTATTCGACCATACTAACCAGTTGGATTAAAACATCGCTTAATTAACGAAGATGTACAGTGTGATTACGGCAGAACTACTGGCGGGGAGTATCACGATTTACGCCTTAATGTGCTTGATGTTGATCTCTGGACCCGGTGTAGCATCTTCATGCTGCCTTGATCAAGCACCTATATCAGACTGTTCGTTTTCCTACAATCACAACAAGGTATTGTTATCTATTTGCATTAAATGATTCGTTGCATTTTCATATTTTGTTTCAACCTTTGTACTCCGAAAGCCCCCAGTAGTTGATTACATGTATATTAATCATTCAATTGAAAATCTGTCAAGTCTAAGCAGGTGCTAAGGAAAAATGAAATTATATACGACAGGTTAAAAAGCTTAGCCTCTGTATACACTAGATTAAGGCTTAGATTTTAAAAGGTCGAGAATCAATCTCGATACCATCATGCCATACATAAGTCATTTCTCTATTTGTTTATATTAAAAAATAAATAAATAATAGTAATCCACAGAAGTACAATCTCTGCTCTTCAGTGGATTTCTCTATTCCTTTAAAATTCGACCTAATTCATGATAATATTATGCTTGTATGTTTTGTATCCTAAAATGCTTTGATCGCTTATCAACATTTGATATTGTTACAAATAAGTTTCATTTTCTATGTTAAATAATAAGTCTCATTTGATATTTAGCCTGTGGTACTGGCTGTTTAGTTGGTAGTACCAAAGTTAATCGTTTAATGTATGCTGATTATCTTGTTATTTTTAGTCCATCAACTGCAGGTTCACAGAGCTTGCTTAATGTTTGTTCTCAGTTTGGTATAGACAATGATGTTAAATATAATACGAAACAAGAGTCACGTTTATGATTGGGAGTTGTAAAGAACATTGTAAGTTGGTATTTCCAGATTTGTATTTGTGTGGTGCTAAACTTGAAGTTTTTAAAGAGGCTAAATTACTGAGACGTGTGTGATGAGTGAGATATTCATAGACAGTGTCGTAAAATGTATGCACAGGGTAATGTGCAGAAAGTTTCATATGCGCTCTCGTAAAGTTAAGGTTGAATTATTTCGAGCTTATTGTACACCGTTATAATGCACATCTTTGGAGTAGGTATAAAAAGAGCATTATAAAGAAACTCACGATAGCCTATATAGTGAGGATATGAGGATGCTCTTACGAATACCTAGGCACTCTAGTGCAAGTACAATGTTTGCAGATGTGAATATACCTGCATGTCAAGCTGTTATAAGAAATCTAATTTTCAAGTTTATTCAGAGAACTGACACTTCAGAAAATAGGATTGTTAAAATGTTGGTTAAACCATTGCATAGCAGTACAAGGTTCATCTCAGACTTGTGGAAGTTCTGGTTCTGTATTGCTTGTTGCCACAGTCGTCAGATGTTGATTAAAGTAGTTTAGTTTTGTTTCTCGTATATCCATATGTGTTGCCTTCTTAGTTTTGTTAATTGTTTATATAATTATGTACATGTAAATATGTCAGTTGTTGTTAATATATTCCTCTCTTATTCTTGTTCATTGTTTATATCTACATGTAAATATATGATATACGGACCCCTGCACTTGCAGCTGAGTCTGGAATAAGTCTTAAATTTAATTGAATTGAATCGAATTGTATGTAAGCATCTTTTTCATATTTTGATTGATTCCAATGAAAACATTAACAACCGAGAAATGTTATGTAAGCCTGTATGTGCAATGCAGTAAAAGTTCACAATTGAGAATAAGAAGATAATTGCTTGCTGTTTTGCGGAGGAAACCTAGGAAAGCATAGCTTGTAATTTAGGTTCTCTAACATAACATATCATAGTATCATAAAGTAGAAAGGGCAAGGAAAAAGAAAAGATGGGGAAAGCGGGACTATACCAACAAGACAATACATGGCGAGACAAGCAAAACAACACAAGCACAAAAATGGGACACTAACGTTTGCATTGTGCAGCTATCATGCAACATTGGTCGCTTTATAAATCAAATTCCAAATTAAAGTGTGTATTGTAAACATGAATATTAAATGGCATGCATTTGAAGAAAATGAGCATAATATGTTACATGGATTCCTTATACGTGTTAACTAGCTTTAACTTCAGATTACGTTTAAATGATGACAGCCGGATAGAATTGTGCAGCTCCCTATTGTTACTATGAATGGGGTAGACGGGGGTAGAGTATCGTCATCATTGGGAATGTATTTGAGGAACTGATCAAAGAACAAAATACATGCAACCTTTTACGTCAACGTGGATAGTCTCTAAAATCAGGCGTTTTCCATTTCAAGAGGGTGCTGAATGGTGAATGCATTGATACCGAAACTGTTTAATATTTAGATTAATTTTGTCTCGCAATGCTTATTGGGGACCAGCCTTTGCTTTCTACCTAGTAATGAAGTGAAAGTTTCCACTATCTCGTGATATTTAAATTAAGTCTGTATGGCGAGACTATACAGGGTCTAGGGGAATCCCCATTTATTTACCCTTTGGCGACTGGGAACAAGCCGTACCAACGCGTGCGCATGCTTGAAGACACACGATATCAATAAAGTCACTTTGTTCGTTAAAACCCTCCACTCGGTATAACATTTATGAAACACACCGAAGTGTGTTGAACGCTAACATCTTTTGTTGGAATTTTGGACTTTAACCCAGCAGAATTGTATCGTTCATATTTGTTTGTTTAAAAAAAGTTCGTGAAAAGATTGCCCCTCAAATCCTTATTATGGATTCTTGCTAAAGCTGATAATATAATAATAATCATGACGTATGAAATAGTGTGAAGGTAGTTAGTATGGTCAGGCGCGTACGCAGGGGGGGGGGGGGGGTGTTTTGGGGGTTAACCCCCCTCCCCTCAATTTTTTTTGGGGGAAATGAATACCCCTCCCACCCCCCCCCCCCCCCCACTGAGCGAAATATCGATCGGTGCGATTTCCAAATTTTCAAACACCCTCCTTGAAAAAAATCCTTCGTACGCCACTGAGTATGGTATATAAATACAATATATAAAGTCAAAATGAGGAGACTTTTGGATTGCAAACAAAACTGGGCCACTTTCAATTCATTTAATCAATATGGTCGTTATGTCCAAGGCTCTAATTCAAATGAATTTATCATTTTCACATAACGTTTTTGAAATATTCCAAATTTTAAAATTTAGAAATAGGCCTATGTGACTAATTGAAGCACACGCTATAAACCGTATTTATCGACATAAAAAAATGTTAATGTGTTTGCTGTGCTAAAAATACTTAATTTTTCACATTCAGCCTTTCATCCAAGTTATTTGAATAATTTATTTTATGTTACTTACTATCTATGTACTCAGATATTTATTTTTGTTTTATGATTGTGTTTTATCATTTGTGCACAAATTCGCCATCTCACTCTTTGCCCCTTTATCCTCCCCCACCCTTGATTGTTATGCTTTTCATTTTGTGCATCAAAAAATTGAAATAAATTGTATGATGTTTTTTACATTTTAATTGATCAATTGCTAACGTCATATTATGTAACATCTGTCGACTTTACATCGCAGTATCATTACTAATGATACTGCGATGAATTCATTAGTGACTAATATTTCCAGACAGTTTGAATATGGCCCTATGAAAATATGCCCTTTCTCTCTATTCAATTATTTCAGGTGACGTGTGAAATACGTGGGTCTCCCGAGGTTCTTTTAATGGGTAAGAATCTTCTCTTCTCCTTCCCTTCTTCACCTTCTCCTACTTATTATTATTATATTGTTTTCTGTACTCTTTATTCTATTTTTTCTTTGTTCTCAAATTCACTCTCCTTATACGTCTCTATAGAATCTCATAATATACTACTCCGTTTTCACCTCCTATCAGGGGCGTCGCTAGACCTTTTTCAGTGGGGGGGGGGGGGGGGGGTGTAGAGGCCAACGATTACCGACAAAACTAGCCACCAATTACCGACAAAATTAAATGTCCAATATCTACAAATTCAACCCTATAAACCTGGGGCCTATGGACTATCTATAGTACTTGCATATGCGCAAAATGGTAATTTTCCTCGACGACATAAATTTATTTCTTCAATAATTTAGTCAGCATCATAGCTATATATTTTAATGCAGGCGCGGAGCTAGGATCTTATTTTAGGGAGGGGCGGTAGTGAGCAAGATAATCACTTAAAAGCGCGCTCATTAGGGGGGTGTGGGTGATGGGCCTCCCGCGCGAAGCGCGGAAGCTTAGACGTTTCCTTAAATTATTAGGAAAAGAAGACGATTAATTGTACCGTTTTCGACTGGTAATCCTTGGCTGAATGAAGTCCCCCCCCCCCCCCCTCCCGCGCGAAGCGCGAAAGCTTTGACGTTTAATTAAATTATTATAAAAAAAGAAGACGATTTGCTGTACCGTTCTCGACTCTTAATCCTTATCTCGAATGAAGCTTCCCCCTCCCGCACGAAGCGCAGAAGTTTTGACGTTTTATTAAATTATTAGAGAAAGAAGACGATTCGTCGTACCGTTTTCGACTCTTAATAAGCCCTATTCATCTAAATTCAGTTTCCCCCTTCGCGCAAAGCGCGAAAGCTTTGACGTTTCCTCATATCATTAGAGAAAGAACACGATTCGTTGTACCGTTTTCGACTCGTCTAAATGAAGTTTTCCCCTTCCCGCGCGCGAAGCGCGGAATTTTTGGCGTTTCATCACAAAATAGAGAAAGGGAGACGATTCGTCGTACCGTTTTCGAATCTTATTAAGCCCTATATTCATCTTGATTCAGTTTCCCCCTCTCGCGCAAAGCGGGGGTGTGACGTTTCCTCATATCATTAGAGAAAGAACACGATTCGTTGTACCGTTTTCGACTCGTCTAAATGAAGTTTTCCCTTTCCCGCGCGCGAAGCGCGGAATTTTTGGCGTTTTATCACAAAATAGAGAAAGGGAGACGATTCCTCGTACCGTTTTTTAATCTTATTAAGCCCTATTCATCTTAATTCAGTTTCCCCCTCTCGCGCGAAGCGCGAAAGCTTTGACGTTTCCTCAAATTATTAGAGAAAGAACACGATTCGTTGTACCGTTTTCGACTCGTCTAAATGAAGTTTTCCCCTTCCGCGCGAAGCGCGGAATTTTTGGCATTTCATCACAAAATTAAGAAAGGGAGACGATTCCTCGTACCGTTTTTGAATCTTATTAAGCCCTATTCATCTTAATTCAGTTTCCCCCTCGCGCGAAGTGCGAAAGCTTTGACGTTTCCTCAAATTATTAGAGAAAGAACACGATTCGTTGTACCATTTTCGACTCTAAATAAGCCCTATCAATTTTGTCTGAATGAAGTTTCCCCCTCTCGCGCGAAGCGCGGAAGCTTTGACGTATCCTTAAATTATTAGAGAAAGAAGACGATTCGTCGTACAGTTCTCGACTCGTCTAAATGAAGTTTTCCCCTTCCGCGCGAAGCCTGGAATTTTTGGGGTTTCATCACAATATAGAGAAAGGAAGACGATTCCTCGTACCGTTTTCGAATCTTATTAAGCCCTATTCATCTGAATTCAGTTTCCCCCTCTCGCGCGAAAGCTTTGACGTTTCCTCAAATTATTAGAGAAAGAACACGATTCGTTGTACCGTTTTCGACTTTTAATAAGCCCTATTTGTCTGAATTCAGTTTCTCACTCTCGCGCGAAGCGCGGAAGCTTTGACGTTTCCTTAAATTATTAGAGAAAGAAGACGGTTCGTTCTACCGTTCGACTCGTCTAAATGAAGTTTCCCCTTCCGCGCGAAGCGCGGAATTTTTGGCGTTTCATCACAATATAAAGAAAGGAAGACGATTCGTCGTACCGTTGTTGACTCTTAAACCTTGTTTGAATTTAGTTTCCCCGAAAATGTTAAATCTCTGATTTCTTTAGCTGATATTATAGGAAAGTGAAACTTCGAGAAAATACAAGTATTGTAGTTGTAGTCACTCTCGAAGTCGTCACAGCGGATAAGAAGTCACAGTTCGTATAGGGAAAAAAAACTGTCGGCCGACCGACAATATATCTCACCGACTTCAAACTTCTGCATTGATATAGTACACGAGGATCGAGCAAGAATACCGACACAGCTGACCCGACACAGCAACATATTTACCCGTGTCTTTCTTGCTCCCTCGACGAGACGACTCCACCCAACAACCCCCTTCTCTCTTTTACTCCCACTCCTCCTCTTTCAGACTCTTACCTCCCCACTTTCTCCTCTCTTTCATCCCCCGTTTCTATTGTTTCCCTTTCACTCTTTTTTCTTCTTTTTTCCTTTTCTTTCTTTTCTTTCTTTTCCTTTCTTTCTTTTCTTTTCCTTTTCTTTTTTTCTTTTCTTTCCCTTTCCCTCTCTTTTTTCCCTCTCATTTTTTCCCTCTCTTTTTTTTCCCTCTCTTCTTTCCCTCTCTTCTTTCCCTCTCTTTTTTCCCCTCCCCCTTTTCTCTTTTTTCCGACGGCAGCGCAATTTTACCGACAATATCCTGACAGGTGGGGGGGTGTCGCACCCCCCCACACCCCCCCTTTGGCGACGCCCCTGCCTCCTATGATACCTTTTCAGACCCACTATATTCTGTTAGTCATTTCGGGAGCCTATTCACATACAAGCTGTGCTTTTTATTTAGGCTCTCCATATTTTACATTGTTTTACCTTGCCTATCATATCTATACATTCGAAACTTCGTACCTGTTTTCCGTATATTATACTTGATTTGAAATCTTTAAAAAGAAATTGGTGTAATCTATACGCTTATACCCTTTTTTGTTGTTGATGTAAATGTGAAACAAATGAACTTCAAACTTCAAACTTCAAGTGTTTTTGTTTGTTTATAAGCACATAAAATAGTTTTATCAAAACTTTTCACTTGACAAATGAGTATTATTTTAATTGTCCATACCTTTACTATAGTCAAGTTTTGCATCTTGCTTTCAAATGGATTGCTGCTCGCCTCATGATCCGCGGTAGAAAGAATTATTTTGTTACAAAAGAAGAGTTTGTTAAAAGTGCACACATTAATTTATACCAACCCATATGGTCTGAAAATAATAGCGCATTTGAATATGACTTTGTATATAGAAAATGTGCTATATAAATACATAATTATTATTATAATACAGCTTGATGGTTTTGTTGCCGGCATCAATATTGTCTTTATGTACAGGTTCCTTTAGTACATATTTCAATGAGAAACCATATTCAAGGGGGGAATTTAGTCTTTATAGACAGATTGTCACTAATTAAAGCAGGTTTGACTGTAAGTTTGACTGTAAGTTCAATCAAATTATCGTATATATCCGTAGATACGTGTCCCAATGGGAACATCGAAAACGTTACGTATATACCTGGGACAGTGGCAAACTTGAGATCTGATTGGTACTACACAACCTGCTCACCAACCATTCATTATGCTACACCTCTGGCTGCATCGTCATGCCATACCCGATGTAACGATGACAGCGCTACAGTTTATTTGGGACTTAATATCACCTTTCAAGTAGAACAGTGGAGTGAGTATAGTCTGACAAAATTTGAGAAGTTAATTTGTAATGTTTTTTATCTATAAAAGTCCGCATCTTGGAGTTGTCAATTGAATAGAAAATCAATTCATGATGTGCCATCGATGGGGCCTTGACTATAATATGGGCCCGGGCCTTATGACAGAACGACCGTGCGCCCATAGAGAAACATGAAGAAAAAAATTGTATAGGGTTAAAAGACATCGCAGCCCCTTCCGTGTCGGTACCTTTTTTTTTTTGCTCCTATACATGTTTACAGGTCGCTTAAACTCGAAACAATGTCCAAGACTGATAACCGTATAACAAAACACACGTGTTATAGTTCCAACGTAACCTGCCTCCTTTCCTTGCAAGAAGATCTGTTCTATAACACTTAGAAATTGTTTTTTCTCTGATCAATGTAGGTTCTGAGGATTTAGAAGCCATTTCTATATCTCTCCGGAGCGGTTATGATTTTTCGCTACGATGTATTCGGTTTAACTTTAGTGAAAATAGCCTTAGCAAAGAAGCAGCTGTTAGCAAAGGAGCAGCTGCTCATGTGAGTATAGCTTAAGTCTGATTCAAGGAGTGATCCCGTGAAACGGATTAATGTCTATTTAATATTATTATTATTATTGTTATTATTATTATTATTTATTCGGCAAAACAAATTGTATACAAAAGAATTACATAGTATACTATACTATATAAATATTTGATGAAATAACTATTTCATGTATTCCATGCATTCCATACCTCATTTACCTACTTTGTATTGCATGAGTTATAATTTATTTAGAAAAGTGCTGTATTATGTTTTATATATCTAAATCTTCGGGTGTTAATTATGGTACATTATGTTACTATATGCATTATGTCATGTTATTACTAAAAGAAAAAAGAGTGTTTCTGCTGGATATAATTTTTCTTTTGTTTTGCTATAAACACTGCATTGTAAATTGATTTATACGGTATATATTATGTTTACAGAATATTGATATGTTACATTACATTGTAAATTGATTATGTTTATAAACAGAATATTGATGTACATCAATGAAGTTTAATAAATACAATACATGTTAATACTAAAGTAAGTTATAATAAGAGTTTCTTTCCGAGTGAGTGATATTCATCTTTGGATGATTTAATAATATTACATGAAAACATCCATGTCGCAACGAACACAATTTATACTTCATTAATTCATATAACATTGTATAAGTCAATGTGATTTATATTTTCAGATTTTTTGAATAGATTAATATCTAACAGATTACAATTAGTATCTTAATTACTTTTCTTTTCATTTTTCCCTTTCTGGTAGTATTTTATAGTATATTATTATAAGACTAAACAAAAGGGTAAATAGTACGTATATATTTGTTGTGACAAATACAGCTGAAATGGTTTGTGTACTGATTCTTCTCTAATTATTTTTTCCAGCATCATTTCTTCTACGATGGTTTTATTGGCTTGACACCAGGGGCTTCTTACACTGTTACTGTCTTGGCAATACCTTCTGATAAGGAAAGGAATAATGTCATAACTGAAATAATACGCATTCCTCGATATTTTAAATCATGTAAGTAAATTATTCACATCGACTTTTCAATAATCATGCGTCTTCTATGTACATTCTTTTGCTTTTGTTGTAATAAATACATATCGAAGGTTTGTCGACTTCTCAACCTATTTACTTTTACAAATAGTTTATTTCGATGACTAATTAAGTAAAATTGTAGATTTCACCATTTACCATGCTTACAAACTTAGATTTCGTTTTTATTTGCCGGTCTGTTATATATTGATGACGTCATACGATCAGCCACAATAAATTAAACTTACTTTGAAACCTTACACCACGAGTATCAAACGTGTGCTATTATCTGTCTTTAGTATTCATCTGTGTACCTCTTAAGTAAGAGTACATAACACGGTATATCGAATCCTTTCCAGAGAAGTGACATTTGTTTTCTTTATATAGGGCATGTTCATTGGTACCGAAATCAATCCCACATTATAATTCTGGTTTACGTTATGATATTACGCAGGTTGGAAGCCAGATCTAGTCGTCCACGACACACCGTTCGCTGTAAACATAACTCTCTTTGAAGATACAATCTACAACTTCAAACGCTTTGATGTTACTCTTGGTCTGGAAACGAAAGAAATCATTTTAAATGTAAGTATTGTCAAAGATTTACGTCAATGATTTACATCATTATGCAAAGTAAACGCAAAGAAAAACCAATGTAAAACAAAGATGAGTGTTATTTTGGGGAGAAATTTGAGTTCCTGTACAATTTGTTTTTGTTAGATTTGAACTGAAATTTTGGACTTGAACCCTGAGTCAATAATAATCCATTAAAATAAACCTGCATATGCTTTAGGTTCCTAGTTCTGCGCTAATTTAGATATGTGATGTCGTTTTGCTATTCTGTTCACAGTGTTTGTTAGCATTTTAGGTTCAAGCATGTAGAGAGAAAGCATTTTTCTCAAATAAAAAACAAAAAAAATAGCGTTTATCCTCTATCTGCTTCAAAATACTTGATAAAATTGGTCTATTGTACATGATATATATGTGTATATTCTTCATATAATTGGAATATAGTCATGATATTATTGTTGTGGCTGAAATTACTTATAATTACCTATCCGTAATTACCTATCCGTAAACAAATAAATAAATAAAATAGAGGTACCATTATCCTCTATCTGCCTTGAAATACGTGATAAAGATGTTTCATGGCACATGATTTGTGTCATTATTCATATTATTGCGATATTAGTCATGGTATTATTGTTGTGGCTGAAATTGCTTATAATTACCTATCAGTAATCCTTGAACTCTGAGTTCTAGGAATCTATAAACCCGTTTTCTATTCTCGTAATAAGAGGCATTCCATTGTCCATGTCATTTTAATAAGTCCTCTTCACATCAAATAACATGTTTATGAAGTAATACGTCTCTTGTTCAATCTACAGACTACACAACTTTACGAGATCGATGGAAAGTGGGGCACCAACGTGACCTTTGAATGCCCTCAGCCTACATCAGAAGAACATTATCTATTTGTAAGTGTGTTTACCCTTAATCAATTTACGTGAGTTGTTTCATTCTAGAATCAACTTTCCTATAATGACTATATTTTCCACGAATATTAGGAGGAATGTATTCGACTTCTATGGTTAGTCGGGTTCTGTGCTTTTGCCCTTGATTTTTTTTTATTGATTTCGATAAAGGTTTACAGTTATAAATTCTAGATGGCTTGGTCCCTGAGTAGTGATTTTTGTTTTTCATAAATATATCATACCACCGACATAATAAGCGGAAAAATCTAGGTCAATGGGGGTTGAAAGTTGATATTTCTTTTGTCACTCTCGTTGGTTTGGCTGGAGCATAGCCCTTTTGCAAGTTCAATATCTCATTGTTTACATTTCTTGGAGCACATTGTTTCAATCTCTATTATATCAAAAATCATCTTCACCACTGCTGTCAATAGACCATTTTCGTAATTTAACCAAATTGAATGCATAACGTCGCCGTGAAGTGCCTCAATGCAAATATTTAATTCACCTGTAATGAATGAATGTATTTCAACAGTCAGTATGCACAATGCATATATTAAATGTTGTAAGGTCTGTGCTATCATGGACCTATTACGGATGGACATTCAACGTGATTCTTTCTTTGATCCAATGATAGTCGCCGCCTTCTGATTATGTGCATATTAATGAGAACATTCAGCTGTTTTAACAATAACGACTGCGTAAGCATTTTCGGTCATTGACAAAGGAGCAGTTTCCCTCTCTTGGGTTTTGTTTGGATGGTGTGCTTTGTAAGAGTGTGTCTTAAATAAAAGCATCCCCAATGGGGAGCAGCAAAGTTGAAAAGCAGACGATATTGGTGATATGAAATGTATTATTACTGATTCGCAAACTTTCGCACACACCTATGACCTTATAAAACAATTAGAAGGCCATGATCTGTATCAGCCCTGTGCGTTGTAACTCTGGAATATTATGAGGAAATAGGGGGGAAACGGGATTTTAAATCACAACCAATTCAACTATAAACTCTATTTAGTATATCAACATGTTTTTCAAAATAAAATACAGTACACGAAACAACAATATCCGATTATAAGCCAGAACTGCACATCGATTTTCCATGATTTAGGCAAGTAATTATCTTCTGCGCGTGTCGATTAACATGTGTAAAATCACTATCTTGATTCTGTCCCGGCTTTTTGGCGGTGACCATGATGAGATCAAAGTGAAGAAACATTTACGGAATGTTATTGAGACGACATTGACGGAGACAATCACAATGAATTCGTTAAGAAAACGATGAATGTCCATCCGTCATAGGTCCATGGTGCTATACACTAGGCAACAACAATTATGCAGCTCGAATTCTGACTATTGAAATACAATTATTCGTAACAGGTGAATTAAGTAAAAAATTGTATTGAGGCACTTCAAAACAAGAAAAGCATTATGTTCGGTTAAATTACGAAAATGGTCTATTAGAGTGCTTAAAGGGAAAGTCCACCCCAGGATTTTTTTTAGCTGACGATATAGACCTAATAATACCATGAAGAATGATACAAGTCTCATTAAAATCCATGATCACATAACGAAGATATATCGACTTTTTTATCGAAAATCAGCCGCCCCCCAAATGCAAATGCGTTACATGGGCATGAAACGATCGCCAAAAAATAACCGATAGTATCGAAATTGTGACGTATGTTGCGAGCTGCCTTCTTATTTCGCAGACATTCACTTTCGCTCGCGGTACACTGTTATCGCACTGACACGACGAATCATGAATGAAAGTGAAAGTACATAAGAATATGGTTTTGAATGATCAAAATGGAGGGAAATTGACCCAATCATGCAGAAATCATATGCGTTGCACAGTTGAATTAGTAGATGAGCCCATAACAAAATAAACTTTTCAGCTATTTCTTGTCATAATTCTAATATAAGGGCATTTGAAATACAGTTCTTTTCTGGACACATTTTCCACTATGATAATTATTCTTTCAAAGTGTGATTAAAAGGTAAGAAAGCTCACATTTTTTTTTCTTCATCTTTACCAAAACTTCTACCTAAACGATGTAGTTTAGAAATCGTGCAGATCTGAGTAAGAGATAGACATTGATTGATTCTTCATTCAAAGATTAATAATAACTCAAACAGATTTACCATAATCCCCGAGGAACATTTTAAAAATTACCACATGCCATTATGTCACAAAATGCCACTTGTATCTCAGCGTACACACATTCCGTTGACCTATGACCTTTTTACCTTTACTCGTGAACTAAAGTACGCTTTCATTCAATCATGGTCAAAAGTGATTAATTATCCATATGATAATATTCGAAACTCTTGGGATTCTAAATTTGTTATATCGTTTATCTTGTTAGATTGAGCCAAAGGACTGTCCATATTGTACCGCATACACGACTGGAATTAGCATCAGAGGTCAGTATACTACAGGCTTATCATTTCTAGAAGTCACGTGAAGATTGTATTATGTAGTCCTGTGTGTCTCCTTCCATTTAAAGGATATATTCAAATTATAATGTTCATATACCATGAATTAAGATATTTTGTATATGTAAACAAATGTATTGAAAATAGTAGTATGACAGTTTGAGGAATCGTTTGTTTCTCTTATTTTCTGAATATCATATTAAGTAAAAACCGATGTAATATTTTTTTTATTAGGGGCACCGCCTTCATTTATGGAATGCCCACGTGATGAAGTCATCCACGAACTACAGCTAGGCAGGTACTTTGAAGGAGATATGGTGAAGGGCATCAACTGGACAGCTCCTGTTCCGGAATTCCAAAGCAACTGCCAGTTCGGTAGCAACAGTACTCACACCCCAATGGATAGTACCTTCGTAGTTGGTCGGAAAACAACCGTTAGTTACTATGCATGGCAGTATGGGGCTATGGCTGAATGTACCTTCTTTGTCCATATCAAATTAGGTATGTATACTGTCATGTCTCCACGTATCAGTCCAAACTTTTTGTCGCACATAAATCAGTCTTAATGATGATGATAATAATAATGATCATTTTGCTAGTTTACCCAGGGCAGCCTCATTGTCCCTGAGGGCCCTGCAATTATCAACCCGGCTTTAGCATTCAATGAATTTCTTCCGGCTACCGGGTACCCATTTACCTCACGTCCTCACCTGAGTGGAGTGTGGCAAATGTAGATTAATGTCGTTAATGTCGTGGTGGGATTCGAACCGTGAACCATGTGATCCCAAGGCGGTAGAATTATAACTCCTTGGTGATCCACAGTCCGGTGACGTATCCACTAGACCCCGACACCTCTACCTGTTAAGCAAATGAAATATGAAGAGAATTCATCGGAGAGGATCATTCAAACACGATTAGATTGATAGTTCCTCTTGCTTTCTGATAGGCATAAAGTCATGATATGTTTCTGCAATGATACAATAGCATGCATGGAGATGACATAATGTTACAAATGTCTCAATTATATGTCCGAGTATACCGTATAAATTCGAGGTTAGCTTACTATTGATGGTTCGTAGAGCTGCAGAAGAGAGAGCAAGCCTGGCGGAAATCATCGAAATCGATGGATAGCGCCAAGAATCCCAACAACAACAACCAGCCAATCCATTCCATTTTTAATTTTCAATCAGCGGGATTGATTTAATATTTTTGCACCCTGCCTCTCTATTACCCTTGTGTTCTTATTTCCTAATTTAATTTCACAAATATTTGTATTTATTGTTGTACGGATATTTGTATGATATCATTGCGCATGCGTGTGTTTTTATTTCAGTTGAAGATACATCAACCTCCATGGCATTGGTAATAGGAGCTTCATGTGCGGCGGGAGCTTTCTTCTTAATCATTATGGTGATTGGCCTGTACTTCGTCTATACAAAGAGATGTCGTAGCACCAATCAATCAGGTAATTACAATGCCATTTCAGAATTATGAAGTAACGTCAAATTGACAATTGTTATTAATAAAAAAGGATCAGATATAAGAAAGGAAATATGAAAATGAAGAAAAGTAAATCTCAAATACGTCTTTATTTTGGAAGAACAATATGTTCACCTGATGCCCACCTACCTAGCTCCATCAAATTAAGCTTTGTTGATGTTAGACATGAAGAGTGTTGACATTGGTCTTCTTAACGTGAACGTTGAATATTAATTGATTAAATAGTGCAGAATATTAGGATTATACATTATTATCTCCCCCTATCTCTCTCTCTTTCCCTCTCTCTCTCTCCCCTCCCCTCCCCCTCTCTCTATCTGTCTCTTGCTCTGTCTCCGTCTCTGTCTCTCCCTCTTTCTCATATAGTTACAAAGGAGCCTGTTCCTACATATACGAAACACGATTTTCGTCACATCTCATCGGGTGAGGAGCACGGTGTTCCAATAGGTCTTATTACCGACTACACAGACAGTCAGTTATCTGTCAACAGCTCTAATGTCTACTATAGCCAAGCTCTGAAACATCCAGAGATAACCAGACATGTAAAACAAAAAGGTTCTCTGGAGTGCTACAAATCACTACCAACCATAGATCATCCATCTTCAGGCTACATGAGCGTTACGGAAACAAACTCTGACCAGCATCGCTATACCGGAAGAGAGAACTCTACGTTGTTATGTAGAGATGCCATGAATCGACGGGACAGTGAAGAGGGTTTCTCTGATGGCCTACCTGATGATGAGCAGGGGCCATTGTCAATGGAATATATCCCTTCAACGATTGTTTAGTTAGACTAAAGATCAACACAATGTCAACGGATACATCTCTTGATTGGTTGGTTAGACTGATGCTGGAAACAATGTCAATGGAACATATCTATTGATAGGTTAGTTATACTGAATCAGATGCTGAAAACAGTTTTAATGGAACATAATTATCTGCCGATAGGTTAGTTATACTGAATCAGATGATGAACACACTGTCAATGAAATATATCCCTTGATTGGTTAATTAGACTGATGCTGGACAAATGTCAATGGAATGTATCCATTGATTGGTTAGTTAGACGGAAGATGAACACAATGGAATAATAATAGATCAGTTAAACTGATGATAAACACATGTCACTGGAATATATCTTTTGTCAACATTCAATGATTTCCTAACTCCATTCATAATTATCTTTTTTTTTTATAGCACAAAACTTGAATATCGTATTCGACATTCATACAGGCGGTTAGTATATACATCGGGGTGCGGAATATGTAAATTAATGTCTTTCATTGTTTAGTCTAGTAACTTATTCTGCATATATGAACTAAACATACGGTTTTTTTTTTTTAACTTTCCATGTTAACAGATAATAATCAATTTTTTATATCAGTCTGCCTTTGGTGATGGTGAAATATTGTACACAATGTATACATCGAGGTGCGGAAAATGTAAATTAATGTCTTTCATTATCTCGTCTCGTCAAGAACTATCGTATATAAATCGACGTGCGGAATAAGTAAATTAATGTCTTTCATTGTCTCGTCTTTTCTAGAAATATCGTATATAAATCGATGTGCGGAATATGTAAATGAATGTCTTTCATTGTCTCATCTAATAATTGTCTCTTCTAGAAATAAAGTATATATAAATCGACGTGCGGAATATGTAAATGAATGTCTTTCATTATCTCGTCTAGTAATTATCCTTCTAGAAATATCGTATATAAATCGACGTGCGGAATATGTAAATGAATGACTTTCATTGTCTCTTCTAGAAATATCGTATATAAATCGACGTGTGGAATATGTAAATGAATGTCTTTCATTGTCTCGTCTAGTAATTGTCTCTTCTAGATATATCGTATATAAATCGACGTGCGGAATATGTAAATGAATGTTTTTCATTGTCTCCTCTAGTAATTGTCTCTTCTAGAAATATCGTATAGAAATCGACGTGCGGAATATGTAAATGAATGTCTTTCATTGTCTCGTCTAGTAATTATCCTTCTTGAAATATCGTATATAAATCGACGTGCGGAATATGTAAATGAATGTCTTTCATTGTCTCGTCTAGTAATGGTCTCTTCTAGAAATATCGTATATAACTCGACGTGCGGAATATGTAAATGAATGTCTTTCATTGTCTCGTCCAGAAATTGTCTCTTCTAGAAGTATCGTATATAAATCGACGTACGGAATAGGTAAATGAATGCCTTTCATTGTCTCTTCTAGAAATATCGTATATAAATCGACGTACGGAATAGGTAAATGAATGCCTTTCATTGTCTCTTCTAGAAGTATCGTATATAAATCGACGTACGGAATATGTAAATGAATGCCTTTCATTGTCTCTTCTAGAAATATCGTATATAAATCGACGTACGGAATATGTAAATGAATGTTTTTCATTGTCTCCTCTAGTAATTGTCTCTTCTAGAAATATCGTATAGAAATCGGCGTGCGGAATATGTAAATGAATGTTTTTCATTGTCTCCTCTAGTAATTCGTCCTTGTTTTCACGAAGTGACGGTAGTGAGGAAAATCGTAACGCAAAGTGAATGCAATTTTTTTTCACTACCGTCACTTCGTGAAAACAGCGACGAATTGTCTCTTCTAGAAATATCGTATAGAAATCGACGTGCGGAATATGTAAATGAATGTCTTTCATTGTCTCGTCTAGTAATATTTTTTTTATTGTCTCTTCTAGAAATATCGTATACAAATCGACGTGCGGAATATGTAAATGAATGTCTTTCATTGTCTCGTCTAGTAATTGTCTCTTCTAGATATATCGTATATAAATCGACGTGCGGAATATGTAAATGAATGTTTTTCATTGTCTCCTCTAGTAATTGTCTCTTCTAGAAATATCGTATAGAAATCGACGTGCGGAATATGTAAATGAATGTCTTTCATTGTCTCGTCTAGTAATATTGTCTCTTCTAGAAATATCGTATACAAATCGACGTGCGGAATATGTAAATGAATGTCTTTCATTGTCTCGTCTAGTAATTATCCTTCTTGAAATATCGGATATAAATCGACGTGCGGAATATGTAAATGAATGTCTTTCATTGTCTCGTCTAGTAATGGTCTCTTCTAGAAATATCGTATATAACTCGACGTGCGGAATATGTAAATGAATGTCTTTCATTGTCTCGTCCAGAAATTGTCTCTTCTAGAAGTATCGTATATAAATCGACGTACGGAATATGTAAATGAATGCCTTTCATTGTCTCTTCTAGAAATATCGTATATAAATCGACGTACGGAATAGGTAAATGAATGCCTTTCATTGTCTCTTCTAGAAATATCGTATATAAATCGACGTACGGAATAGGTAAATGAATGCCTTTCATTGTCTCTTCTAGAAGTATCGTATATAAATCGACGTACGGAATAGGTAAATGAATGCCTTTCATTGTCTCTTCTAGAAATATCGTATATAAATCGACGTACGGAATATGTAAATGAATGCCTTTCATTGTCTCTTCTAGAAATATCGTATATAAATCGACGTACGGAATATGTAAATGAATGCCTTTCATTGTCTCTTCTAGAAATATCGTATATAAATCGACGTACGGAATATGTAAATGAATGCCTTTCATTGTCTCTTCTAGAAATATCGTATATAAATCGACGTACGGAATAGGTAAATGAATGCCTTTCATTGTCTCTTCTAGAAATATCGTATATAAATCGACGTACGGAATATGTAAATGAATGCCTTTCATTGTCTCTTCTAGAAATATCGTATATAAATCGACGTACGGAATATGTAAATGAATGCCTTTCATTGTCTCTTCTAGAAATATCGTATATAAATCGACGTACGGAATAGGTAAATGAATGCCTTTCATTGTCTCTTCTAGAAATATCGTATATAAATCGACGTACGGAATATGTAAATGAATGTCTTTCATTGTCTCGTCTAGTAATTGTCTCTTCTAGAAATATCGTATATAACTCGACGTGCGGAATATGTAAATTAATGTCTTTCAGTGTTTCTCGTCCAGTAATTTACTCTGCATATAGTAAACACATAAAGTAAACACACTGCTTTTTTAACTTTCAGTGTCTAAACAGATTATAATTATACTTTTAATCTCAGTCTGCCCTTGGTGATGATGAAATATTATATAATCACAATATAAATATTAGTTTTCACTATTTGAATAATTATATCGAAGGTTGGATGAATGGTAAAAACTGATTGAGTTAAATGTGAATGGATGCATTCAATAAAGGATTCAACCAATATCTTTTTAGTTAAAAGTTTATATTGTTTATGTTTAATATGTCTGAACTGTGTATTTTCCTTTATAGCCTGGCGTATGAAATAATAGTTTCATGCTAGAATGGTATGAAGTATAGCCCCCTCAAACAGGCTTACAGGTTTTGTTTGTTCTAATTGTCTGATGTGGCTGACAGTGTACATATTTGTATATATGCAAGGCTCTGTGGTAGACCACATGTTATTGCCAAAGATACCGCATTGGTAACCTGGTTATTGTTGTTAAAGAAATGAGTAATAAATTAATAAAATATATTATTTTGAAAACGTATTTCGTTCTACATGCTAAAGATGTTGATTACATTTCATTACCTCTGTTTACAATTCACTTAGATTACAAAATGTCAGGATAATATAATGTTCGTGGTCAAAAGAACGTAATCTTTTGATGTCTTGTTTGGAAAACTAACCCTACTCCCGAATAAGTACCCTTTATGCTTTATGACAAGAAAATATGCTGACAGCTCCCCCCCCCCCCCCCCCCTTCCGCTCAGCTACCACCTTTACTTCAGCAAATAGCCCGAAATTACCTTGCCTTGCGCGTCACATTTTAAAAAGTGCGAACATGACAGTGACATATTTACATATTTATTTATCTATTTCACCTCTTTAACTATCCTGGACAGTTTATGGGAGAAGATGGGAAAGAGCGAAAAGATAGAACGAGTGAGTGTGAGAAAGAAAGAGAGAGATAGAGAGGAGGAGAGAGAGAAGAGAGAAAGAGAGAACACTGAAGAGAGAAAGGGAGATTTTAAAAAAGGTAAGAGAGATTGAGACATTGAAGAAGAAAAAACGCTCGAGGTTTTTAAATAGCTTTTGAATTTGCCCTTGAGATGAATTATTAAAATTCCTCGCGATCGTGTTCCCCGCCAAAAAAATCCTCCTTTACCCATCAGGAAAACTGCCCGCAAAACGATAACGATCCGGAGCTAGATGTCCAAAGTGGTGTAGTTTGCCAGGGATGCTTTGTCCGCGGGTCAGTTTTTTTCTCTCGCAAAATATTAAACGGGAAGGTTGATATCTGAGCGAGAGAAGTCAGCCTCCCATTTCGGAGGGGGTGGGTTACCTATATTAATAATGATAATAACATCGGAGGTTAACTGCCATACTGCGCTATTCCAGTTCAAGTGCAAACAATATAATATAATATGTTTATCTTTCAGTAGAATATGAATGAGGTCTCGGGGTTTTAAACTATAGAACCCCTGGGTCTCGAAATAAAAGTATTCCGTAATGACACTTTAAAACTATTTGTGTTCGTTATTTATTGATTGATTGATTGATTGATATATCCATTTATTCATTTATTCATTTATTGACTTACATGTATTCAGGTATTTATTATGTCTTAGTAGTCCCATTCAGTTTCACAGAGGTCCTGCTTCTCGATTAACAAAATAATATAACATAATTATACCAAAATATATTAAACAGGTATGATAATTTTGGTTAATTATAAAAATACTAACCATTTCAAGAGAGCAAGGGAAGGTAATTGTCACCCCCCCCCCCTGACAAATTCCATCAATGAAAAAAAAAGTTAGCTATATATATTAAAGAGACAGTTGAGTTCTTGTTTAAGACCGCAAATGCGTTAAATTGCATGGTTATTGCTCTTATTTTTATTTTATGACATTTCCAGTGCCCTTTTAGGAGCTAAAATTGCTATGAAAGTAATTTTAGACACCAAAATGTGTGAAATTTAGATTAAATCCGATGATACCAATTCAGTTCCACATTAAAAAATTACGGTGACCGTTAATTTAATAATAAGTGGAATAATACACGGGCCGGCTCGCTTTGCGTATTATAACCAACACAAAAAAGCCAACATTGGCATTGAATAAAAAGTATAATATCAGGCGCTATCGCGTTTTTTCAAAGGCTGGTTCAAAATGATCAAATATTTGTGGGGCACGACAAATATTAGAAATGGTTATATTTATGTATATTTCAGCCGTTTCTGGACCGATTTTGATCAAACAAAGATGATTTTTGCCATTTAGATTGTATGATGCTCTTTCAAACTTGACACTCAGTTTTTCATATCTCACTAATTAAATTATTTTGTGAAGCGCCCTCTATACCATAACATATGATGGTAACTATAAAGTCATTGCAATGTCAATAATCATGGGATTCCTCTTAGAACCCGAACGCTAGGCAAAATCTTGTTTTATTTCTTTTTCACAGGGAAGTCCGGATTGATAATTTTAGGGATGCAAACATTGGCATCTTCATTTCTATAAATCATTTGGAAAACACCCTCTCCCCCCCCCCCCCCAAAAAAAAGATAATAATCTTTTCTTCTTTTTTAAACTGGAGAAAAAAAAACTTCAAATGAAATGGAATAGTAATTCTATTTTTTCATGTTTTTCAGAATTACGAATCATATTACATTTTCGAAATTTTTATTTCTGAAATTATGGACACACTGTCATCCTATCAGAATTTTTATAAGAAAATGGGGAAAAAAAAAGGAAAAAAAAATCGTCATTATTTTGAAACATGTTACATTCTTATATGTTTTGAAAACTTGTTTTAATAGTTTGGAATACCAATCTTGGTCATTTTTTAACCTGCTGTTATTAGAAAAATGTGTGACATGAACCTTCGAAAACAATGAACCTTTCCATTTTTGAGAAACAAAGTTTCCTTAATGTTTCATTAATCACATGAATATAGTTAACTGAAATCCTATAATTCGCATCATTTCAGGCAGTAAGTCCTGGGACGTGGAGAGTGATCTGCACCTGTCGTGAAGTCACCCCATTTGCCTTCCCTTTGGAGGGGGGGGGGGGGAGCCTGATCTTGAAACTCTGAGAGCATCGTTTGGAAACAATGGTTGCTAGACTAGTATTAGAAATCAAAACTTTTACATCTGGTCGTTGGGTATACCACGCACACATTTAATTTTTTTGACAACAGCCACACTCCTCTCTCCAATAAAAAGCTGGATCAAACAAACAAGAACTAACAGAAAAGCGAATGTGGCTCATGATTATCGCCCTCATGCTCAAGTTTATGGTTGGATGCACGCAGCTCGAAAGCTGGGGGAGTTAGCGCATGTTAACAAAGGGAAACCTCGAAAGGAAAAAAAACATTGTTACCTTCATATCAGTGCTAAAAGTCAAGGAAACAAGTCGATGTTTTTCTCCCAGAGATTTTGAGCATGGAAAGAGCCGCCTGTAAAGAACTGTCGCATTGCTGTCTTCTCTGCTGATTGTCTTCGCCATTCATAAATCATCTTTCGAGATACTCACTTTCGAATCACATGACGGGAAGATGTTAACCACCGTGGCGATCGTGTTGGTTCTATCTCTTCAGATTGGGGCAAGTTGTGCCCTTATAACCGAACAAGATGATACTTGTTTAAACAGTTATTCTTGGAGCGCAAGAGGGGTAAGTAACTTCAATTTTTTATCATCACGCTTTCACTTTCTATGGTGGGGGTAGCAGCCATCGACTTATTCGCATTGATACTTTATACTTGATCTAATTTGTATTTCAACGTGACTTTTGTTACTAGCTCTCTAAATAAAGATTACCTCTCAAACATGATATTATTTAATTAATTAGTTGTTATCTAATAGCATTTTAACTTATAGATTTTGGCTATGATTATGCAGATTATGCAGGGTGGAATATAGTTATGTTACATTACTAACGACAACTAATGACAACATTTAGAAAGAACACAATGCACGAGTGGTCTGGATAATAAAGTGCAAATCTCAAACATACCATGCATTCGCATCGAAACCCATACCTGTACAAGCTATTACAAATATGATTGATGGGCATTGAGGCTTATCCGATCCTGTTTTTATGGAGATCATGCCATTCTTTTTAATAAAAGATCAAACTTGTGAGCCACAATAGCAATTCTTACCAATAAAAGAAACAGGGAAATAGCACTAAATAGCTGAGCATTCCTTGCACTGTACCAGGCGGTGAAAGAAGCCCATAGAAAGAAGAGACCACAATAAAAAATGGGGAAAGCCGTGGTATATAAAATTATGAAGGACAATAAGTTGTAAACTGTCGTGTGTTCGATGAACGATAGAAAGGGGAAATGTTAATCACATCATTTCATGTCAACATAACGACTGCGACACATTTTGAATCATTCATTTTTCAAAACATCAAATTTTCATCACAATTTCAGATTTGTTTGGGATGAGGGAGGGTAGAGTTTGTCTTGTCATAAAGCGCTTTATGATAAATAAAAAATATACTGTATGACATTGACATAAGTATGATATTAGTGATGAAGATGACCCACTACACTCCACTAGATTTTCACGATGTTCGATATAATTGTTAACCTGGAAGATGTTTAATTGTGAAGGGAGCCTTTTTATTTTAAAGGATCACAGATCACTACCATTCTGATTTGATCCAAAGTGTTTTTTCCTCAAAGGGCAATCAAATCTTGTAATAATTACCTTTGTATGAGAGATTAAAGAAATAGAAAGGGAAAAGTTTAAAATAAATCAGACTAATAATGAGAGAGTTATGATTGTTTGAAGTATGGGATCACTTTATCTATATGCGAGTGGATAATGACGCAGTCACGGAAAACTCAACCGTTTGTCGTTTACAAAATATCATTAATTTCTGTTTTCTCCTATGCGTCTTCTCCTATAGCTTGGGGCACTACTCAATTATAGTGTGGATATTATAGCATATTATAGTGTATTATTATAGGTTCTCATACTCATGTTACAGATTTGTTGTACTATACGTATAGCGAATACACCTTTCAAAGATTCATAACTTTCTTATTTTTACCCTAATTCGTTCAAACTTTAATCAGTCCGCTTCTTTGTTTTTAAGTTCTGCTTTCTTTTAGTAAAGTTATTATGTTATATTATGATTGGATTTCTTTTAGAGGGCAAGTACACTCCAAAAATAACTTACTTTCAATAGAAGCAGACAAATCAGACAAACCAATCATTTTGGCAAAATCGGATAACTAATAAGAACATTTTTATTGACATGAAACACTTGAAAATCACAAGACAAATTGGCAACTCACTCATGAGTCTGTGACGTCATTGCCTCACCATCTACTCATTATTTTCTTTAAATTGATAATATAAATTTCCCATTTCCCCCCTAATAATGTTATTTCCTCACACCAGCATCCCAGTTGTATTGATAGTAATATGTTTTTGTGTGGATGCACTAATATAGAGTAATTCTTTTCAGTTAAATCCTGAAAAATTGAATTTTTATTAACTATCTACATAAAAATCAATGATTATGAATATACAATATTTAGAAAATAGTATCAATTCTTCAAAGTTCATAAAAGATTTTGAGTGTAATTTTGAAATGTCATGCACGCAATATGATACAAATCATATAACCTGGGCAAAGGCATGGAGAAATCAAATTTTGGGGGATAACAAATGAAATTAATGGGATAAAAGTGTACGAAGCGATTGATAAATAGTGAGGCACTGACGTCACAAACTGATAACCAAATTGGCAATTTGTGTAGTGATTTCCATTGTCCTATACTTTTTCATACTTTTTCAAAAATTCATAACTTCCTTATTAGTTATCCGATTTTACTCAATTTTTGTTTGCTCTGTTTCTCTTGTTCTATTAAAAGCAAATTATTTTGGAGTGGACTTTGCCTCTTACATGTCTAAAAAGGAAAATAATGTGATATATTAATGAAAAGGAACGATTCCAAGACCTTTGATTGTTCTGAAATTCAAGATGTTTGTGCCTATATAGTTCAACAGACTGCGATGAAAGCGTTATACTTAAATACTTCAGTCACACCGCCATACCGACCGAAGTTTAGCTATTGGGGGTTATGTAATGTTTTGTTCGGTCTGAAGTCGAGATAGGGTCGATCTCGTTGTTTTGACTGAGGTACATTAAAGGTACTATGTCTCATTTGTAGGCCAAAACATGAAAATGTTAAATTCCAACGGCATTTGAAAGATAATACTAATTTAGAACTTCCCTCAAAACGAAAGGGCCTAAAAATGTCTTTAATTGGAAAATAACGACCATTAGTTGTCGAATCGACTTTAGTGATTGCAATCTATTTAGTAATAGTCTGATTTTCAGACCCTTGTACCGAATGGTCCTACGTTTTGGGCTGCGCAAAGATTAATTAAGTTTAATTTGGGCCATTACAAAGAGTGGGTTATTGATGTAGAAAAATGCTAATGTACCCTTTTCAGCTCATTTTCTGTATGTTATTACCATATTTAAAATAAGAATGTCAGTCAGTCACTCAATAGTGTCTGAAGTCTAAAAGTAAATGGGTTTCCTTGCATAATTTGATTATTAGGACACTTTCAACGTTCACATTTAACAGAAAGGACATAGGCCTACGAGACATATTCATAATTCCTGCAAAGTTAATTTGATGTTTGCTGCAAATGGGAAATAGTACCTTTAGAGCCCCTTTGAAGCCCCAACAATAATGATGCCAAAATGTCACTTAAATTGTATCATAATGCAAAGGAGGATGACATTTAAGTCACCTTTCTGCAAGGATTTTCAAAAGAAATGTGTTTGAAGTCGAATATTGATGGAAGAATACAAAATTTAGGTTTTCTGCGTACAACAGACCCAAATTATGTATTCTTTTATCAATATTTGTCATCATACACTTTGGGGATCTTTGCAGAAGTGAGTCTTAAGTTAAATCCTCTTTTACATCATGATACAATTCAGGTGATATTTTGCCATCAAATCTTTGGCGAATTTGGGTTCCCCAACACTTTAAAGGAGCATGGACATAACCCTTTGCCTATGTGAAGTTGACGTGCTCAAAGAAAACTTCATTAAAAGTATAACCATATGTTTCAAAAAATTGCATCCAAGATTTGTTGTACGTTTCATCTCATTTCCTCTTTTTCAGAATGGCGAACCAGTATACCAGTACACGGTAACAGAAACAACAGAACACTGTTTAGGTAAGATTTTACACATTTAGGGGATTGCGAAATTATAATAGACGAAAGGGTTTCCAAGATGGACGCATTAGTAACACGATCGTGGACAAGTACAATGCGCTTAGAAACACCTCGATCTATGATGGTTAACAAATATATTTTTGTTGTGGATTCTGTTCTTTATTATCCTGCTCCGTGTTCACGGTCACATCTATTATCAAGAAAAGGAGGCCGCTTTTGGGTGTAACATTATAAATGCTATATTGATCCAGGGGGTTATGGATGATCATCGTGAATCAAAGTGGAACGAATGCTATTGATATCACTATGACCTTCGGATTGGTCACGCTGTTAGTCCAGTGGGCTATGGTTTTGACTGCCAAATAACTACTATTTGCCTGGTGGTTTTGAATGTTTAGTTTAGGTGATGAAGTGTGAACGACGGCTGGAAGAATCAGCGTGTATCTCAATACCTCTAATTCAGGTCGATTCACATCAATGCCACGTATCTCCGAAAACTGAGAAGAAAAAACGAGAAAAATTGTTTGAAATATGTTATTGGAATTCATTCCTTTAAAACAGAGCAAATACAATATTCATTGAATTATTTTAAAAGAAAAAAGACAAGTATTGTAGTTTGATTGTTGAGATGATTCGTTCCAGTTTTTAGTCATTTCTTCAATAAATCAACTATTGAAATTTGGCCTTCGATTAAATTTTTGTTAAAAGACAAACGATTGTCAAAGGATTTTACACAAGTAAATCAAGGTTAATGAGATAGAAGCCCACCCACGTATTGTAAATAACAAGCCTTTTAATGGGATGTCGGTGAACTTGTGCAATTATGACGGTTTTGTGAAACGATGTCCTGGTTGATACTTACATTGACAATTTCTTTAATAATCATTTCAGCTCTTTATGGGCACTGATTCTTTTAAAGATTCTTAAAGTTAACATAAATTCCCCCGAAGCAGCCTATACAAAAAGAAAGAAAATGTACCGAAAAACAATGTCACATCCAAATAAATTACAAAGGAAGAGAGTAGAACCGTTTAAAACGTCATAATATATAGTTTTTTGACTTTTTGTCCTTATTGAAATGTTTCATATTTTGTTTCAGTTTGTTGAGATTTGAAGATTGATACGGTTAAATTCAAATGAAATCTTCCAAATTGTCTATTCTCTAGATTGCCAGTTGGACGACATCGTTCGGAGACCTAACAGGGAACATGCAGAAAAAGTTCATGAAGTGAAGACTGGCTTCTACGGGTCCATGGATGATAACGGCGACGTCATCACTTGTCTAAATATCACATTTGAAATCAATCGCCATAGTAAGTACTAGTAATTGTTCATCCAACGTCAAATTACTTCACAAAAATACAAATTTTGCACTAATTTCTTTTGTTTAGGCACGATAACTTCTCACCCCGATCATAATTCATATACACGCTCAGAAAGATCAGTATATTGCTCACATACATTCCCGGTGCATCAAGCGAGTGATTCTTTTATCTGTCTTCATGCCTGGTTTATCATTGAAAATAACGGGGGTTTGCGGTTTTTCAAACAGTATTCACGAATAGATGTATTAAAAATCCATTGGAACCATCATTTTACTGCACTCTATTGCAGTTGTATCACGTTATACCACAACTTCACGGTGGAATTTCATGCGTATCAACCCATGTCCTTCCCTATAATAGAAGTTACTCTGTCTCAAAGAAACCGAAACTTAACATTGTTTCACTTGTGTTTTAAAAAAACTTGTTTACGATCCGAAAGTAGGTAAAAGGTACTAATTTTAGCCATGCCAAAAAGTAAAGTATTGTGTATTTTATACATTTTATACGATACAAGAGATCATATGTTGCAACAAGAAAGTTTGCATTTTGGTATATATATTGATGTAATCCATAGAGGGGCGATACACTTACTTAGCCCTTCCCATCCCCAATTAGCCTTTCGACAGTAACATATTTTGTATAAGCAGCTTTAATAGTAGACATGGTGGAAGGTTTGTGTGCTTAGTAAGGTGTGTTTTCAGTACCACTATTGTTCCGCTCTTTGGATCAATGAAAAAATACTACTACAAAGATTCTATCATTTTGTGTTCAATATAATATGTACGTGTTCATGGATATTGATGAGAGGTGTTTGTAAGACTCCGAGGAAAAAACAGTGGTATTATACTTTTGAAGTTGGTTTTCCGCCATGTTTGATATTATTTATTATTTAACATGTATATTTCAAGCTTTAAACAATGTTTTGTGGAAATTAGAACCATATACAAAATAAAAGCATGCCATTTTGTTCACACAGTGACACAGGTATATATATTACATGTACATGTAGAGTATATCTCACCGGGTAGCTTCATTCCTCAAGTCCAATTTGATATTTGCCTATGCGTCATGATTTGACAATGTTTAAAAAACCTTTGAGACGTAGACACAAATATAATATTAATACAATGCATATTCATAATCAGTATCAAGTAAACTACCGCTTCATATATTTTTTTAGGCGCTTCCAATCTTGAAGGATTGTTATTCACCCTTGAAGCAAATCATTGGAATGGTGATTATGAAGAGTGCTTTAGACTGAACTTAACAACAAGATTGACCAGTACATCTGTCTATGACATCACAACTCAGACAAGAAATGTGAGTTTTAAAACAGTATAGTATCACTTCTTCATGTTTAAAACATATGACACTGCGATTCCACTTATGATTGCAAATACCAAGCCCAACGTGTCTTATATATACACCCTCTTTCATGACAAGTTTTAAGAACTCCGGCATTATTTATATTGAGTAAAATATACGTTGTGTATTCTTTTATGAAAAGGGGTTTGCTATATATTATGGTGAAATGTTGCAATCAGAGGTTTGAGCTGAATAAAGCAAAGACGATAATTATGATTTCTTCTCCCCCCCCCCTTTTTAAACTTTAAGATAAGGTTGAACAGAGGTCTCTGTAATCCACTCCATCCCATATTGATTTATGTAATTTACACTCGCTTAGACAGAATACCGCCGCCCCCCCCCCCCCAACCCCCCCCCCCCCCACCTAGTTCATCTTTTTCTGGATATGCCACTGATAAATAATTGTGTTATTATCCTTGCTCTAAACCTCATTATTTATTTGAAGCGAGGAATATGAATATAAGATGAAAAAAAGATGATGCATCTCTGATCGTTATCAAAACATCATATTTGATAGAATAGTAATTTTACAAAGTGATTACTTTAAGGTGCTCAGTCTATAAACATAGAGGCACACTTTTATTATTAGGCAAAATCTTCTCTTTTTCTTGCGCGTACTGAATCTTGTACACTCTAAAAATATAAAAGCAGTGGCCATAAATGTTTGCATGCAATGTCATTAATTATGATTATAACAAAAAGGACGTCATTGAAGCGAGAGTAATTTGTTTATCGAAAGCAAAACAAATAGTACATCAGTAACTCTGGAACCTTTTGTATGTGGCCTGTTTGGTCTTTGCTTCCATGTGAAGTTTGCTATTTCCACTGAAAATATATAGGTGTCAAGCTCCAACATTTTTACTTTTGTTTCCCATCCATGGCTAATAAAGGGATATTAAAAGGGAGGTGCGGTTTTCTTTTAGTTTCATTTGATTTAAAGCTAACCTTGAATTCGTTAGATGGAACTTGAATAATCAATACAGCAGACCAATGACTATGACCATCAAATGTACAACAAAATATTTACTAAAAGTCATTTTACAGAAACCATGACTCTTCAATTCAATTCAATTCAAGTTTATTTCTGTTTCTAACAAAACTATACAAATCAACTATAATCATTCACAACAATTACTCGATACACGATCGGGACGACTACTTCAAAATTTATTTTCTTTACTCGATTCATAGAACCCATTCATTGACAAATTATTGGTGCTATGTAACAGTGGCTGTAATTCGTGAGAAGCTGTACTCATTTATTTTCCATCATAACCAGAACCCTAGGCTAATCTACAATGAAATAAAACCCCTTTTTTTTTAGCTAGTACATAATAATAAATTGGAGTGTAAATAATCATCTAGAGGACCTATGGTCTAGGAAGAATTGGAGCTTTACCAAGGGTACTACAACCATATTATTGCGTACGAGGAGAGGGTTGGCTAAATAGGCGCTGCAACCCCGAGGGTTTATATAGCTTCGATATTCGGGCAACCATCATATTCGGGCAACGAGGTGCTAGAATATTTGTCACATTCGGGCAATAAGATGCCCAAATGTCCTTCAGGCAGCGAGAAGTTTAGAAACAGGAAAGTTAGTATTCGAGCGTGTGGTGTCAGCCCGCACATGAAGATGTGCCCATGAGCTGATGACTGCAACCAGTGATCACATTGACTATAATATACATTCCGAATATAATTTTTTTTACCTTTGTCATCATTTAATTCCTCTGTCATTTCAGAGGCTTTTTCATTTCGACTGCTTCTGCGATCTGAAGATAAGTGACGGCGGACCTAATTACGATTACACTTTGAAAATCCGTTCTCTACCATTCCAAAATGAGAATTGTACCTTGGTAGATGATCAGACCGTCACATCATATGTCAAAGTACCTGGTATGTTTATCTCTTATAATCTTAATATCAATTCTTGAAAATGCATACAGTGGTCTGTTAAACAGGGATCTTCCCTATTTCAAGTAAGTATGTTATATTTTTAAATTCATCTGCTTTAATTTCAAATGTTAACGCTTTTCGCTGCATGTCGCAATTTTACGAACCCTAACTTGCTTCGCTCAGATCGTCAATTCATATAAGAGAGGTTGGTTAAAATAAAGACATTGTGTTACTAAATAGCTTTGATATGAATGATTATAAAGGTGAAATTTATTCACTGGTAATTTAGGCTGAAAATGGAGTCGTGAAATTAAAAACATGTACGTCTCGTTCTTTTTCATTTCAGAATCTCAAAGAATTAAGATTCTTTATGTTATACTTTCCAATTTTTGTTAACAGTTTGTAACGATCCTGTAAGAACATGGACGGATAAATATTGTCAGGCGAAACAAAAAGGTAAAAGCTTGTAATTTTGTTTTCAAAACTGGAACAGACACTAACCACATTACAATTTCCATAGAATATTGCCAGCTAATATCATTAATTTTAAAGTCAACATTATAAAGTTGAAACTTTAGACGAAGATCATGTAGGCCACAAAACATGTAAAAGTTAATTAGTAACGCCATCACGAGAAAAACATTCCCCATATTCAAATAGACACCGTATACATTACCCATTAATCAATAAAATTGATATTTCAAACCAACATTATACATTACTCTTATAAGGGTATTGGACCGTTTGATGCCTTTGAAAGTAAAACTTAGTCCTAGGCCTTCTTATTAGCTATTCCCAACTCTCTTTTTTTTAAAGGACTTCATACTGTAAATTCACTGAAAGATTTGCTTGTGAACTCCTATTTGTCTTTATAGACCATTTTCAATATAATATATAATATAACAAAATTTAATGCATACGACTTTGTGATATGCCTTAAAAACAAAATATTTCATTCACCTGTTAGGAATAAGTGTACTATAGTCAGAATGCAAATATCATCAGTTGTTACTAGGTAGGGCAAAATATTATGGCTTATCTTACCTAAGAACACTTACTATTATGCACTTTGCATTCTGACTATTGATATACACTTCTTTCTAACAGGTGAATGAAATAATTTAATTGTAGCTAGGCCATTCACAAAGACCTATGTCTTAAATTTAATTTGGTAACATTTACGAAAATATTCTGTTGCTTACCATCTTTATTCTATCATATTTGTTACGAATGTAAGGAAAGATCCATTTACAAAACAAACAGTCACTATTCATGTCATACATTCAGGGATAATCATCATTCTTTAAAAGGAAAAGCTAACAGTTATGTTTGTTTGTTTCTTTCTTTCGCTGCCTGTTTGTTTATTTGCCATCTAGCAGAGACATGGAACCCTTTTATTGCATTTTACCAAGCCTTCCCAGAATACAACACCTTAAGACTGACCTTCGAACCTGCAGCTCCTTATTATCAAATAACTCAATATGAAATTTACATACACAACATGTTGGGGCAATTTTTCGTCGTCGGACAAATCATCTACGTGGTATGATCTTTTATTTGTTTTATATTCCTAATTATGCATTTTGTGATTACACAAAAACAAAATATTACAGCTTAAAGGTAATACAAAGTGTTGGTATGGGGTCATGAATTTGTTTCAAATGAACATATTGGAAGCATAAGCGATCCTACAATATGCAGTGATCGTTGTCGCGGTTCAACTCGAGTCTAAAGTTATGAAATTGTAAACAATAAACTCTTTATGTTGTATAGCTCCCTCTCAAGGTCAAGATATTAATTAAGCTATAAAACAATGTTTCTCGACCAAAATTGACCGATTAGCTATTCCCGTTTGGAAATTATATATCATATCTACATATTCTGAGATTTTCATGGTCGCAGTTACTATTGTACGGCTGTAGGCGCTATTTGATATTTATCAAAATTTACCGGGAGCACCGGTAAATTTTAATATTCAATTTTTCTCAAAAGCAGCAGTGTTTTAGGAGCTAAATTTTCTAGTGCTTATACTACATCCATAGGGACATCCAAATATATCAAAATTGTAAAGAATCACTATCCACCCAATTTTCAAAATTTTCCAAAACCTTGCATTACCTTTAAGTGATGGCCAGAACATGATCATTGCAATGATTCAATTTATAAATATGCTTTGAATTGTTATCGGTAATTACAATTTTCTTTTTAAACAGTTCAAGATGAAAGTTATTCCTGTAACAAGCCTTTAAAAATTCAGACTTGCTTTTCTCCCTAGAGGATTATGCTTTGAAGTTTATGACGATATGTCGGCATTGTTGTAGTAAACGCTAAACTATTATACTTTAAATTTTAAAAATGAGTCGATCCGGGATCATTATTGACAAAGGTATATCATAATTTGCTACTTATGATCATCCATTGTTAATTTCTCTGTCAGAATGAATTGATTATAACTCATGTTGAGGTTGATGGCTCCAGTGTGAACGCTACGTCCATGGACTATGCTGATGTGAACGCGAAACCAGGAGATAGCATCACTGTAAAGGTTAGTCAGCAACATAATATATTTAGTATTCACCGTCATTATATTGAGAAGTTCAGTCTCAAATAATTGGGCTCCCTGGGTTAATTGACTCGTTAGGAATAGTTTAAAGAGATCATTGTTGCACAGCAAAATTAGAATACAGTAGTTTCCGGATTGTACGATTTGAAATGTTGAAATAATGGATAGTACCGCTCAAGCGCGTAGCCAGGATTTTATTTTAGGGGCGGTAGTGAGCACGCGAAGCGTGCGAATCACTTAAAGAGCGCGCGAAGCCCCCTAGGGGGGTGGGTGCAGGGAGGGGGGAGTTTCCCTTGAAAGAAGACGATTCGTTGTACCTTTCTCGACTCGTAATCCTTGTCTGAATTCAGTCCGCCCCTCCTGCGCATAGCGCGGAAGCTTTGACGTATTATTAGACAAAGAAGACGATTCGTTGTATCTTTCCCGACTCTTAATCCTTAATTTGAACTCAGTTTCCCCCTTTCCGCGCGAAACGCGGAAGCTTTCAAGTTTCATTAAATTATTAGAGAAAGAAGACGATGCGTTGTACCGTTCTCGACTCCTTTTCCATTTTTCTTCCTACGTCCTTTTACTCTTTCTCTCTCTCTCTTTTTGGGTGCCGGCGTTTTTTTTTTGGGGGGGCGACCGCCACACCGCCCCCAACCCCCCCCCCCCCCCCCCCCCTGGCTACGCGCCTGGTACCGCTAACCAATGAAACCGCGTCATAGCATTTTCCCGAACGCAATGGTACAACGTGGATAATAACCTTATGAAATTTCAAAAAGAATCTAACTTTCCAAGATTTAAAAAGGGGTGTATTTATTCAATATCATTAACTACCAGTAAATTACCTGATAAAAGGCTGCTCTACAAATTGCTTGTATAGATGTATGCAAATTAATAGGAAGGTTAATGAAAACATTTTGTTCCATTGATGTATTTAAATTTGAGTAACAATAAAAGTTTCTGCAATTTCTTATCTAATGAAGTCAGAGCATACACACTGGTTATCAGGAGTGTACACCAGTTAGAGCAATTCAGTAGTTACATCTTTTACAAATCGAAAAAGTAAAGATATTATTAATTCCGTAGTAAGATTACTAAGGTAAGAACTCAGTTGAACTCAGTTTCCTTAAAGTTTCTGCGATAAGAAAAGTTGATATCCTTTGGGACGAAAATGGGGGATAGCAAGGCATAAGAGAGATACCCGTATAATGAAACTTTGTATCTATTCATAGTGATATCGCTTGTTCTTGTCCAATCTTCACGAGCTGTTTATGTGCATTCTGGAAGTGCTCTCCCTAATATCATCTGTCCATGTCTTTCTTGATTTTCCTCTTGACCTTCTCCCATTCATTCGAACCTCATGTTTAAGGTTTTTAAAGGGAAAGTGAATGGAGCATGCTGTATTCATTAAGTTGTGGAAATACAACCAATGATTTGTTTTGTTTTATCTATTTTAGATTTTAGCAACGAATGGTATAGATGAAGTGGCCCTTGGAGTAGGTCCCGTTATCATATTTCAAGGTAAGAAATGCTACAGGAACTTCATCCTTGCAGACGTTATGCACCATTCCATGTTTCTACCCTGTTTTTCATATTATACCCAGCTTGAAATATTATTAGTCATCACGATGCATTAAAAGACAAAAGAACATTATAGTTCTCAAACAACAGACTAAATCGTGCTATACCGCATTAAATGAAAACATAGTTTGTCGAGTATCTGAGGAAAATACAGAGTGATCTTGTTCATCTTTTGGAGCTAGAAAGAAATGCTTCAAGTAAAAATTCACTTGAAATCCAGTGTACATTCTTTCTGCAGGAGTTACCCAAAATGAACGAAAACACTCGCTAATTTCAACACGATCTCATGTTAGAATTATTGGATTATTTAGTTACCCTTTAGATCTAATCAACCAGAAAAAACACCACTGAGTCTGTATCAAAGAAAATTAAAGGCATTGTTTAACAATGTTTCCAGTTTTACAAATGTGAGCTGCATGACGAGTTATCAGTGTCAGTGATATGGTGTAATATTAAAGCCCTAAAAATTGCACTTCAAATTGATCATGAAGTGCCTCAAAAAAGTAAACATTTTCGAGTGACCAGTGTTCCAATACTCATTTTCCCCAATAGACTGTAGTGTTATAAAAATCGTTGGATAAACGGTTTTTGAAATTTCGAATTCCAATCATAGATATCTTGATAACCAGACAGGCAATTGGCTTGTAAAAGGCATGGGATTACTGAATGACCTAAAGGTTGATAATTATGACTGCAGCATGAGCGCAATTCAGGATTTTATTTAGTATCTGAGGCAAAGGTACCATATCCATTTAATGGATATCATGTTTCTAAGCCTCAGTTATTTCACAATGAATTTATTTACAAGAAACCGTTGTGAATCGAATACTTGGGAACCTCTTGGGTCTTGCATTCCTCGTGGTAGTGAATACTTTTGTAAGTGTCGAGAAGGAGCTCTTCACCTGAAAAATCACACTTGTTTCCGCAAGTACATTTTATTAATTGCTAAGAAAATAATAGTTTATCTTGTGTTCTAATTAAATAATCACTCTTACACATTCAAATCTTTGTGTAAAAGCAGTTTCCAAGGCTGTGTACCTGTTTTTTTTTTCTCATTCAATGTAATATAGAGATATCGACTGCCATAAGATGCCTGGTTGTTATATGCTCAAAGGGACGTGCACATCCTGCCATGACCCCGAGGCGCACATGGGTGTCCCCGAGAGCCAACAGCCAAGCCTCGAATAAGTGAAGCAGTCGATATGTCTTTTATATACCGAATTGACACAAAAATTTACCAATAATTCATACATTATCCTTTTCTTGAGTAAAGATTGGTTAAAACATCTCGGAAAATCTGAGACACTGTTAATCTTCGATGGAAAGATGACTGAATGTATACAATCATTTGGGAATCGCAGACAAAAAGCATTGTATGATTTCCGCGCTCGCACAAAGACAATTTTAACACGTAAACCAGTGAGGATCGCAACAAGATTGAACTATTTCCCGGTACCCGGAATCTTGCGGGAATTTCACTCATGAACTATTGACCATTACTGGCATTGTTCTTTTCTTTACGGGAATGGCTAAGATCGCGACTCCAATTTCTACCAATCAGATGGCTAGATTTCTAAAGAGAAGTATATAAATTGTATCATTTTAATACTATCAATATTCAATGGTATTTATATACTATTCATCCACAGAGAATCCTTGTGACGTCAACCCTTGTGGACCTCTTGGATCCTGTATTCCTCTTGGTCATGATTACTATTGTCAGTGTCGAGAAGGAACTCTTAACCTGAGCAACCACACTTGCATCCGTAAGTACATTTTATTAATAATTGCTAAGAAAATAATAGTTTATCTTGTGTTCTAATTAAATAATCACTATAACACATTCAAATATATGTGTAAAAGCATTGTCCAAGGCCTGTGCCCTGTTCTTAACACCTGTTCATTCAATGTAACTTGATAGTATAGACAGATTCTTACATTTGGTATGTAAATTACATGTACGGAAATAACAGATGGTTTTATTTCAATACTATCAGTATTCATTGGTATTTATATACTTATCATCCACAGAGAATCCTTGTGACGTCAACACTTGTGGACCTCTTGGATCCTGCAGTCCTCTTGGTCATGATTACTATTGTCAGTGTCAAGAAGGAACCCTTAACCTGAGCAATCACACTTGTATCCGTAAGTATGCTTAATAGTATTCCCAAGAAATAATCATGATTATGATTGTTTCTCTGCCATGGTATCCAATATTCACTCTTGCATATTCAGGGTTATGTAATTGCATATCGCTTGAGTATGTAACTTTGTTCTCTTCTCTTCACACCTACTCGTACATCACAGTATCCATTAAAAAGATTATAGACATGAACTTGGAATATGAATGATGCAAAATGATAGTACAGAAATAAAGTGTTATTATTTTGTTGATACCAGTAGTAATACAGTTTTCATACATTCAATTTATATGCAGGGGACCCTTGTGAATCAGACACCTGTGAGCCTCTCGGTTCTTGTATTCGTCTTGGCGATGACTACTTCTGTCGATGCCAAGAAGGAGCTCTCAACATGAATAACCACACGTGTATCCAAGACGGAATCGAGGAAAGTACTCTAATAGGTAATCCATTTTCATATTGCATGTGAGTTTATATGAATGCATGCCACACTTTGATAGTTTATATTTCAATGAATGTTGTGGAGGCATCCGTAGAGCGACATGCACTAATCTTAGCAAAATATGCACTATTGTTTAATGGCTTAGAAAGTGGAAAAAAAGTGTTCATGGTCAGAATTCCAAGTCAGAATAAAAGATAAATCTAGAAAGTATGGAGTCCTTATAATTAGTTTTGTTACTTTAGATGGAGGAATATAAAATAAAATTCTAACAACATTCAGGGTATATCTGATTTCATGATATGTGCTTTCTCTAATACTTAGAATCCACTGACCAAGCTGGGGATAGTTCATGGCAAGTGAATCATGGCAGTTCATGGCAAGTGATCACTGGTGCTGCCGTTGTGGGCGCTCTGGTGGTCTTCATCCTTATTGCTATCGGTCTATACAGAAAACATCACAGTAAGTGTTATTATTCACCTGTAAGAAAGTGATTGATGATGCCCTATATCATCAGTCATGTCCTCTGCCCATGTGTGTTCAATAACTTTGGACTAACTTTGGGGCTTCTTTCATAATTTTTCTTTTTAAAGTTGAAATCACTTTTTTGGCAGGAGATGTTGTTATTTTACGCAAATGTCATTGTTTATGTGGGGTCTCTTGAAGACCAATTAGGCCTATCATTCATAATGTAAATAAGCATCATTTAATTTCTCTTAGATATTAGTGGCAGTGACCATGACCTAGGAAGGGAATAAAAGGGTACCGGAGGGGTACGAGACCATACCCCCATTATATCCTAATCAACACGAGATTATGTGTCGCTGTACGTCATACGAGAACTACAAAGTTACTTTGTGGAAAAAGTTCTTTACATGATATATGTTCCATCGGATATAAAAACAGAAATCGATTACATGAAAAGTATATTCCAAGTCGGTATAGTGTTGTTCTTTGAAGGAGGTAAATCTACCAAGCATTAAACCCAAGCCACATCAACAAAACCTAAGCCACATCAACAAAACCGGCATCTCATCGACAACGGGCATAACAAAGATATATATGACCCCGGGCACCGAGCATTTCCGAATGGCCAATAATCAGTTTTGAGTCGATTTTCACGGTGTGACTTGCATGGGTATCACTTCTTGATATTAAAGATGGATGATGTAGTCTTTTAGGGCCAAATTATTGAAATTATCTCTCTTTCATCTCTCCTTTGTCATATACAAAACTCCTCCCCACATCACCCTCTTTACCACCCTCTATATCCCACCCTCTCTCTCTCTTCCTTTCTTCTAACCGTGACTCCTTGATGCCATTATGCCCCACTTTCTGCTCCTTTCTGTCCTGCTTTCTATCCCTTTCTTATGATTTCAGGACGATCCTCAGATCCGAGTGAACTGCCTGAACTAGTTCCACTACCCACTATTTCCGATGCCCAAACTTCTGATGACATCCTCTTTGCCTATCCCGAAGAGAACTCTGAGTTTGTTAAACTAGTTGAGAAGTTGGCAATATATATACTGCGTCGTGGTGGCATTCATCCCGTCTTGCCATCACAGCACACTCTGGAAATGGGTAAACAGGGGCAAGAACTTTGGCTTGAGACGGCATCATCTAGGGCAAAGAAGATTCTCTGGATTTGTTCCGCAAAGATGACTAAATTAAGATTTTCTAATTTTGAAAAACTTTTAACACTCACCAAAGATGACCGGGAAGAAAGGAAAGACAAACATGTCGTGTGCTTCTTCTCTGATGTGTCTTCGAGAACGGACGTGCCGTGGAGATTAGGGGAATTCAAAAAATTCAGCTTGTTACAAGACCTGGAATCAATGTGCTTCTATTTAAAGAATATTGAGAATCATACATTGCATTACACTGAAAGCATGCCTTACATCTCAGGGCTTGAACCATCTCCAGAAAGAACTGCTCTGGAAGATGCCTTAGAAGAATGGGCAGGTAATCGTCATAAAGAGTCGCAGCCTTTGATTTCCAAAGACTCTGGATTTACTAGTGTAGAGCCGACGTTTGCTGAGCCATTCTCCGTAGAGGATGGTGATCTCAAAACAATGGCTGATGCTTGGAAAGGCCTCACACTATCTCTTCAAGATGAATCCGATAGTGACAATATTGACAATGTATATGATGATGAGCTAACCGGGGGAATTTACAATTCAAGTGTCTGAGTAGGTAACCTCCAAAGCACCCATTCACCACTTTAAATAAATTCTCAAGTACTTGTTCTGAGAGATGTACTAACAATTAGAGTTATAATTGTACATGTATAACAGTATAATATGCCAATTCCCAGTTCTGACACTTTCTGAGTGAGTATTTTAGACTTTATGTGTCATTCACGATTCAAAGATGAAAGATAAAGTGTATCATGACTGAAAATGAAATAAAAGATCAAAAGGCAATCAAATAAGAACATAAAGGTTCGGTTTTATTACACGAAAGCAACCTCTTATTCTTTGATCGATATTTAAATGGATTTCTGAATGTACACATTAATACATAATCTACATGTATTATCATAATTATCTTTATCAGGATCTTTGCTCTTTTTTGTCGATAGAGGTGTTGTGGTTAAGTCTCCAGACAGTGAACCCCGAGGTACGGGGTTCGAATCCCTATCGCAGCACTAATGTCCTTTGGCCAGACATTCATCTATGCACTTGCGGACTTGCCACACCCTACCCATGTGAGGTAAATGGGTACTTGGCAGAAACAAGTTCCATAATATATATACGAGAGCCGTAATGGCAGCTGTTTAAATCCAGGGTAATGATAATCGACCACCCGGAGTTATTATTATTATTATTATTACCATCATGATTCATCATCATCATCATCACTAGTATCACTATAACTATTATAATGATGATGATGATGATGATGATGATGATGATTATAAGATGGCTACCAGTAAATGCAGTTATAGAATATAGTCTCACCAGTTAACATGTCTCATTCTAGTTTCTTTGGCAGATACATTTTTTTTTTTCATTCTATATATTGTATTTTGAAATTTGTCTGTTTTTGTAGCAGTAAAACATTACCAATAGTAAAATGTTAAAAGTCAATTCTAACAGCACGGTGTTATTCTATGTCGACATTATTTATTTATTATTTATTATTATTATTTATTTCAAAAAGCACCGAGTACATGGATTATCAATAATAATACAATAATAATATAAGGTTGTGTGTAAGTTTCTTAGTATGTGTGACATAGAATGAGAGAGAGATAGAGAGAGGGGAGTTTGAGAGAGGAGAGATGGGAGAGAGAGAGAGAGAGAGAGATAGGAAGACAGACCTGAGTGAAGGAAAAGGAGAAGGAGAGAGAGAGAGGGGGGAGAGGATACACGAGAGATGACACAACCCCTTCCTTCACCGACTCCAAACAACAACCAAAAATTCAAGATTCAAGATTCAAGATTGTATTGTCCATAATATAATACAGAAATTTGTTTTCCATTGGTGTAACATGTAATATATAAAACATAAGACACAAAACATGGTGTCGTGTGCTGAAAGCCAGAAGGGCGTCAAGACTCTATAAAGAAAAAGTCTATGAGCAGGTACGGTTTCCCGGCTTTCAGCACAAAACATAACAAGACAGTTATCTTATACATAGCAAGAATTTTAAATACAATTCTGAATCACATCATGATGAATTTAGGTATGAATATAAATGTGAATATGAAAGTGGAATAGGAGCAGAAAGAAAAATGGAAAGAGAGCTCAAGCTCAAAGGATTGATAAAAGAGAGAAATATAGGGAGAGTTGGAAAGGGTCCAAAGGGAAAGGGGAGAGATAGAGAAGGAGAGAGGACATCATTTCCAATCAGATTATAATGCATGACAGAAAATACATCGCCATAGTAATGTTTAAAAAAAATCAACAGCAGAGCTAAACAACGGATATTTTTACCCACAAGGTGATAAGGTGGAAAACTTTCCAACCCAACCCTTTCAAATTTATTTTACTGGGTGGGTAGAGAAAAAGTTAACAAATAATCATAGTCGCTATTAACGCTATTATCGCTATTATTTCGCTTAAAGCTGAGAACTTCGTGTTATTTGTGCATTATAGATGTGCATGAAATTTGGAATAAAAGAATTTCTGTATCTGGCTCTACGGACAAGAACTGGACGCCTTTATCCCGACCAATAATATAGATATTTTTAAAGAAAGTTTCAAGAAATATGTTAATGGAATCAAGCGTAAAAACTAGCCACCAGTCCACCATCACTTCACTCCTTGTAATATATGGTTGATAGTCGCCTTTATCAATTCGGGCTGCTGCCCTCTCTCATTCATACTATTCTATATAAATTGTCACGTTTTAGAGGAAAATCGTGTTGTTATTATTATTTAGATTTCACCCTAACCCTATGGTATATAGGCTACAGTAATGACAAAACAATTAGGTGAGATATAAGCCATGCCATCACTAAAATCTGACAACATGCTTCCGAAGAACCTGAAATGAATAGAGAAAAGATCCGTTTGGACCCTATACATATGTAATGTAAAGCATTATTGTATCTAAGTATGTAGCTCATTGTAAGCGCCTTGACACCCTCTGGGTGGATTATGTTGAAATGACATAATTTTCCGAGATTTTTTCCTCATTTTTTAGTAAATTATACATTTTTATGCGTTTGTTGTAAAATGACAAATTCCTAAATTTACAGCCAGGCAAGAAATATGCTTCCTGAGGTGCCTACATGTCAGGGCCCGCGGAACGGCGGGGATCGGGAGCTCCCAGCCCCCCCCCCCCCCCACTTTTGTGACAAAGTATATTAAAGAGAAATAGAAAGAAAAAGAGCAAGAAAGAAAGAATAGTTAACTGCCAGTGTCACAACAAAATAAAGTATAAAAAAATGCTCATCTGACCGTAATTAAACGCCTAAAACCCCTGAGCTTCCGGGGGCTCTACCCCCTGGACTCAACCAACGGCCCTAAGGCGCGCCCCCTGATACTCATCTGACCGTAATTTAGTGCCTAAAACAAGGTATCAAAATATGTTCATCTGACCGCACACGCGTTGCGATGGGGGCGCCCTCCCCCCCCCCCCCCAAAAAAAAAAAAAACACGGGCCAAAAAAAAGAGAGGAGAGAAAAAGAAGAGGACGTAGGAAGAAAAAGGAGCGGACAAACAAAACATTTTTGAAATTTAGACAAGGATTAAGAGTCGAGAACGGTACAACGAATCGTCTTCTTTCTTTAATAATTTTAATAAAACGTCAAAGCTTCCGCGCTTCGCGCAGGAGGGGGGGGGCTGAATTCAGACAAGGATTAAGAGTCGAGAATGGTAATACGAATCGTCTTCTTTCTCTATAATTTAATAAAATGTCAAAGCTTCCGCGCTTCACGCAGGATGGGGGGAGGTGGGACTGAATTCATACAAAAATTAAGAGGCGAGAATGGTATAATACGAATCCTTGGGAGCCCCAAAAGTTTGATGGTAAAATTTGACTCAAATTGTATCATAATGTAAAAGAGGATCTAATTTAAAACATATTTCTGCGAGGGTTTTCAAAACAAATGCATTTAAAGTCGAATATTGATGAAAGAATACAAAATTTTGATTTTTCTGCGTACAACAGAAACCCCAAATTACTGTTCTGCTTCTAATGAAGCTAACCTAATATCAGGGTAGACTCCCCCTCCCTGTATTCAATAATGAGCAGAAAAATGTAATCTATTCCTTTTTCCATTAGACCATTTTTCTTCAACATGTCTCAGCAACAATTTGTTTATATTCTCTCAGCAAAATAAACCAACATTTCAAATATATACAGGGCGTCTGTAGGTTTTTTTTTTTCCGTTGTTTGAATATAAAGCTAAAATCTGACCGAACGTTGCCTGCCCCAGATATCGATTTGCACAATCATGGATTGTATGTACTAATTCCAATCATGTTTTCACTCGGATGGATTGATTATACTCCTTAGCATATAAAACAAGCTACAATAAACACAGCGTTTGGAATAGTAGAATTGTAAACAGGTTACGTTGGGTTCTTGATTATGTGCATGACAATCAAACCTTTCTGATTATCATAATAATTAAAACACCATATGGAATAGAGTAATTGTAAGCAGGTAACCTTAGGTTTTTGATTAGTGCATGACAATCAAACCTTTTTGACTATCATAATAATTAAAACACCATATGGAATTGAATCGTAAACAAATAGGCTTAGGTTCTTGATTAGTGCACGGCAATCAAACTTTCTGATTATCATAATATTAAAAACACCATATGGAATAGAATCGTAAACAGGTAATCTTAGTTTCTTGATTATGTGCATAACGATAAAAACTTCAGGGTTATAATAATACTAAAAACACCTTTGTTTTACAATCGTTTTAGGTGCTCTTAAAAAAAAGATTAGAGATAAATGAGGTAAAAGTAATTATAGTTGTACAGGTTAATGCACAGAGAAATTCAAGTCCATTGAATTAAAAGAGTGTATAAGCAGGCTAAGGTGATGAGAGTATTATGGAAAGCATAATTATTATCTAGGTAGGCCCTATACTCTAAAATGCAAAGACTCTCCGGAGTCATCCATTTTGCCCAATAGAAATTTTAGTTATTTTGTGAAAAATTGTTGGACACCAGTGGTGGATCCAGGAGGGAGGGGGGGGGGGGGGGGGGGGCCTGAGCGAACTATCGACCGGGACGATTTTCAAATTTTCGGGATAAAAAAAAAAAAAAGAATTAGTGCTCACTACCCCCCACCCCCTCCCCCACTATGCGAATTATCGGCCGGCTGTTTCGCCGCTAAATATTTTCTCACGAATTGGGCCCCCTCCCCTGCCGCCGGCTGGATCCGCCCCTGGTACCCAGCCCAATACCCCTCTCTTGATGCCTTCAAGGTCTTCATGAGTGGGAGTGGGATGCAGATGCAATGTCTACAAGGCCGGGAATGTTTTACTTACACATGTACAGGGGCGTAAATCCCGGGGGGATGGGGGGGCTGCATCCCCACTGGCTTGAAGTGGGGGGGGGGGGGGGTGGCCTGTACAAACATTCCCCCCTGATATCATCCCCCCCCCCTGCATCCCCCCTGAAAAAAAAATGCTTATTCAGCCAGCGGTCGGCTGAGTCGTTGCGATTTTTTGGAGACCAAAAAAAAAAAAAAAGTGTCCTCTTACCCCCCCCCCCCCCCCCCCCCCCCCCCCCACAACTTTGGAAGTCGCTCCACCGCCGGTTAAGACCTTTTGTAGGATTTAAACAAATTATGAAAGGTTAATTACTTTTTGAGTTAGATGAGGTGTCCCACTTCTCCGGCGTTCAAGTTTATCCCATTTAATTTCCCCTGCAGTCTGGTCTAAAATCAGTTCATCATCAGAGATAATACAACAGCCGACTATAATGGGGTTTGAAGAAGGAAAAAAATGAAATAAAATCATTGTTTTGTTAAACGTCTTTGGTTTTGTTATTCTTTCAAATTTTGGGCCAAACGTTAGATTTTCCTAGTGTAAACAAAAATTGCGCGTGCCACCTATCCACGCCTTTTTTCCTGACCATGATTCAAATGGTCATTTTAGTATGTATGCCTATAATGCCTCTCATCAGTCCCCAAAACACTGAATTTTTTTCTTTCTTCTTGCTATAGTCTAGTTGTCAATCATTGTCATTGTCCGCCGTTTACACAAATGTCTTTCATTACTTACTTGGTCCTATACCTATAAAATTACCATTCGTATACGGTACCATTAAAACAATTTAGAAATTTAAAACAAAATAATGTATAATTAATTAATCACTTCACTTAGAGGTCTATATCTTATTTAACATTGAATACAATGCAGTTGCATGGGTTGTTCTTTTATTTTGTTAACTCGGCAGAGGCCACGGTCATGTTCAAGCATTTACGCTTACGACATGTGATGTGGTCTCCTGCTTTTTCATTTTGTATGAAACTTTTATTTAAACTAGAAACAAATTTTGTCAAACTTACATGTTATTCATTATATTTAATTGTATGTTTCTTTGTATTGATATGAAAAAGTGGAAATAAAACAAACAAACAAACAAACAAATCTACTCGAATTGAATAATAAATCAAGGTTCTCTGTAGGTATGACGTCATTCTTAGGTCAAATTACAAAACGTCCGCGGCGCCGGGTCGATCGCGCCGCGCTCGTACATTTATAGTACATGCGCGAGTCGAGTGAGTACGTACGTACGTACGTGCGCGATCGAGGTCGAGGTTATTGGCTTATGCAAAATCTCTACATTAATTGTGTGCACTTCAATTCAATGATGGACAGGTAACAGCATTCGCAGGAGAGACCCCCAAAAAGACCCTTTAAATTCGTCGTTCTCAGGGAAGGACACGAAGTGCTTGGATGATCTACAGAATTTGAATTAAATTGGTAAGTACTGCGCCATGAAATTATTTTGTATTTAAGTTAATCGTGGCAAGTTATTCTGTGTTATATTCTTCTCCAAATCTGACGGCAAATTTTGTGCTCTACAAACTGCAGGTCTAACGTTAGGCCTTGGCTACACAGTAAACGGAGGATGCACTGCACCGCGCCCGGTATGATTCTAATTCTGTCTCCGCACCAAACATTTCACTTGATATTGGCAATAATTGTTTATCGTATTCCTGTAATGTTTGTTCTCATTTTATATCTTATTCTAGGAAAGAAGTGTGCTGAAAATTTTGGTCCAAATCGCACAAGAACAGTGTCATTTTCAGTCTTTCAAACAAAAAAGACACAAGCAAATGCTGCAGAGCATCCATGAGCAGAGAGAGTGCAGTGCTATTTTGACATTGCAAAAACAAATTAGATCTAGATCTAGACTACATGTAGGACTAGGCCTACATAAATTAGGGTTTATGAATTATGTACATAGAGTCTAGACCTAAGTGTCGAAAACTAGGGTTAGGATTAGTTTAGTGTTGCTTAAGAAACTTAATTCTGGAGATTTAGGTTCATTGATACGAGTATGAAGCGTAGACTACGGCGTAGATCGAGTATGAGTGCGAACGTTTGGTCAATTTTTGTGGTGGGGTATTGCAAGAATCTTCAACTGTGAAGGAGGTAGACTTAACCAAAAGAAGAAGAAGAAGAAGAATGAATATTTGTCCTTTACAAATACAATATTGTCTAGATTAGGCCTGAGTCATGTCGGGATTTTCATAAACCGGGTCCCGACGGCCTTGCACCGATCGGGACCCGGTGTCCCGAAATCAGCTCGCAGGATTTGTCACTTGCCTCTATAAAAAGCGCATATCATCAGTATGTCCCTTAAAAGTGACCATTTTATCAATCAAATAAATCAACACATGCATACCTCGCCTCAGATCGGTATATTTTTCCACTTGACATTTTTTCATCCATGATTGGCGATTTTTAGTGCCATTATCGTGCCTCTAAAAGTAAAAAAACTGGGGCAAAAATGGAAAGACAACATTCGAGCAGCCATTTTGATTCATGCAGGTTGAATAAATCGGGTCAAAAAATATGAATGTTTGAATAATAAAACGGCTTTCTAAAAAATTCTTCTTGACAATATACCGATCAAATAATTTTTTAAAGACAAAATAAATATTTATCTCTTATTTTAAACATCGCATGCTTTTTTTTTAAAAGCTGAAAATTACTTGGTAATCACAAGAAGTTTCGATACGGATAACTGTTGCAAGGGAAGTTCAGACTAGTCTCGGAAAAATGCGCACTGCACCTCGTTAGCTGTATAATGCGTGCCCAAACGAAACCAAGCAATGACGTGATCGTAACGAGAAAAAAATCATTACAAACTACGAGAGCACAATTGGAAAGACAACTACTCAAAATTATCGTAAGCAGATACATAACTTGGAGGAAGAAAACAATAGTTGTCCAAGAAAAGCCACAGAAATAGTGATATTTAAGGAGTTACTATAGGTACAATCATTATCTGAATGGGCCTCCTGCAAATACTCGAACTACACGTGTTTAAATTGAACACGAGGCTAGAAACCAAATACCGCCCTCTACGGTAAAAAGCAGTATAACAAAGGATTCGAGTATTTGCAGCAGGCCCCTTGCGATAAAAATGTACCCAGTTTCTCCTCGATTATCACTATTTCTGTGGCTTTTCCTGGACAACTATTGTATTCTTCCTCCAAGTTATGTATCTGCTTACGATAATTTTGAGTAGTTGTCTTTCCAATTGTGCTCTCGTAGTTTGTAATGATTTTTTTCTCGTTACGATCACGTCATTGTTTGGTTTCGTTTGGGCACGCATTACAGTTAACGAGGTGCACTGCGCATTTTTCCGAGACTAGTCTGAACTTGCCTTGCAACAACTATCCGTATCGAAACTTCTTGTGATTACCAAGTAATTTTCAGTTTTTAAAAGAAGCATGCGGTGTTTAAAATCAAAGAAAAAATATCTATTTTGTCTTTTAAAAATTGTTCGATCGGTATGTTGTAAAGAAGTATTTTTAGAAAGCCGTTTTATTATTCAAACATTAATGTTTCTTTCAACCTGATTTATTAATCCTGCCGAGAGACCCGGCCAGTACAGTAGCTAGCTAGCAGCTGGCAACAACAACCCCATGGGGCGAACTGCTTTGCAACCCATATTTATATCAGCAGTTCGGATTGATTCAGGATGAGCTAGAATATGATTGGTAACAATTAAATACTTAAGTTTTAAGGTGGATTGATTTTAGTGGTGTGCAAAACTGCAATTTCTTACATATTTCATTATTTTTTTCGGAGCGTCGGTTCTCAAAAAACGAAACCGGGACCCGACGGCAACGGTCGGGTCCCGGTGTGATCGACCGTACCGACTCAGGCCTAGTCTAGATCTAGTCTAGACCAAATTTTTCTGTCTCTTTCGTTCGTTAGCCTATGATTTGGGTAAGGTCGGCTCTCTCTTTAGAGACAGAACAGCCCTAAACGCTTTAGTGTACGCGCGTTTGTGTAAAGAAACGTTACACAAAACTTGGCCAAACTTGATCCCTAATTTTGATATTTTACCGGATGCATATCCGATGTATTTATAGTTCAAAATTAGCTACATGCTTAACTACTTAAGTTCCACTTACCAACTTGTCTACTTGACTCCGTTTAATGGTCCCTTTTCATGAAATTATGGGTCAAGATCGACATCCATGAAGAATATCTTGCAGCCGGGTTGCGTATGACGTCATCTAAATCTCATCCCTTCTAGTCTACGCCGAAGGCAAAATGATTATGAAGGAAAAATTGTGCACGAGCTACGAGTTCGTAATGACATGCACAGTTTTTCCGTTATAATCATTTTGCCTTCGGCGTAGACTAGAAGGGATGAGATTTAGATGACGTCATACGCAACCCGGCTGCAAGATTTTCTTCATGGATGTCGATCTTGACCCATAATTTCATGAAAAGGGACCATTAAACGGATTCAAGTAGTCAAGTTGGTAAGTGGAACCAAATCAGAGGCTAACGAACGAAAGAGACAGAAAAATTTGGTCTAGATCTAGTCTAGATCTTCATGTATGATGTAGGCCTAGACCGATACAAAAAATATTAAATTCTTCATATATTTTTTCGTCATATTGCTGGATTACGTCAACCGTCCAGGATACACAACCTGTCCGAACACACAGTTTAAGACGTGCCCATGGCCACGCCAGAAACTATATGAAGCAACATGTAAAAAAAAAATTAAAACAACAACAGTCAGAGAACCTATAAAGTATGATGTACATGTGTATGAACTATGATTGTATTCCTGCAATGATTACCCTTGTAAAGTTGTATCATTCTTGGCATCGAACAAGCATTCTACAGAGTCAGTAAGCACATCAACAAATTTCATGCATGTCAGGCTTGGATTTTGAAAGAAGACATAATATTAGGGCGTAATGATATACCAGGGAGGTGTGTTTTACAAAGATCCTTAAGTTAGCATAATAGCATATTTGAAAGTATTTTTCAAAAGTTATTTTAAAAGGCATAAAATGTTGAATCAAATCATTCATATTTTCTATTAATGAGATTTCATGTTCTTGATGTTGAATTTATGAAAAGTTTAAAATACTTGTAATTTTGCTTTTTAATACATATTTTAAGGCTACAAATGGCACTCAATAATGTCTAAGTCCATCTTAGAGTTGAGTTTGACTTACAGTAGGATCTATGTGAAACACCCCCTAGTATACTTAATCAGGTCTTGTCTGAGTACTTTTTTTTATTTCATTTAGTCAGCATATCTAAGCAAGCACCATATTTTAGTAGCAAGAGAACCTAAAAGACTATTCAGAGAAACATCACCCCACAATACTTTTGTAGTGTAAAAACTTTCCAGTCTTTGGTCTATCACGTTAAAATTATAGGCCCGTATCTTTTGAGAAACATGTATTATCTTTGTACAATAATTTGTGAATGCTAAGCGAATTTCGGAAGTACAGTAGAGTACATGTAGTCAATGAATGATGTCAATCTAGTAACATACCTGTACATATAAGGCCTTTGGACTTTGCCTAAGCAAATTGGTGACCCCAGCATGAATCAGAGAGATCGGTGCTGAAAGCGGGGTATTTTTCCTGGAAAAGGGAAGTTTATGTGTATTTCATTTAAATAATTGAATAAAATATTGGAGAAAAACTTTACCTACCGGTATACCAATTAGGGATTCTTTCCCCAGGCAAAGGATTTTGGAATACAAAAAAACACAGATAATGTGATGTCCTAATTTGTTATTCTTCTTCTTCCTTTTTTTCGGGGGGGGGGGGGGGGGGGGGGGATTTCCCTCTTTTTTTCTTTTATTTTGTTTGTTGATTGGTTTGGTTTTCTCTCTTTTTTTCTTGGCACTTATTTTTAGGCTTGAGCTCTCCACCACTAGATAATCTGTGATCCACCACTAACACTAAATGTATTTCAAATATTAAAACCTTGTTGAAATTTTTTTGATAATAATTATTATTATTTGTAGATAAGCTGTAAAATACATTCCCTAAAGGACTGCATTTTATTTTAGTATGAACTTCCTTCAGCTACATGTACATGTATGTAAAGTTTCAGAATCAGATGGTATCAGTCACAGAAGGAGATAATAATAACTTGTATATTACCCCTAGAATTACTGGATACAGGTTACCATTGAGGCATTGATATTTTAAAGGATTAAAGAGTAATGAGGACAAAAATTGTGGTTTGATGTCAAATCCACCAAGGAAGTTCCAAGTTAAATTACTTGGTCTTGCATGACCAAAAGGGTGTGTCAGTCAGTACACTCTTATTGAGAGCGTATTTGAACTTATTACAGAAGTGAATATTTGTAGCAAATGTTTGATTAGATCATTATGTATACACTGTAGGTACCCTAATGGAACCCCAAACTTGCATCTAGCCAAAAGATTTTGGTGTTTGGTCCCCTTAACTTCTTGATTTCAATCAAACATGTCTATTACATGTACTGTACATGTGTAGTGCATACATTGTACATGTAGTTCAGCCTGAATTATCTAGCAATCCAGCAAGATCATAAATAGGTCAGTTACACTTGCACACAGTATCTCACTTACACCATGGACCTACTAGTACACACACATATTTACCTCTATCTCTCTCTCTCTCTAACTCTCTCTCTCTAACTCTCTCTCTCTCTCTAACTCTCTCTCTAACTCTCTCTCTCTTTCTCTCTCTTTCTCTCTCACTAACTTTTCATTTTTTCCTTCATAATACATGGTTGCGTTTCGGTCAAATTGGTGTATGCTTGTGCCTGCATTTAATTCTCTCTCTTTTGTGTGAAAAGAGAGCTTTTATTATTCTTTTGTGTTGGATCAGGCTCAGTCAATTTCTTTTCAGAAGTGAGTGAGGCTAAGTTTGATGAAGCCGTCCATGCAAATACCGTTTCGTCCAAGGTACTGCAAGGTACTACATGGTACATTGTATGACGGGTGTCTTTTTTAATTTGAAATCAATTATTATGGCTCCTGGAAAGTGTTAGAAAAATGATTACCGGTAGAATGCAGCTGTTGCCCTTCCTAATCCTTGGTATGGATGGTGATGTACTTTAACGCTTGGAGCGTGAGAAATAAGTTTATATTGTGAACACCTTAGAAGGTTATTTCTTTTGTTATGCCTTTGGGAGTGTTTTCACACGTCACTCACTGACAATTCCTTTACAGTGGACTGGAGATGACATTGCAAGAAGTGCAAGAATTCAATGTTTGATAGTAAAGTAAGCCTTCATGTACATTGTACACAACAAAATGGCTTCAAATGTTTATCTAGTTGCTTTACTTCACATGTTTGCAACTAAAAATATTTTTGATAATGGTATTTGCAATTTTGCATGTATGTTCAATATTGTTAGACACTCAAAAATGTTTTTAAAGTAAATTCATTGAGCTATTACGTACTTTATGATTTGCCTAATATTGACAATGCGCCATAGTTATAGGTTTCCTTTTTATTTTTTTCTCCTACTTCTGGAATAATCATGTACACTGTACGTGTACTTGTAAAGTCTTCATTTCCTGGTTTCAATTGCTGAACCAACATGTACCAGTGTGCATTGAAACATGACAAAACAGACCACACAAAGTCTCTGTTTAAATACCCTGAAGTTATCATCACTAGTGCTTAGTCATTGATGCACTGGGTAGTTTTGAAACCAACATCCTGTATACAATAGAGCAGGAATGGTCTTTTACTTCCTAATGGCTGATAAAACTAACTTTGCCTAACAACAAATGACCTGGTTTTATTTAGAAGGTTACTTCCTTGTGGTATACCCGGTAGATATCACAGCAATATTTAGCATTGTCATTGACTCGTAACATTTTCCTTTTTGAGTGTACCTTATTGGTGTCATTTCAAGTACGAATTTACAACTATCTTTGGCAGTGAATTATATGTACATGTAATAAATGTTTATAAACATGTTGTTTTATAATATTTATTTTGATGACTTTATTTATGCTACTTACGTATTTTTTATTTCGAAAAATCATTTGTAGGAATTGTGCACTTCCTCTCTTACATTTATATGTACCGGTATTTTATAATATATACATATATTTTGTTCTTCTTTTTCTAACTGATCTCTTTGATTTTCATTTACATGTTCATTTAGCATAAATCTGCAAGCTTAATGTAGAAGTATTACTGTGATTTATGAAATTTTTACAGACAACATTTGCAAGTACAATACATTTTACTTCTAGTCCCCTGGAGAGGACCTAAAGCCGTTGTTCCTTTGGTTGCTTACTAACAAGCATTTATGCTTTCTTAGCAGTCAGGTAAAATAACCACCACTAAAAAAAAACACCAAAAATATACTATTATAATACATGTGCATAGAAATTCAAATTTGCAAAGACTGTTTGTTTTGCAGACAATGTACCATCTTCCGATTGAGATCTGAGTATTCATGTTTTATTCATTTTCTTGTTTCCATGCATACAGATGCTAATCACTGCCATATTCAGCACAGTTAATTTCAAACTGTATGAATAACTCACACCATTGATTAACCTGAAGAAAGAGCCATGGCCCACATCGCCCGCATGAAATGTCCGTTCCTGAACCGCCTACCGACCGGGTTTGCCAAGCGAGCAGGCAACGCCCTCTTTTCCTATGCCGAGAAATGCCCTGTGATGAACCAGTTGCTCTCTCGTCATGCCTCCACCAACCAGCAGGATTCAGAAAACAAATTGGGTAAAAAATAAGAAACAACAAATATTATTCAGGTGCTGCCACGTATTTGTAGTTAAAATTAACAAGTTATGATGTGCATGTACAAAGAAAATGCTCAATTTCTTTTCATTTAGTAATGTCCTAATAAACTTTGCATGTCTTATGCTCACAATGATTATAATTTTGTTATTGTGAATGTTAAAAGGCTTAAATCTAGAGGAAGTGAGGTTGGGGAATTTGTAGTTTCAAGTACATATTGAGAAACCTTTTTTTGGTTTCATTTTTGCTTTTTCCTTTCTTTCTTTCCCAGCTTTATCATTACACAACTACATGCACATGTGTATGTATAATGCAAAAATACTCCCAGGCTTGCAATACCGTAATATTTTCAATCATTAAAAAAAAAAAAAAAAAAAATGTTTTTCTTTTTTCATTTCAATGACTGCTTAATTGTATTAGTGAACACTCATTGATACATCTCCTCTCCCGCCTCCCTCCCCCGCCTCCCTCCCCCATTCTCTCTTTGATCTATGTAGTGGATGAGACTGAGAAGACTGCCAGGAAGTGTCCCTTCTTAGCCCAGATGGAAACCATGAAGAAGTTTGCTCCTGTTGTGGACACAGACATCATCTCAGAACGCTCCGAGACTGCTCCTACGGATATAGCAGATGGTAAGAGAAGACAGACATGCAAAATGAATTTGAAGCCGCCTTCCACTGATATAAAAATGCGAGTTATCACTTTATTATGTCAACATGTACATGTACATGTTGACATTGCTGCTTTTCATGTAAAATGACAATTACGATGCATGTATTTTGAAATTGCAAAACAAATCATTATTGAATTGAATTGAATTGAATTAAATCGTGAAAAAGACCAAGGATAGCTCTTTTGTAACTACCATAACTGTATGCATAGATGTCTGGATACATACTGTAGTGTACGTTAAATCAACAACTTTCCTTACATTGCCATGCCATGTACATGCATGCTGTAAGGAGGCAAATGTATCATTTTAAAAGAAAACAATTATGAACCTGCTCTTAATGAATGTCTTGTCTTTTTGTCTATGAATCTGCAATTCTGCATAGATGTGTTTTGTACGTGATTCAGATGCTGATGAATAATAGAACTGTATCAAACTACCGAAATCAAACTAACCGTGTTTGTTCAAGGCTTTAAGCAGCTATATTAGGATATCTCTGTTGGTACATGTTAATTATCTGACCTTTGTAACTGAAGTCTCTAGAATAATGAGGATGCCGTTTATATGTATGGCGAGTTGTTATCTCACATTCCCCTTTTTTCACCTTTGCGTTACCATGATTGCATCACCATTTGTCATTCAGGAATGCTGTTTGATTTGACACTTTGTACTGTGTACATTACATTAAAATCCACATCTGACTTTTCATGTCATAGTCAATCTAATTTTGTTAATAAAACAAATAAAATGGTTCCGTGTGTTCTTATCTGATTGAAGTTTGCTTTACTCCTCTTCATACAGGTGTTGAAGGAAAGACTGCTTGTATGAGTGATTCTATATTTGTTTCACCAAAACACGATGCAAGGAAGAAACATCTCAAGAAGGAAGACTTTACTGCAGGTATTCTTACAATTTTTTATTATTTTTTACAACTTTGATTTTATGAAAGTCCTATTGAACCTTTTTAACCTAAGACCATCGGTATTGTGGGGTTTTTTTCTTCTTTTTTCCTTTTTTTTTTGCTGCTGTTATCTTTTGTTTTCATAGAAATATTTGTTTTTTAAACATATTTTGTTAATGACTTTTCCTCTGCACATGTATAAATTATAGTGATATTCATTACCATTTGATATTGTACATACATGTAAAAGTGTATACCCATCCTCTATACATGTAAGTACAATGAAAATCTTCTGCTTATTATGCCTCATTTAAACAGTGTTTTCATCATATAATCTAAGATATTTTTTATTTATTTTTTTTAATTTTTTTATTATCCTCCTAGATTTACTGCAATTCTTCATATTTGTTTCTAGATCCCATTCTAAGAAAAACAGACAGGACATGCAATGTCTATGTTTTATCAAGGCGATCATCAATACAATACCAAACCTACATAAATGTTTTATTTTTTGACAGACGACGGTCACTTCAGCTACAACAAATACTTCAACACCCTGGTGGACAGCAAGAAAGCCGACCATACCTACCGCGTGTTCAAGAGGGTCAATCGTGAAGCTGAAACCTTTCCCTATGCCTACGACTTCTCTGGAGATCGCCATGTCAATGCTGAAGGGCTTCCAGTCACAGTCTGGTGCAGTAACGACTACCTTGGGATGAGCCGTCATCCAAAGGTCAAGCAGGCCGTCGCGTAAGTCTCCTACTTGTCGAAATTTGTTTGCAAAGCACGTAGCATTGGAGAGAGACTTTGGGTGTTTGTCGGGGGGTGACATGCAACAACACAAATACAAAGTGTATACATGTATATGGAGATGGAAATTCTACCTTTCCTAATTCCTGTTCTTTAGTAGCTTTGTGTGGAAAAAGGGAAATGAAAGGAATTCAATCTGATTGTTTGGCATGCTGGATAAAGCTAGATAGCAATAATCTGTGATGAGTTTAAGATATGGTGATAAATTAACGAGACCAGGGGGGTGTTTCACAAGATCTTAAGTTGAACTTATCTCTACGTTGGACCTAAAAATTATGGAAAGCAGTTAGCATCTATGAAAATATTTTGCAAAAGTTATTTCAAAAGGCATTAAAATGATGATTCAAATCATTCAAATTTAGATTCATGTTCTTGATGTGGAATTTATAAAAAGTCTAAAATACTTGATTTTTTGTTTTTGAAAATATTTTATGTTAAGGCTACAAATGGCTCTCCATATTTTTTAAGTCCAACTTAGAGATAAGGTCAACCTAGGATCTTTGTGAAACACCCCCTTAATCTTCTAAATAGATTAAAAATGAATGGTAGGTCAAAACAGTCACTCAATATTCATACCAATTTGTCATGACTAAACATATATTCTGGAATTGAATAATTGATTGTACCGGTATATCCTGATGCATGGTAGGTCAAAACAGTCAAACCAATATTCATACCAATGTCATGACTAAACATATATTCTTAAATTGAATAATTGATTATATATATCTCCTGATGCGTGTCTTTGACTACAGTGATACGATGGCTAAACATGGATGGGCGAAAACAGTCACTTAATATTCATACCAATTGTCATGACTAAACATATATTCTGAAATTGAATAATTGATTGTATATCCTGATGCATGGTAGGTCAAAACAGTCACTCAATATTCATACCAATTGTCATGACTAAACATATACTCTGGAATTGAATAACTGATTGCATATCCTGATGCGTGTCTTTGACTACAGCGATACAATGGCTAAACATGGAACGGGCGCAGGAGGAACAAGGAATATAAGTGGGAACACCACATTCCATGAAGCCCTTGAAGCGAAGGTAGCCAAGCTCCATCAGAAGGATGCCGGTCTTGTCTTTACTTCATGCTATGTGGCAAATGATTCAACCCTGTACACACTGGCCAAATTACTTCCAGGTAAGTAGCTTTCTCCAACAGCATAGAATCCAATCTATCTATTTACCTGTCTATCAGCGTGTCCACATACAAAAAAATTATCCCGAAATTTATAAAGAAACGTTGTATAAAGAATCATCGTAAAGCGAACAGGGCGTCCACACACAAGAAACGTCGTATAAAGAATCATCGTATAGCAAACAGGGCGTCCACACACCCAACCAAGTAATCCAAAACTCTACAGCGAAACGTCGTATAGGTGCGCAGTTTGCTACTGCTGTCATGAAGCGGAAATGAGAGGTCAGGTCTCCTTTCGCGCGAGGTCACGCTAAGCCCCACCCAGTTATACCGTTCTAGTTCGACCATACGTCCGCACACAACACATTACGTGATTCTTTATCAAGTTCTAGTTCGAAACGATGCCCAGACCCGCATTTCGTTATACAACATTTCTTGATACGAAGTAACGTTAGTAAGCGTACACACACACAATTTCATCGTATTGCCATCCCAAAACGGTATAGCTATACCGTTTCGGGATAGTTTTACGATGAATTTGTTGTATGTGGACACAGGGTATGTCCCATGGCTTAGACGCTGTTGGGGCGACAATGAAATGGACCTTGAGACACGGGTTCCCCATAACTTTCCGTCTTCAGCTGTTCTAATTAGCTGCTAAAATGACTTTCCGGTCTGCTGCTTGATGTTATCAGTCCATGTTCCACTTGATCTGCCCCTCTTTTCTTTTTTCTCTCTCTTTTCTTTCTAAGTCCATACATGTACCAGCAATCTGTGATACCCATTGTTCAGTTTCTCACATGCACTGTATGTTGGTCAATATTTTTGTTTGCTGTTTTGTTTTATGATCACTACCTCATCCTAATAAAAAGGATACCTCTATATTTTCAAAATTGATTAAGTTGGTGGCATAATCTGTATGTTATGTAATAAACGCAATTAAGATTCATAATCTAATGTTGTGCCAAATTAATCTTCTCTCATATGATATATATTTTCTTGTTCAGGATGTGAGATCTATTCTGATGAAGGAAACCATGCCTCTATGATACAAGGTATACGCAACAGCCAAGCCCCGAAGTTTATATTTCGGCACAACGACCCAACTCATCTGGAAGAAATGCTCCGGAAGGCAGACCCACTCACTCCTAAGATCGTTGCATTTGAGACGGTTCATTCAATGACAGGTAAATGATTTTAAGTATTTTGAGTTATTAGTTTGAATCATCAGGTCTTCAATTCATCCCTTGACAAAACAATTGCCTTTTTATACAATAGGCTTGCGGATGCACCACGTGAGAGAGAGAGGGGGGATTGAGGAGTCCTGAGAAGGACTCTCGGTAATTGCCTTTTTATGTAGGATTTTGTCTACTATTTAAAACCGTTATCACCTAATTAAAGTTTTCAGTATTTTACCCCTCCGTAAAATATGAATAGATCAAACACAATACTTTGTTGAAAATGACAAATATGAAAAGGTATTCATGGAAAAAACTTGGAGAAAAGTATCATATGATGTTATGAAAGTAAAGTGTTCATGTAAATGAGGTATCGTTTACAGTCGTCATGGTCGTACGGGTCATCATGGCTGACCCTTTCTAACCCTGTTGTGGACACACATAGCTGTATTACTATCCTGGCTGTGTATTAAAACCTGTTCTATTGATTCTCAACATTTCAAACACCACTGTACAAAACCCAACTGATTTCACTAAAAATCAGTACTTTAGTGACAATTGAAGACACCTAAATAGCAGTAAAATACAAATTTTTTCAACTCACCGATGTTAGAAAGAATAATTGAAAAATTAAAATTGTGAGTCTACTATCAAACTTGCTTACAGCCACATCAGCGTGATTGTGTGCATTTGTGTATTGACTATTCATGTGTGCAATTGCTGCCTATAAGCACGTAGTGCAGTGCTAGAGGTCAATACACATTGGCATTGACTCTCTATGCTTTGCTGCAGTGGTTGTGGATAGCTCTTCAGATTTTCGTAATAATATATCCATCTATACATCATTCATTGCAGGAGCTATATGTCCGTTGAAGGAGATGTGCGATGTGGCTCACAAGTATGGAGCCATCACCTTCGTGGATGAGGTCCATGCCGTTGGATTGTATGGCCGTCATGGAGCTGGAGTTGGTGAACGAGATGGCTGTATGGGGGACATGGACATTGTATCTGGAACCTTAGGTAAGATTTCAGCATGGTGCCAATGTGAAAGTTAAGCGGGACTGCACTACTTGCGCCCTCTATATAGCCAACAATGCCTAAGCGGTACCTGTTGATCCCCCATGGTCTCCTTTTTCTTATGTTAATCAAGAGCTGATTTGATGAGTTAAGCGCCTGCCAGTGACCACGCAGGGAGGTCTTATCCCTCCTGGCCAAACTAGTGCAGATAGGCTTTAAAGAAAACATTATTTTGCTTTCTTGAACTTTTAAAATTCAAAACTTGTGTCGCAAAACAGTTGTAATTTGCTTTGATAGTCACATGTAGATCAACTCCTGTGTGTTTATAGCATGTTTTCCTGTCTGGATGGGTGAGGTTTGGTTTCATATACTCTGCATGGTACAGGATACTTCTTGTATTTCAGTGTTCAGACATTAATGAGCTCATGTACAAAACTTTTGAAGTGTTTGAAAGTGTTTGTTCATAGGTTTAAATCTTACCATTGTTAATCTTTAAATTTTTGATTTACCGGTAGTGAAATATATTTTCAAGATGCACCATTTCTCTGTATTTAAGTGTGTGTGAATTTTAAACATGTTTTCTATCTCCATCAATCTGAATTACAGGCAAGGCGTTTGGTATGATAGGAGGGTACATAGTGGGCGATAATGCTCTCGTGGACATGGTACGTAGCTATGCTGCTGGTTTCATCTTTACTACATCTCTGCCTCCTATGGTATTAGCTGGAGCTATGGCTTCTATAGATGTAAGTACTTTGCTGAATTACCATTTTTGTTACGTGTAAGGTGTTTTGATCAAATTATAGAAGGGATATTATTCTTCAAGAAATGTTGCAGTGGGGTCTATGTGACGGCGTTTAACTTTGGAAGCAATAAAACATGTGATTAGTTATGAAGGGGTCTCTGACATGCAGTTGCCCATTTCATTTTGGAAGTCAATATCTATGGTAGTGGAGTGGAGATGTTGATGGAATGAAAAATAGATGGTGGCAAGTTTCAATCAAAACAGCATATATAGGAAGGATTCTTCAAATGTCATTAGAGTCCTATTGTTTCAGACTGCACCTGTCAAATTTTTTAGTAGATTCCATTTTTCTTGAATCACACATGTGTACAGACATTGTATATATCATTGTCATTGTAATTTAATGATTGAAAAAAAGTATAAATTGAACCATTGAAGACCTTCCTGTAATTTCAGCAGAATTGCTGTCAGAGGTGTGGCATGCACTGAAAAAATGCTATTCCTAATTATTTGACTCTCAACAATCAGTCGTGTATAAGTTTAGAAATGGGGACTTCTATCTTTTAATAAAACATCATGATTGAATCTTAATTGTATTTTAACATCTGTATGTGGGAGGTGTCAAGTGCATTTCTAGTACATTAAAATCATTCAAAGCTAGACCTTTTGATGTTTTTATATTTGTGTTGTATAAAGGTGTTGCTCTCCGAGACAAACATCAGGGTATTGTGTCTATGATGAGAGGCAAACTCACCAATAGTCCATTTAAAACCATCCAAAGCTAGACCTTATCATGTTTTTTTTTTATTCGTGTTGTATATAGGTGTTGTCTGGTGAAGAAGGTGTTGCTCTCCGAACCAAACATCAGGATACCGTGTCTATGATGAGAGGCAAACTTATCGCTGCTGGTCTACCCGTGGTGCATTGCCCAAGTCATATCATTCCTATACATGTAAGTCAGTCTAGAAATTCATGATTCATGCATATCCATACCAGCAATATATTCACTGCCCAAGTCGTGTCAATTGGTCATGTTTCTGAAGACAACTTTGAGTTATCTAGTTCGCTAGCTTTTAATATTCGTTATCATGTGACTGTGGTCGTGCAAGATTTATTCAAGAATAATAGACCAAGCTGCACAATATTTGCCCATATTATTATATATTTTGAAGAATCTCTTTTTCATTTGGTGGAGTATGGAAACTTCGTTTTCACGTAACAGAAAACAATGGACTTTTCATAGAGATCTATCATTTAATTTAAGGTTCATTTTTGTAAACATTTGGATATCTGTCATGTGGTTGATCAACGCTTTTACCTCTACTTTCTAGGTTGGTAATCCTCGGGCAAACACCAACGTCGCCAACTCACTCCTGGAAGAACACAACATCTACGTTCAGGCCATCAACTCACCAACGGTCCCCTCGGGTGAGGAGAAGCTACGTATAGCCCCGTCCCCGTTTCACACCCCTGACATGATGGACCGGTTCGTCGCCTCCCTCTCTGAGGTGTGGGCCAAGAGCGGCCTACGCTTCAACACTCCCATCTGCCCGAGGGAGTGCGAGTTCTGCAAGAACCCAGAGAAGTTCGAGGAGCTGTCGTCTCGCGAGAGAAGCTTTGCCGAGGAGAGTTGTGGGTTACGTGTGAGTCAGGGCATGTCCTGTATCAAGGCTTGAATGAATGCTGCATAGTCGGTCATCTTCATGTACTTGCCATTGGCCTCAGCTTCTGATATGAAAGATGAGTATTGGAAATTAAAACCTACTAGTCTTAGATTTAGGTCTATCGTAATTGGTAAAGATAAGACTGACAAAACTTAATTTGTATTTGATATCCAATTATTTCACCCTACATGTCAGAGAAAAAGGTTTAATTGAAGCTTTTTTTCAGGAACGCTCTTACATTTGTTTGTAATAAAAGTGAAAATAATCTTCATTCAGTTACTTATCTTTATCATGAAGCCTATGAAAAGTAATAACAATTTAGAAATGGTGTACATGTCACCAAGCTATCAGGATTTTCAGTATTAGTGAATTGATAATAACAAGAATAGTCTAAAAGTTTATCTAAATGTTATATATTTTGTCTAAAGAGTTATATCGCTGAAGGCGTAGATTTATGATGTAGTTAAAGAGAGATTTTTATGTGTACTTAAAGTAATAGAATTGAATTTCATATTGCACTACAATGAAAACAAAAGATGTTCTTTAATTTGGTACTAAATATGTAAGACTATTACTATAGCAGATGTATATTATGTCATACTACTAGACTAAATTGCTCATCAATGTATGATAAGGCATTCGATAATGGGATCAATTTTGAAGTAGGTCAAGGTTTGTATAAGTAGGATCAGTTTATGGTATTTGGTTTGCAGTGTAAGTTCTCTAATTGTTTAGGAAAGTGGTAATATGCATTGATGATTTAAAATTTGGGAATGATAAACAAAACTTGCCATGATTGTTGATTACTGGTATGCAATTTAAAGATTACTTTTTGGTAACTTTTGTTTGCAATTTCTTATGTACCTGTATGGTAATATTGAGTTATGTAAGATTTTGTTGTTCATAAATTTAGTTGCCTTTGTAGTAAATTTGATTATGATGGCTGAAGAAAAATGCTGTTTTACAGACATGATATCACTAAGATTTTATTTTCAGTTGTCCTACTTTTCATAAGATTCTTACAAGCAAACTTATTGGACTAGAGTCACTAGAGAAAATCAGTTAAACTTTTCCAGTACATGAGGCTCCTGTTTAGTGAAGGACTGTGTTTTGGATAAATCTTTGTAGAATTCCTTCTCCAGTTATCGTGGGCATTAATCTTCAATAAGAGATAAATCACATGCCCTAATCTCAATTCCCATACTTTGATTATGTTTTCTCTTCACTTTCGAAGGACAATTACTTTCATTGTTTTACTTTTGTGTATTTTACAACATTGTTTACTCATATATTTGAAATGCATGTTTGACAGGTTAAAATTTGTTAATAATTTGATTTTTTTTTTGTCAACAACTTATTTTGCTGCATGATCACTTCAAAATGCACTAGCATTTGCAAGAGGTTCTAGATAGGCATATGCAAATTTGTCTCAGCTACATAATTATATGCATGGACTTTTCTTTGGTAAAACTATTTTCTTTACATTTAGTGTATCGTAATGTATTCATACCAAATGTATCATCAAGCGTGTTTATTTTAGTACTGCATACTTCACATGTTGTGTGTTGTACTACAGGTATTCATTTTGTGTTTTATAAGTGAAATTTATCATTATGTTAAGTATTATTTTAAGTTGGCCATTAATGATTTTGAAACAATTTATTTGATGTAGAGGGCGACATTTTAGTTTAGTAAGAATAGGTATAATAATAAGATATAAGATTTAAGATTAGACTGCTCAAACAATTAACATTTTCATTTTCTTTATCATTTTGTAGCCTGAAAAAATGATAAACATATATCTATGTGAATGTGAGGAACTATTTTTCTTTAATGTTTAAGGTCACAGTAGTAATGTTATGGGAGTAAGATGCATTTTAAACCTTGAATCAATTGAGCAAAATATATATATATTTGATGTATTAGTTATATTAACGGTTACTTTTCATTGTCATGCAGTACTACTGTCTCTTGTGTTCTCCATTTATCTTTATATCTCTCTCTCTCACTTTCTCTACATCACTTTTTTCTCTCTGTCCCATTTTCTTTCTCTTTTTTTAAATTGTTATAGCACTTAGTGCATTTTCTCTGCCCTTGAATTATTTGGATATATTCTTTATTTTGTTATATTGTCGTGGTAGATTTTAATTTGTCTGTTGAGAGAGGACAGCAAAGATATTTTAGATGTACACGATATGTGTAAATTAGACAGATCTGGCAAATTATATAAATATTTCAATTTTTATCAATAGTTTTTAAATGATAAATTTAGATTTGTTTAGGGCTTTCAAGCATTACATGGGAGTTAGTGTTAGGACATGATATATTCTTTGTCATAATAAGTTAAATGTTATTCATAATTTACAAAAAGTGATGGGAATTTAGAAGTGATTGATCAACGTGTGAAATGTAGTTTTCATGTGGTATTTTACAAACAGCAGTTTTATTAATCATATTAATGTTTTTGTTGCTACAATTTATGAATTGATGAGAGGAAAGGTGTTAGATATCAACTCTTTGACATTGATACATGTAGTTCTTAAAACGTACATGATGAGTGCCATTGAGTGGCAAGATTTCAGTTTTCTTCTGTAGATTATGTTATACCGGTAGTAGCTTAAATGTTTATTGAATGTACCTCATAATTTATTTCCTCATCCAGGGACCATGATTTTGCATTGATTTCCTTTGCCTGTACTTGGAAACACATATACTTTCTGTCAGTGTTTAGTGAGAAGCACTAATTGTAATCAAAGAAATACTGGATCCATGATTTTATGAAAAACCTCCATTTTAAAATGCGACCACAAATCGATAAAGCGGATTGGAGAAATGCTAAGATGATTGGGCAAAATTGAACACTTTTGTAATGCAATAGAAATGAATGAATGAATGCTTCTTCCCCAGGTGCCTAGTAACAAACCAATATACATTCTTGGCCCTGTAAGGAGTTGCTTTATTCAATACTAAAAATACAGGTTGCACTCACTATTTGTTGCTAGGTCTTATAAACCTCCAGCAAGCTTTTTGAGATTTTGAAGAGGGAGAGCATTCACACTTTATCATCCAAATGGTGTACCTCGTTACTCCATCACTTCAATTTGTGCCGATGTTGTCATTCCACCATTATTTTTTGTCTTCTAATGACCAGAAAAATTTGTCATGAAATGTATGAATGAACAATTAATTATTATTATTATTATTATATTATTATTACTTATACCACGTTTTTCCCATAAGGCCCAAAGCATGTACAGTGAATGAAAATGAAAATTACATAAATACATATAATTAAAAAAACAGTCTTACAACTTAGAACTACACACTGCAAAAAAGACGTATTTTTAAGGCCTTTCTGAAGGTAATAACTGATGGAGACTGCCTAATTCTAAGTGGTAGATCATTCCAGTATTTTGAAGCAGAGCCAGTAAATGTCTTATCACAATACAAGTATGTATCCATAATAGATATTCTTAACTTCAATATTTAGTAAAACATTTCATTGACGATCATTTTATTGTGTGATATTCAGTATCAAATGAAATTAACGTATAATTAGCTGTGCCTAATGAACGTCATATCCTCTGTGTCAGGTGAGGGGTTCTTGATATATAAAAAATAGAGAACAACGGCCAAAGGTATGACAGTATATCAAAGATTTATTTTATGAGAAAGAATAGAAATTATAATACAGAATATAATAGAATGACCAATAGAATCTCCTTTGTCTGTAGAGTTTTTATTTTAGCTTTTATGTTGTGGAGTGTGGTAGATGGTGGAATGTGAAAGTGGAAACGCTTTTTGAATCGTTTGCTCTTATGCTTGTGGTGTTAAACGATATAAACTTCCTTTTTTTTGGGGGGGGGGGGGTCGCTTTGTTTTGTCTTATTTTTTAAAGATTGTTAAGGTACAAATTTTAGCATTCTCCTACATATGTGAAAGAGAAGAAGTTGTGTTGCGAAATTGAAATATATATGTGTAGGCCTACATGGATAATTTAATATCTATATTTGTGTAGCACATGAAAAGGTGCTATGTAGGCTTATGTGTAGCTTTCATTATGTGTGCTGAATACATTTTATTTATGAATTAAGGCAAGTGCTCATTTTGAATGACTGTTCAGATCAAATATGAGTATAAATTGAAGAAAAAATAAATCAATAGAACACATCTACAGAACCTATTAATACACATTCCAAATTATCTTTTATACAGTTGAAACTTCTGTCTCTCCACCCCCCCCCCCCCCCTCTCTCTCTCTCTCTCTCTCTCTCTATGCATCTCAGATTTGTAAAACTGGAAACATTGTTAAACAACAACTAAATTGTTCATACCCTTGTATATTTGATCTTTGTTTTTTCGTAACTCAAGAATAGAATGAGGGTAAGTTGAATTAGGACCTTTGTTGAATACTTTTAGATAAAAGCTTTGATATGTCACATTCTCAAGAAACATAAATCAGGACAAATAATTTTTTTTCACATACCCCAAAATGTACAAAACTTGCAAAGTGTATAAATAATTCAGTTGTTTACTGTATCTTGGCAGAAAATTATTAAGCGCTACACTGATAATTGGCTAACTCCAAATTCACTAAATCAACATACCACACAACTGAAGGTGTTGACAAGCAATAATCACATACAAACATTACAAGTTTAGTTATTAGACTGGCAAGTGCTCCCCAGTTTTAATAATACATGTATAAATTATTATTTCGATACAAGCCTTTACATTGCATAAGTAATGTTAGATTATTCAGTCACCAAGTTACAGCCATAATATGTCTCGTTTATTCTTACACACAATGTAGTACATTGATATCGGTGAATGGTGTATATATCATGTATAAATAGTAGTTACCATTTCGGCATAAAGTCCTACAATGAACTTGCAAAATTGTCCAAAGTCATATATTCCAGATAGTCCAAATTAATGGCTATACTACTTTGAATACCTACCGGTAGATGGCTGACTAAATTGTCCAATAAACCTGCCGTCTTCTGTGCAGAGCAAAAATCTAATGATAAAAATAAAAAAGCAATTCTTTGCATATATACCCACCATCATGGTCAGCTATTTTTATAGCCTTCATTTAAACTGTCACACACGTGCAGAATCATACATGATTACATACATGTACAAGCTTGCGCCGTATCTCCACAATGCTATGTCTAGCAAGAACTTGGCATCTCGCCTTGCGTAGCTTAGTGGGAATCATTCTAAAGCAGTGAGGTCAAACAAACTTGACGATTTTTAAAACCTGGTGAAAATAATTTCACAGCACCGCAAAGAGCAAGTCTGGCTATTAGTAGATTGTACTTCAACCCCTACTGTGCCACTAGGAATTGTGAAAAGTTATCCCAAATAACTGTCAAGAGTCAAATTCTGGATTATAATTATGGATGTCAATGTTCAATTTGGCTTTCATTATCTTTGGTGTGAACAACAATAACCGTTAACATGTATACTTGGGATAAAACAAATATTTTTCATCTGCTCATCCTCATAGAGTAGACTGGGAATATTTTGGGGTGGCATTTGCTGCACTTGACACAGATGGGGTTGAATATATAGAAGCAAAGAGCAATATTTTGATGAAAACATAATAATTATAATCATAATCATTTAAATACAGTTGCACGGTTTCACTGGTGCTATAAATACATTCAAGTGCATTTTAAACCAGTTAGTTTTCCTATACTTATCTCATTGTGTTTGCTTAAATGTACTCAATTAAATACATAGCACATAAAGTGATCATGTTACTCCACCTCCACCTACAGGTATGTATATCCAAAGGTTACATCCCTGACCCTGATACAGTCACTGGTTCTCACACATGAACAGCTCTCATCAAGGATGATCAAACGTAGTTATAATCAAGAATAAGAGGTAAATATATGTAAATGTAATCTATGTGGAAGACGTTCTTCTTTGGTATGCACTTTGGTTCTACATAAATATATGACATGTAAAACAAGCTCTATCATGAGTCATGACTCACTAATATTCTTCTAAATAAGACATGATTTGAGAAAATAGATTTAAATTCTATTTTATACAGTCAAACCTGTCTATAGCAACCGCCCAGGGGAAACACAAAAAGTGGTCTTTGTAGACAGGTTCCTTTAGAACATGTTTCAATGAGAAACCATTTTCCAGGGAAATACAACATGTGGTCTTTGTAGACAGGTGGTCACTAAAGCAGGTTTGACTGTATTACAATCACCAAATGTCCAATAGGGCATGTTGAAGCTATTTTGTCCCAGCAGACATTACTGACAACATCAAAGATTTTATCATTTTGGTTAATCTGATTATTGTATTAAGTTGCAATTCATACTACAACTTGGATTGTACCAAATATCAATTAAAATAATACTTCTGATATCAACCCATGTTCATAGGTACTATCACAATACTTGATAATACACAGGACATAAAATAACCCAAAACCCTAGACTAGCCCTCTTGATGAATATTATAGCACAATAAAAAAAATCTTTCTAAACATGATTCAATTTTCAATTCATATTCAAACAAGATGGGACAAAATTAATTGCTAGTCGACTAATACATGTAGTTATTTTACAATGCAGACAAGAAACATAACAATTTATATGACAATGTGTTCACAAGCTTCTTGGTCATCAAAACTCAATCGCTAATATTTTGAGGGAAAAAATCCACAAAATCATGAAAAAATATTTATAAGTATAGTTGCACTAAATTTTCTAAATTATCCTATGTTAATATCATTAAAACACAAGAACAACTAAGCTTTGAGAACATTTCTTAACAATGAATTGTCCATTTTACCCATTTCTGTTCCAAAGGATGGGTAGAGAACAGAGGAGAATACATGATTTTATTATTGTTTTAGTCTCTTTCCACATGTACATGTATGGTAAGCGTTGCTACAAGTACAACAGTACATACAATTAAATTGTAAGTTGGGAAAATATTTCTAGATTAACAACTGTCAAACATTACGCTTTCTTTTGTTTCTTTTTACTGTGTGTAAGTTCTAAATAAACAACATAATCTAGCAGTACAACATGTATACAAATCAGATACAAGCTTAAGACTAAAATTCCTTACAGTAAATTTTAATGTGTCAATTTTTAATTACAACATACCGGTACTATAAATGTAATGTCCACTTGTGGCATCCAATTTCTACGGGTATTACGACATGATACTTGATAAATTATTTTGGACAAACCTCGTTGATATTGTACTGATGAGAGTAGTCTAGAAATGAAAACTGTATCAACAATATAGTTGATACATCCACATATATTCAAATATTTGTTCTCAAAGTTCAAACTAAGAGCATAAAATTGCAGTAATGCAGGTACTGATAAGCAAGCAGATAGGATTTACTAGAAAATTGCACATTACATGTATCTGGTTTTGAACCTAAAACAATATAAATATTGCAGCATCACATGTGCATTGTTGAAATGTAAGAAATAGTACCATATTTCACATACTTGTACTTACTGTTTTGTTAGACTTGATCTAGTCCAAAACTCATACAAGCTTTACTTGTCCATATTGTTACTGTCCAATGATTTTGTTTTTAATCCTTGGCAGTACATGCAAGCAAGCCACTATCAACACAATTTTGTTTAAATGAAATCAATCTCAATCATATCTTTTATAATGACTATATATGTTTATCCTACTGCAAAGACTGAGAAAACAGTGCTCTTCTGAGAGCATTGTATTACAAGTTACTTTCAAAATCTCATTCCTTGGTTCAGACAACATACTGTAAAAATTAAAAACCCAAAGCCAGAGCATTCTTGGCTACAAGCAAGTTATCCAGGATTGTATGATACAAGCAATCCAAACAGCGAGATCTAGTCCCCGTCTTTTAAAGAGTTGATATTAATCACAACAATGCAAATAAGAGGTACAGTAGGAGACTGCAAATTTGCGATTGATTGGAGAACTTACGGTTGATCAGGATCACTGGCAACACTTCATAAGACGGGGCCCTGAGGAACTACATGTACAATGTACAGTGTATCATCCAAGCATTTGATATTATAGATTTTAATATATATATGGTATATCATTTGAATATACTGTACAATATTGGTAAGGTCAAAGCAAAAGCACCGTAAATGAAAACCACTGTCGATAATGTACCCATCTTCATCTCCCATTCTAGTTTCTGTTCTGTATCACTTAGCAACTCCTCCAACGTTCCTGTATCACTAACCAAACCAACCTCAGTCATCCTCCTCATACCTTTGATCTGATCACTGAGTTTACTATTCCTTTCATCCATCAGCTTCTCAATGGCTTCCAGCTGCTGACTCAGAAGCTCATCATGCTTCTTTAGAGTATCATCCATGCTGTTCTTGAGATTTGGGTGCTGCATTGCATCATTATCCTGACCCAACGATTCCTTGAGTTGTTGAACGATGGCAGTCAGTTCCTGGCGCGTACTCTCCGACCCAAAGTCCCCTGCGCTAAGCTCAGAGACCAATGTTCGTAATTCACCCATACGTTTATGATTAACTACGGTAGAACCTAGGATACCTATAAGAGTTCCTACGATGGAACCTATCACTGACCAGTACTTCGTACGCTCTTCTTGCGCCCTCTGTTTTTCATGGCTCTCCCGTACGGCAGTAGAGAGGTGGGAAAACGTGTCTCTTTCTCTTGCTTCCACTTTGGTGAATCTCTCCTTGAGACGAGTTTCAACCTGCAGCATGGCGTGTTCTTCAGTGGCTAGTTCAAGGAACTTAGGGTCATCTCTTGGAGTACGATCCAACTTGCCTCTCAAGCTATGAAGCTTTGTTTGGAGACCGCTGACTTCCCCGTTTGCTTCAGCTACTTCCTCACGTACTTTGAGAAACTCTTTCTCCACCTGTACAAATGAAATAAAAACAAACAATGTACCACTTTTACCACAAGAGAATAGACTTTGTCAATATAGGTCCCAAATGTTTTTTGCCAATTTTGCCACCACCTCCAGTCCACATTTTGAAGGAGTACCTACAACTAGTACCAAGTTATTTTAATAGTAGACCAGGCATAATCAAGATATAGGTCTACCCTTAATTTGATAATAAACATGTTGAAAATAGCATTGGCTATATTAGATGATGACAAAATTATCCATCATAACTGAAAGGATTAATCTCGAAATCTCTGATGTCATCGTTGTTGTCTCTTTTTTTTCCTCTTCAAATCCAAAATCAGCTTGGCACATGAACATGAAGTCAGAAAAATCCATCTGGTTGGAGGATTTTTTTTGCATCTTTTGACTTTTGAGACTGAGACTGTCACTGAAGCCGAAGGGATTCGGTGAAGCCAGACAGTCTCAGCTCAGCAGAACATGCATGTATCCCCAAACTACACTGATTTTTCGGTCAAATAAACATCATGAAATGCTGCCATTAACATTCTGGCATTCAACCACATTGTCTCGTTTTTTTTCTTCCTTTTCTCTTCCACTTTGGTATAGGCTGCTCCCTATAGACCTGGAAGCTTGGCAGCTGGAGACGGCTTTCTTCCAGAAGCTTTGGTATTCAAGGTATATTCAATGCTTCCTTACTGTCAGCTTTGATTCTTGCAGAACTCTTTTGTTTGTTACAAAATGTTAGAGTTACTAAGTTAGACTTAGCTTAGGTCTAGATCTAGGCTAGCCAGCTTAGTTAGATAACGACGTCCATTACTAGAATCTTTAGTCAACCATACATGTAATCTTATGCCAAAGTTAGCTATCTCCATCATGATATTTTTAAAAGCAACACTGACATACATCACTCAAATAAACAAAATACCGTCTACCTCTGCGACTCTATTCTGAGCTGCCTTCACATTACTGATGCCGATGAACTGCTCGTAGGCGGTCATGGCACTGGCTGCCCTGCCGTTAGTCAAGGCGTGCACGACCTTGTCTACCCGCTCATTCCCAGTGTGAACTTCTCGCAGCTTCATCCGGATCAAGGTCAGCTTTCTGAAGTCAAATTTACGTGACATCATATCTGTAGAGTTTCTTTGGATATCGAATTTACAGAATTCATCGACTATCAAAATATCCAGGCCGTTTGTAGATAATTAGGCTTGGTCTTGCATGACAACGGAGCTACAAGTACGTGTAGGCGCGGCACTCCAGCAAAGCATAGAGAGTCAATGCTAATGCGTATTGACCTTTAGCACTGCACTACATGTTAATTGGCAGCATTTGAATACATGAATAGTCAATACACTCATAACACATAGATGCACACAATTATGACAATGCGATTGATCGGCAAGTTTGACAGTGGACTCACAGTTTGAATTTTTTAATTATTCTTCCTAGAATCGGAAAGTTTAAAAATCGTATTTTACTGCTATTTAGGTGTCATCAATTGTCACTAAAGTATCGATTTTTAGTGAAATTAGTTGAGTTTTGTACAGTGGTGATTGAAATGTTGAGAATCAATGGCACAGCTTTTAATACACAGCCAGGATAGTAATGCACCTATGATATGTGTGCATGTAGGTGCTGAGAGCAAGGGTACCACTACTATATAGTTTCTAGCTCTAGTTGGCGCTAGACCTCAAAGTTAGCTAGAGCTAGCTATAGCTAGAGATGAGAGGGATCGGAGCTAGCTGGAGAGATGCGCTGCTTAGAAAAAAAATGTGACAACAAATAATCGTATGCGTGGCAGTGCAGTGCAGTTGGAACAATAGAACTACCAAATGTTTACAAAGTGCAAGACTGGATAACCTATCAAGAAGAATTATTCACGCCGAATACAGGTAAACAGCCATACTAATAATTTTCATAATTGCATGGTGGAAAGTGAGCTGAAAGTGAAAGGTTTGAGCCGAGGCGGCGAGCGCGATTGTGCGAGGTTCAGACCTACGCCGGTAGTACGGGCGTTTCGGAGCAGCTTAGCAGGAGCCCGGCCCGCCGGGGATTAACCCGCGCCGCCCCGCTGGTCCTAGACTAGACAGCAATAACCATCTGATTTGGGTCATTTCTTTAATAAAACTGACATTTGTTGTCATTCCCCAATACAGATGGCAACCCAGAGATCTCGTACCGTGGGGGTAGCTATAGCCAACAATGGCAGCTTTTTGTGTCAAAACATTTTCTCCCCGATTTTCTTTATTTAGGTCTAGAATCTAGACTAGACTTCTAGATCTAATTTTCTGATTTCTAAATCAGATGTAAATTAGGTCGGTATGTCATTTGTCCTAATTACAGTTATCAAAATTTGATAACTTAATATTAAATGTATAATTTACGGACTTACTTAGTCTATATGAATTATCCAATTTGTATTTCCGAACTGTGAAACGGTACGTTCATGCATTCGAAATATTACCCGGCGGCCGATATATTTCCGGGTCCACCTACCAAAACATAGCCAAATGGCCAATCAGAGCACTCGTTTCGTGGGAGTTCGTTGGTCAAGCCGGGCCGACTCGTACGTAGCTACGGTAGCTATTGGACGTTCGAAAAGAAAAAATGAATATTCATCAACAAAACCAAGACGGATAATGTTGACGACGAGACTTTCTCGGATTAATCATTAATTTAGGATCTAAATGAGCAAGCTATCGTAAGTCAAATAAGCTATAGACTATATATATGTTATTTTTAATTTGTGTTGTAATTCCAGCAGTTATGAGGATGTAAAGAGTGAAAATCTCGTTGCATATCTCATTCATCGCGGTCCGGTCGAACCGAACCATTTGTTCCGTACAGTGCCTCACAGAAAGAGGTCCCCAGACTTCAGTCTCTATAATCGGAGGTCTAGTGGAGCCAGACGTAGTCTCAGTGGAACAACCGACGATTAGAGAGACTGAAGCTTTCGGTCTAGTCCTAGACCTACTTAGCACTGGCAAGACATTGATCCGGACTGTGGCGCCCTAGGGATAGGGCCTGCACCTGTACCTGGGGAGTGGGGACGATGCTTGATAAGCCTTGATTAGGTAGGCCAATGCCCGGGCGTAAGGCTTCTACGCCTACGATTTGTGTGCTCGTCGAGTCGTCGTCCCAGTCAGAAAATTGCCTGAAAGAAAAAAACAAATTAAAAATATCTAGGCCTAGACCTCTATTTAATAAAAATATATAACAAATACACAATTGTACACTCCAAAACATACCTATAATCACGGATCTGTAATGGTCTTTCACCATTTGTTGACGATCTTGCAGATTTTGACGTATTTGAATCCAATAGGCAATAATTGTTGTAGCAGACAAACAAATGCGCACACAAGAGAAACTAGAGGGCGCGGAAGTTAGCTCACTAAAATCATGGGGCCTAAAAATATGGAATCAGGTTTAAGTCAAAGAACTTTTGATAGAGATTAACATATCAGATGTGCACAAATGTCACTTTTAACAACTAGAAAATATTTAGTAAAAAGATTATATCTTTTTAAATACAAATTTTTAAAAACTGCACATTCGAAGGTAGATAGAGTACGATGTTTATGTCAATCTTGCGTTGGTTTGAGGCCGATAGCTACAGCCATCTCAAATTGAGAAGGAATACTGTGAACAGAGATGTCATTGTTCCAGCCCCAAATAGAGGTATTGCGACATCATAATATGAATATGTATGAGCTCCGGTGACATCGCGCGCAAAACAAATTTGACGTAGTCTCACACATAGTACCTTATTCTCAGCACTAGACACCAGTGTCGTGCAGTAATGTATGAGAAGTGTTAAAAAAGACATTTCAGTATTAAAAAAAAGTCTATGTGAGCAGTCTATACTTCAATTGAGAAGTGAAATGAATGCCATGATTTGAATGTGTGTGTTTTGGTGTATGATATGGTTAGTGAGAGAGAGAGGGAGAGAAATATCTAGGTCAGTACACATCTACAATATGCATGCGTCCGTATTTTGTTTGAAATTTGTTTGAAACGTAATGAAATTGATTGTTTCAAGGCTCTTACGTATGTCCAGGCGTAGAAGGAAGGGCCTACTTAAGAGCTGGATATCTCCTATTTTATGGAACTTCTGGAGTCGGCAGATGGGTGAGTTGTCTTAGTGAAAGAAAATGCTTTCTTTTAATCTTTGTTTTATAATAAACAAATTAGTAATTAAAAAGTTAGATTTTGGCATTGGCCTCCCTAACTTGATATAGCCTTACGAAGTGATTTATATGATATCGATATAACCAAGACCTTGGTTGGCATGCATTCAACTGTGTGTACTGACATGATGTAGACCTAGTCCTAGGGGCCGTTTCTTGAAACCGTCATAACTACAAGATCAACGACATCTCGCCACTGTCGCTCAACTTGTCAGCTACTGTAAGTGTTTCACATAGTCTTAGGCTTAAGGACTAAGGGCTCGCTGGAAATGTTTTTTTATGATATTGTATTCCAGCGAGCCTTAAACGGATCCCATTCCACCCTGCGGAGAACCAAGTAAACAAACGCTAAAATGTGTCCGAAATCACACCTTCCCACACCCGACCAATATTGGACAGTGGCCTCGATGAATTTTATGCCACTTCTACTCCTAATTACTTCCGGAATTTCAAAGTCAGAGGTAAAAAATAACGAAATAATAGCAAATATCTTGCCAGAACGATACAGCTTAGCTCCCTTTTCATGTGTTGCGTGTGACTTTACGATCTCTACACAATGGCGTTGACCTCTGACTGCCACTTCGTTAATGTGCTGCTGCCGTATAATGCGCTGAATAACACTCATACAATCGGGATAAATCAAATGGATCGTGACAAAGACTTATGTTCTTGAGCTACTAGTATCCCGATATATCGATATCATGTCTGTCATGGCTTTGTGAAACGGTTTATCCACTTCATGACATCTCCGTAGGTCGCCGACAAAGATATGACTGTCATGGAGTTGGTTACATAAAACGGGGCCCCTAGAGTCTAGAGCTAACATAACAAACCTAGGAAATTACGTTGGTATTCGCTGACTGTTTGTCATGGTGGCATGCAACACGATTTCAAATTGGTGAAAAAATAATGAAAGGAATTGAATCAAGGCATCCTTTTTTGTACCACAAATGAAAAAAAATAGGTATCCTTTTTTGTACCACGGATGTCCCTTTTGCAGCCAACATCAAATTCTGTAGAATATTCAATGTTTATTTTTATTGTAAAGGCCCGGTCACACAGCCCTCCACGGGCGTATCGCGGCCGAATCACGGCCAAAAATTTCTGCCCGTGAAGCAGACGCTGTTGGACGCTTTGAGGTCGCGATAAAGACGCGATACAGCCGTACTTTACCCGTCGTTACACGCGGTAAGAAATTCACACGCGGTTGGCCGCGCGAAAAAGTTTTGGGCTGCCCAAAAATTTAGACCGCGGGTAATCACGTGGTACACACGCGGTAAAGACGCGGTACAGACGCGGAACGAACGTGCTAGGACGTGCTTCGGCCGCGGTTAAGACGTGGTTACACGCGGAATTGGACGCGAAATTTTAGCGGGTAATCGCGGGTGGAGCACGGTCATAGCACGTTTGTTCCGCGTCTGTACCGCGTTGTTATCACGTGCATTAGCATGTGTACCGCGTGTAAGCGTGGTAGGCCGCGGTACTGCCGCGCTTCACCCGCGATAAGGACGCGGAACAGTCGCCGGCGTCTGTTCCGCGGGCATACCACGGGTAAACCGCGGGTAAGCCAATTTTGCACATTTTCCACCACGGGCAACCGCGAGCAAAAAAAAATCGCGAAATTTTACCCGCGATACAGACGCGAAAGGCTGTGTGACCGGGCCTTAAGTTATATTGTTAATATAAATAATTAGAAATCATTTCCCCCATCTTGACAGCATATGAGATATTCAGTGTACATGTATATACTGTACATATTGAGATTACAGCTCTGGGAAAGAACAGCTGGGCTGTGATTGTCTACTTGGATGTAGACTTGGATGTACAATGTATATACTGTACCTATTGAGATTACAGCTCTGGCAAAACACAGCTGGGCTGAAATTGTCTACTTGGATTTTCTGTTTCCATCCACCACCTGCTTTGTGTGTGCAGACGTTTCATACTTTCATACAAAAGAGTGCTAAATGTAGGCCCTGGTGCATTTTCAGAGGCAACCCAGCTGGGATGCCAGTTTTCAGGCTATAGCCTGATTTCAGACCCTGACACCTTTCTATATATCAGGCTTTATCAGGCTATATTGTACATAACATATGAGGCTCCACCTCCAACATGTATGGGTCTCTTTTCAGGCTCATCTGGAGAAACCAACTGGTATCCCTGACCCAAGCAATGTATCTCCCCCATCCCCTCCAACAAATTTTCAATCATGAAAAATAATGATGGGTGGATTTTTAATTAATATGACAAATTATGCAATGTAAAGTAAAGTTGGATTGCTCTAACATCGTATATAGGCCTATAATTAACAAACCTTTTTAAAAGAAGCTAAGGTAAACAAGAGACTTGTGTCAGGCAAGAAATGAGGAAATTTGAACACCATTGTCATACTGTGCATTGTGATGATTAAATCTAAATTATTTCTAAATGCATAAATCAAAAGCTTACAGTATGTCTGAATTATGCATGGTCCTGTCTTTAAACTCAATCTAATTTCTGTTCTCACTCTCTACACTCACTTGAAAGTGTCCATATTTTATTTTGTATTTGTTGATGTTAAAGACAGTGTGTAAACTGGAAGATATGGACATGTTTTTCTTGAAAGTCTGTTTCATTTTCTACATGCATGTTTGTTTTCCCACTCTCACCCCCTCTTTGATTCTCCCCCTCTCCCCCTCCCCTGTCACCTCTCCCCTTCTCTCCCTTACTTATCCCCTCCCTTTCTCCCTCCCTCTCCCTCAGCCCCTCCCCTCAGCCCCTCCCCCTCTCTCCCTCACCTATCCCCCTCTCTCCCTCACTCCCCCCTCCCTTTCTCTCTCCCTTCCCCTCACCTCCGCCTCCCCTCTCTCCCTCACCTATCCCCCCTCTCCCTCATTTTCCCCTCCCTTTCTCTCTCCCTCTCCCTCTCCGTCACCTCCCCCTCTCTCCCTCACTTTTCCCCTCCCTTTCTCTCTCCTTCTCCCTCACCTCCCAGTCTCTCCCTCACCTATCACCCTCTCTCCCTCAATTTTCCCCTCCCTTTCTCTCTCCCTCTCCCTCACTTCTCCACTCCCTTTCTCTCTCCCTCTCCCTCACCTCCCCCTCCCCCTCCCCTCTCTACCTCCCCTCTCTCCCTCACTTCTCCCCTCCCTTTCTCTCTCCCCTCCCTTTCTCTCTCCCTCACCTCCCCCTCTCCCTCACCTCCCCCTCGCCCTCTCCCTCACCTCCCCCTCGCCCTCTCCCTCACCTATCCTCCTCTCTCTCCCTCAAATCTCCCCCTCCCTGTCTCTCTCCCTCACCTCCCCCTCTCTCCCTCATCTACCCCCCTCTCTCCCTCACTTTTCCCTCCCTTTCTCTCTCCCTCACTTCTCCCCCCCCCCCTCTCCCCCCTCTCTCCCTCACCTCTCCCCCTCTCTCATCTCTCCCCCTCTCTCACCTCTCCCCCTCTCTCACCTCTCCCCCTCTCTCACCTCCTCCTCACCTCTCCCCTCCCCTTCACCTCTCCTCTTCCCTCCCCTTCACCTCTCCCCTCCCCCTCACCTCTCCCCTCTCTCCCTCACCTCTTCACCTCTCTCTCCCTCACCTCTTCCCCTCTCTCCGTCACCTCTCCCTCACCTCTCTCTTTTACCTCCCCCTCCCCCCCCCCCCACCTCTCCCCCTCTCTTCTCCCCCTCTCTTTCTCTCCCTCACCCATCTCTCTCTCTCTACCTCCCTCACTTATTTTATTGCTTTTTCCCTGTCATGCAGTGATCAAAGGTCCCTTTTCCTGTTTGCTTAGCCTTATAGCCTTACAGTTTATACATGTAGGTCTCTGTTGAAATTATTCCCAGGTAACAAGTCATCATTCTGTGGACTTTATCCTGTGCTCTAGCCGATGTCTTCGACCAATCAGACAGCTAGGATGGGTTCTTTGCTGAGGCACGTCACATTCAAGACTGCAGCCCTGGGCTTCACATCACTCTTGATAGCAGCCATCATCTTTATGTACTACCCGTCAGAAAAGTTGGACCAACGAGCTTCATTGAGTAAGATATCTGCCAAGAATCAAGACACGGCTGAAGGTTTAGTCAAAGGAGCACAAGGAGTAGTAGAGGTAAGCATCATCAACTTCAAATAAAGTGCAAAGCTTTATCAAGGTACCGTATGGACATTTTGACATTTTGAATTTTTAGTTACAAATACATAGTATGAGTGCATGACTGCATGTAACATGATCTTCTTGTAAAGAGGATAGTTTGATTGTATGTTCTTATCAGGAGCAACAACTGTAGATACATCCTAAAGTTTTTAAAACTTTAGAGTACATGTAGAAACTAGAAAGGTTCTCAATGACATAGACAATTGCATTATCCTGCTCCCCCCTCAAGTATTTAAACTATATGAAACAATGTGATTTCTTTGTTCAGTGTTCACATTAATAGAAGAAGAGCAAAAACGCTTTGTCAAACAAACACATTTAGGTACTGTATAAGCTGATATTTTCATGTACAGGGTAATTGTCCTAGGGGTAATTTATTTATCTATATATTTTGTGTGGGGGGGGGGAGGGGCTGGTTGTACTTGGAGGGTAAATGTCCTATTGGTAATTTTTAAGGATGGGGGGGGGGGGGGTAATTGTCCCCCTGGAAATTATCCGGGAGGTGATTGTCCTGACATGAAGATGGCCATGAATGTTATGTTTATGTTTCTTTCCTTGTAGTGGTGCAATTAGGTAATGTTATACCATTTCTAATCATTTGTTTTATTTTTATCTCATCAATACAGGGGCAAGCAGAAACAACTCGGGTGTGTAAACGGATTGACTTGGAAGCAAAGATGAACTGGGACGAGCTGAAGAGTGAAGCAATGAACAATGTCAAACTAGTGCAGAAGAAAGGCTTCCTGGAGGAATTTGACAATGCGGCCATTTATTACAGAGAGGTAAGCTATAATCATGTGTCTTGTCATTATTCATTGGGCTGCCCGAAAGGCGGTAAACTGCCACTAATCAACTGCTATGTTTTGTAAAATTAATGGCACCTGCACACAATGAAGGTCCTATGCATATTGACATAGCTCTGTGTTGAAAGATAAGAAATATGAAACGTACTACACTTTGCATGTACATCATCGTAAAAAAATAAACAAAACAAACACGCTGTGGTTTACCAGTGCAAAACAAGGCTTTATAGGGATTCAGTGCTAAAGGGCCCTTTAAATTTCAGAGCGACCTTTGACATTTTAACAACACAGTCCCAAAGACTTTTAAAAACAAAACAACCAACTTAATGCAATTTGAGTTAGTAGCCTCTTGCTTGCATCATCTTCCTAAAATGGGTGAACATTTAAATTATTCATTACATAAGCCAATAATGATTTCTGTAGTCATTACAATAATAGGGTATTGAAATTGTTTGTTGTCTTGATTTCTTGAAAGTCTGTGCATTCAAGTACTTGGAAGCAAGCATTCCATTATGAGATTTAGCATGTATTTGACCAGTTCCTTGAAGTGACGTTCGAATATAAAGATTCTTCCTGCCTTATAAAATGAACGGGCTAGGATTTTTGTTAAAGATAGTCACCAAAGAAGAAGATATTGTCAGAGTGTTGCCAAATATCTTTCATGTAATAAAGAAGAACTTTGCCTTATTGTACTATGTCCATGTACTGTAGCTTATGCATTTAGAAAACATTGAATAAAACTTGCTTGCAGGAATTATCTGTATGTATTGATTTCTTATTGTATTCATTTCATCATCTGTTTCTTAGAGAGTTTCTTTCTTTGAACTACACACAATTTTTTGTTTTTGTTGCATGTATTACATCTATAAAATGTGTTTTCTTGATGAGCAGCAGGCATTTAAGAATTGGTGGAGCATCTAACAAGTCTAGTCTTATGTCTATATTTCATTTATTATTTCAGGTTCTCCCAGCCACAGAGCCTAAAGGCACCCTTCTATTTCTCCATGGAATGAGATTTAAATCCTTGACGTGGCAAGACTTGGGTACATTAAACTACATGGCTTGTCATGGTTACAGAGCCGTCGCTGTAGACCTGCCAGGTGAGTTCCCATTTCAAAACTGAATTATACTTAGCATGATCCATGTTTTATTGTGATCACGATACCTTCAGATGTATGGACGAGATAGTGGTTTGATTTTGCACACTGACTTTTACATTCACCTTGTATTTAGAAGGATGGTGGCTTGTGCAATGGACTGATACCTTTCCATTGTATATGTTGTCAGTAAGACAGTGAGAATGTGATTGTCCCCAAAGTTTTTCGAGCGGGATGAACAATAGGGCATCCAGAATGGCTTGTTGTACAATGTTCAGAAAGAAGCTAGTCCAGCCACTAAGTGTGGTTATTCATTAGTGAAATTCAAGTAATTCATATGTAGCATGGTACATTTAGATATTTTGGTACAAGAATGAAAGAGGTTGTCAAAAAATATCTTGTATACCAACATACATGTTACATGTACCTGTTAACTAGACTAGATATTTTGCGCAGAGGCCTTGTGTCATCCCACTGAATGACCCAATCACTAAATGAGAACCTCAGCCCACATCCTATTCATTGTTAATCAGGAAAATCAATCACTGTATGATTCTATACAAATAATACACAGCAGTGAGGGCATTGGTAAGAATTACCCACACAAGGTACCTTTGGAACAGTCTAACACGCCCGAGGAGATTACAGAGGGTGTTTGGACTGTTTTGAAGGTACCAAGTGTGGGAAATTTACTAATGCCCGAACAAAATGATTTATATTATTTGCTTTATAAGATGATGTTCTATTTGTTTTATGAAATGATGTTCTATAACATGATTTCACTAATGACCGGTCATTAGCATTTGACAATGACCGGTTGTTATCCAAATAACGTGTTAGGCAAAATAAATGCCTGGTTACGTGTACCCTCTCAACCAATCATTTGATTAGGATCCATGTCATCATCTTATAAATGCTGCTAATAGTATCGTTTCACCTATATTTAAGTTTTTGCTGACTTCTTTCGTTTATCAGGATATGGTGAATCCAAGAAGGCTGATGTAAGCAGTGCCACTTTCATGACAAACCTGATGAAGATGCTGAACATGAAACAAGCAGTGATCATCAGTCCTTCAATGAGCGGCAGTTTCTCCATCCCATTCCTCAAGGTACTCCCAGAAGTCTTCAAAGGCTTTGTCCCAGTGGCTCCTGTTGGTACCAACAAGCTCACCAATGAGGAATATGGTGCCATTGAGGTAAGAACCGAACTTGGAAGACACGAGTGTTCTTCCTTAGACTTGATTTGATTTTATATATTTATTTCTGTTTGATTTTCCTTTTCTTTTGCATTTTTACAAATATATAACAGACAAAACAGTGCAAATTTTACACGTTTCAAAAGAATATTATTGAATAAAGTAAGGCTGGCTGTAACTAATCGAAAAACATCAAACAGGAGGGTTGACAAAGTAAGCAAAGCTTGATAGCATGACTACCCTCAATGGATACATAATATTACGAATATGGAGGAACAAATATTGGTAAAAGGGGAAAGAAAGAGAGAGAGAGAGAAAAAAAAAGGGGGGGGGGGTGTACATCAAGATGTTCAGATGCATGTGGTACAGTGAAGTTGGATTTCAATTTGATATATGAAGATAAAAAAGAAGATGCACATTTAAAGTTTGAAAGAGACTCCTTCAAAGTTGATTCTGGAATGAATGCATTTGTAAGAAATCACAAAGAAAAATCCCTATTTTACAAGTTTGTTAAAAATATGTTTGTGATATGATTGCCCCAGTGAGGGACTATCTATGATATAACTTATAAGGTTGTATGTTGTAGACGATGACTCTAAACCATAGGGGCACTTGTTGTTGTTTGAGTAATTATTGTAGTTAAAGAAAAAAGTCCAAGGAAAATCTTATTATCTTGCTATTTCTGTTGATAAATAACTGTCCAGAGGTTAAAACTTTTTATATTATAGTGTTCAATATAGAATATAACTGGAACAGAATACAGGACCATCACAAACTCTTGTGAACTTTTAACGGTAATGTAAAATGTCAACTAAAAAGTGTAGAAATCATTGCAAATACTTTATTTATAATTTTGATTTTCTTTTGTTTAACCTATTCCAGGTACCTACCCTGATTGTATATGGAGAGAAGGATGAAAGCATTGGACTGGAATCGCTAAAGGCACTCAAGAATCTGAAGAACAATGAGATTGTCCAGCTGAAAGAAGCCGGTCATGCTGCCTACATGGACAAACCGCTCGAATTTCATCATCACCTGTTGACCTTCTGCGATAAGCTGTATGCTTGAGATAGAATCCCTACGCGTCGTCGCCGAACACACAGTTCTGCTCATATGGCTATATTCTTCTTCTCGTAAACTGATAGAAATCAATTGAATTTCATGACCAGCCACTCCTTGAACTTCTGCAATAAGCTGTATACTTAAGATAGAATCCCTACACGTCTTCGCCAAACACAGTCCGGCCCGTATCGCTATTCTTCTTCTTCTTGTAAACTGATAGAAATCAATTGAATTTCATCACCACTCCTTGAACTTCTGCGATAAGCTGTGTTCTTGAGATAGAATCCCTACACGTCTTCGCCAAACATGGTCCAGCTCGTATGGCTATTCTTCTTCTTCTCGTAAACTAATAGAAATCAATTGAATTTCATCACCACTCCTTGAACTTCTGCGATAAGCTGTGTTCTTGAGATAGAATCCCTACACGTCTTCGCCAAACATGGTCCAGCTCGTATGGCTATTCTTCTTCTTCTCGTAAACTAATAGAAATCTATTGAATTTCATCACCACTCCTTGAACTTCTGCGATAAGCTGTATACTTAAGATAGAATCCCTACACGTCTTCGCCAAACATGGTCCAGCTCGTATGGCTATTCTTCTTCTTCTCATAAACTAATAGAAATCAATTGAATTTCATCACCACTCCTTGAACTTCTGCGATAAGCTGTGTTCTTGAGATAGAATCCCTACACGTCTTCGCCAAACATGGTCCAGCTGGTATGGCTATTCTTCTTCTTCTCGTAAACTAATAGAAATCTATTGAATTTCATCACCACTCCTTGAACTTCTGCGATAAGCTGTATACTTAAGATAGAATACCTACGTGTCTTCGCCAAACACAGCTTATATGGCTATTCTTCTTCTCGTTAACTGATAGAAATCAATTGAATTTCATCATCAGTCCTTGAACTTCTGCGATAAGCTGTATGCTTGAGATAGAATACGTCTTCGCCAAACACAGTCCTGCTAGGATGGCTCTTCTCTTTCTCTTAATCTGTTAAAAAAATATATTAAATTTCACCATCACTTTTTTTATTTTCTGTGATGATCTGTGCACTTCAAAATGCTATCACCATTCTTTCAACTGTTACTATGATTTACTTCTGCAGTAATAATTATGATAATAATAATTACATTTATAGGGCGCATTATACAGGTTTCTAAGCGCACAGGTGGTGCTGTCTAACTCAGTATAATTATTTAACATGTTCAATAGCTTAAAAGCAACAAAATAAAATAAAATATTACTAATACAATACAATTCAGTAAGCTATATGCTTTGGACATGATTTGCACACCTCACCAGCCTCTCATATTTTTCTCTTGAAATGGTAGAAAACACTTGAATGCCATCACTTCTTTGCTTTTCTGCAGTAATCAATATGGTTGTTGCCAAAATAGTCCTGGTATTGGGATTCTCGTATTCATCATTCAATATTTTCATGAACTTTGTCTTTGCATTTTGTATTGTCAGCATGCACCACAGGTTGTTCTAAGGACACTGTTGTATGCAATTTTTGTTTTCTTATGATTCTTCTAGGAATGCAAGATTTCATCTAAATATATGTGTAATTCATCATCTTTCTTCTATGTCAAAATTATTTGCTATCGTGCTTTAGGAATTTTAGGTGCTTGCTGCACTTTGTTTGATTAGTGGATATTGTAGGTGAGGGTTTTATACGTAATGGAATGTAGACACAGGTTTGTGGAGATCTGTCCAGCATATGAGATTCAATCATTTAAAACCCTTGGCACTGTGGGTGCTTGTCTATATATTTTTGTACATTTGAAATAATTTATGCATGCTTACATATATTATGAATTAATACATTAAGATTGATTTGAATATATTGTGCCACCATATGTATATAGAAAGGAAAAGTAAATTTTAAATATTCTTTATTGTAAATGTATTAAAAATCGTATTATTTGGGTGCGTGTTATTTAATGTTTGTTTCGTATTTTAAGGTTATCTAATGTATGTTTATTGTCTTAGCCTTTCACTTTACCAAATCACGGTTTATGGAATTCTGTTTCATCAATATACTAAACCTGATATACTATAATAGTGGGTTCTTGTATATCGCTCATGTCTGTCAGACTTGACACACCTGGCGCTCTCAATTATTACCCTGGCTTTAGCACAGCTGTCATTACGGCGCTCTAGCATTTCTAGAAATTGATTCCTGCCTGGTACCCATTTACATCACCTGGGTTGATTGTGGCAAATGTAGATCAATGTTTTGCCAAAGGACATAAGTTCCGCGCCGGGACTCGAATCGCGGACCTTCTAATCGACAGTCTGGTGACATATCCACTCGACCACGACATCTCTATAGATTGGTAGTTAATCAAACCATTAATTATTTAATCTAGATTTGAAGAAAGTTATCTTTAGAAGATGCATGTAGTACATTTTCTTAGTATATATGTGATAAGTGAATGCAGACATTTATTTATATCATGTGATTAACTGAATTAATTTTGTTAGGTGGTTTTGTTTTGTTTTTTAAGAAATTTGGAGAAACCAAATTGTTTGTGTCTAAAGGAATTTGTCAAAGAAAATTGAATTTTTATATGTATATTTTGGATCAGTAAATTTACCTTTATATTTTTTAAATGGTATACAATTTCAAACATAAAAAAGAGATGAATAAATGTGCCTAATATGTGAGTTGCATATTTGAATATTGACCTAGCCTTACATTGAAAGCATAAAGATGATGACATGTAAATTCATGAATGTGATGAAAGTTGAGTTCCTTGTCATTTGGATTTCTCAACGATTGTAACAATCTTTTTTTTTTTTTCTTTTTGTCATGAAGTAATTATGAATTTATTGACAGACAAAAATATCTCAATAATAATAATAGCTCAAAATAGCAATTAGAAATAAGCAACAATCATCTTTCAATAGCATCTTGGCTGGTTCGTTATTTTGTAGTTTTATATTTTGATATACTAATCACTCAAAGAACAATTTTGAATGGCATAAAGTGTATTCTGATTAGATATGCAAGTCCAAAAGTAAAATACATACAAAGTCATTGTCATGTGAGAACTGTGGAAAATGGTCTAAAGCACAGATGGCCTTGATGTTTGAAATGCTCAAACATGGAAGGATTAATTTGGGGGTATATAAACTTCTGTTTTCAACCCTAGCTTTTGTGTTAAGATTATTTAAGTCTCAGAATACTGTAACAATAAGATTTAATCATATAAGTTATTTGAGAGAGTCAGAGTCAATATGATATTGGAGGAAAAAATATTATAAAGGCTGAACATATTATTTGCATGCTATCTTGAAACAATTTAATATCAAATTGACCAGAACTTCTAAATTGTTTAAGAGGATAGTATACTGTCAGTTTGAATAATAAATATCAATGGAGTATAACATCTTCTTTATCTGTGAAAAACAGTTATACAGTATATTCTGCATATTTGTTCAAAACTTGTGTGTACAACTACAATTATCACTATGTCAAGCATGTAAATGTAAGTTTAGCAATACTGTTCTTGAATAAAGGTACCAGGATTTTTTATTCACTTGTAACAGTGTCATTTTATCATTCGTTCTAAACTACATGTAAGTTGTAATTGTTGGCTTTAACATCACTGTGTTCGATCAAAGTGATATGATTTCACAACTGCAGTCTTTGCGGTGCTTTGTTCGTTATGATGATTGTATAGAAAAGAGAGCTCCTTTAGCTCTCTACACTTGAATTATCACATTAAAATTATGTTCACTTAAAGGGGAAGTCCACCCTGATTTTAAAGGTATAGACCAGCTTTGGAAACGCCCCCCTCTCAAAAAATGAAATGGAAGCTCTTATTACCAATCATGTGAAAGAACACTTCTGACTGACCATGAATGTCATTTGTTTAAGTTTAATATAACCTTATCTGAAAACTATTTTGAACAATTTTTGTTAAAGAAACTGAAAAAAAAGTACAGGCATTAGGCCTACATAGTACACATTTTAGGGGTTGTTGTGGGACATAATATGTACTGTAGGGATGTATCCAAAGTTCAAGACCATAATTTGATAAAAGAGGGGTGAGGGAGAGAGAGAGAGAGAGAGAGGGGGGGGGGGGGGGAGGGGGAGAGAGAGGATAACAAGTGAGACTAAGGTCAGGCGAACTAAGTCATTTTTTAAGTAGACTTGAAATCATGAGTGTTGAAAAAAAATTGCAGTCTGTATGCAGCATGCCCAAATGAATTTTATATAGCAAGAATGGTTAAAAGACTGTTGTTGAGCTGTTTTTGTTATGATAGGATTATATTTGGGTTCTTTTTCTCCTGCGTAAGTGAAAGTTGTGCCTTTAAATATTAAGTCATTCAAATGTGGACATTTTAGATTTTAAATCTCTATACAATCAGGACGATTAAGGGTCAGAAACCTGGAGAAGCTGTTCATATAATCCCGGCATATAATAATTCATGACCTTCAGATTGATAAGGTCAGAGCTATGCTAAGCCTACTAGTTTCTTCAAATCAGAATTACTTCAAGTACTATACCATTTTGTAGTTTTGTAGTCTACTTTCATGCAAAGATTCATCAAAAGGTAAGATTTTTTGTTTAATATGCATGTTGTTGTTTTTTTAGGGAAAAGAAATTAGTATTACAAATCAAACGTATCAACAGAAGTTTGTTCAAAGAAATAGTTTCAGATGTAGGTCATCACATTGCCAAAGTCAATATAATGCATAAATGAGATTATTGATTTTCACCGAAGTTTAACTTTAAGTTTGGGGTATATATATTACATAAAAGCCAACACTTTCTCCCAATTAGGGAAAATCTGAGATTGAAATTTATTCACGTTTCACAATAACTGTCGGGCCTCGAGTTGAAGGAGTTAACATATAAATCAATTATTTGTCATTGAAATCTTGATAAAGATCATTCTATTTGTAAACCGTACAGAAAGCCCGTTTTTATGTAGGGTTAATTATTAATTAATGAGAACTCGTGGGAAAATTCATGACCAAGTCAAACGAAATTTTATGTGGATTGAGATTTTCAGGGAAATTCCCGTTTACTTGTAGTCTCATTTAGGGAACCTCGTGTTCATATCTTGCACCACCCAAATAATTTTTTTCTCAAAAGGATGTATAGGCTGTTCAGTTTTATAATGATCATTTGATAAATGTGAAGGGAAGAGGGCAAAAAATGTTTTTGCTACACGTGTATCTCAAGTGATATTATATTTTTTCGGATCAAAATGGTAAAGCCTGTAATTAAGACTAAGTAAACACATGTTTCAGGTTCGGAAATAAATGGAAGAAAGAAGAATTGCAGCTGCAGTAAAACTAAAAGGAAACATGGAGAAAACAGAAAATGATGTCGTTCCAGCCCTAGAGAATGAAGAAGCACCCGCCAAAAGGTATTGTGTAAACTAATTAAGGAATAGGATAACTATCAAAATCAATTTTAGTCATATTTTATGGTACCATTTGCATTTTGCCAGCACAGCTTCAAAATCGTACGAAATGTACCGGCTGGGATTGGGTACAGTCTACAGCATTCACTCCCCCGGGTGCTCTGTGCCGGGGCCTGAGTAACTCCACGGAGCTGGAGCTCCGACGCCGACGCCAAAGGCGTCGGAGCTCAAGACCGAATATTGAAACGCGCATCAAACAGCGGGTTGTGGCGACATTTTTTCCGAAATGTGAAACGGTAGTAGACTAATTACAAATTTTGACTTCAATGTTTTCGACTCCTCTGGGCATCCCGCCCCACACTTGACATTATAATTTGAAGAAGTCTTTGATGGGAAAAGGGGTGATTCCTCATCCTAAACCAAGCCATCCGTGTATCGTCGATTCAACATGGCGAAGAGAAAGTACGCATGCGCGGTAGCAGCGCAGCAAATTATGAATATTCATGCTATAGAGCGCCGTTCGCTCGAAAATACTGAATTATTTACGAGGTTGTGAAGGGCCGCTCTGTTGTTTCGAGTCGTGCAGATTCAGCATTTTCGAACAAATAGCGCTCTATAGCATGAATATTCATATTTGCTGCGACGCTACCGCGCATGCGTACTTTCTCTTGCCATGTTGAATCGACGATACAACATGGATGAATCGTTGTATTAGGACAAAGAATCGCCCTTTTTCCCATCAAAGACTTCTTCAAAATTATAATTTCAAGTGATTGGATTTGGACGGATGCCCAGAGGAGTCGAAAAACATTGCAAGTCAAAATTGTAATTACTACCTCTTTACATTGCGAAATAATGTGACCCAACCTGTTAATTTGAACCGTTTTTCTTAAGCAGGCGCTGGAGCTCCAACCAATAGTATACAACTTTTATTTAGTAAAATGCTTAATTGTTACTAAAAACTCACAATCGCTTTCCAGTAGACATGGTACTAGATCTTCATGTAGAAATGACTAATATTTATAATCAATAAATCATGTACTTGTAATTGCATTTTCTAGCTTGTCTCAGCTCAGTTTTGTGTTTTTTCAATTTCATGTACGTCCCTACTTTTCTTCTGCACCTTTGCCTGAGCACATTATTCATGTAGAGTTGTAGACAGCAATAACCATCTGATTTGGGTCATTTCTTTAATAAAACTGACATTTGTTGTCATTCCCCAATACAGATGGCAACCCAGAGATCTCGTACCGTGGGGGTAAATTAGAGCCACAGCGTAACAGCTTTTCGTTACCGACATTTCTCCCCCGATTTTCTTTATTTAGATCTAATTTCCTGATTTCTAAATCAGATGTAAATTAGGTCGGTCTAATATCTCCTAATTACAGTTTTCAAAATTTGCTAACCTATTATAGAATGTGAAATTTTCGGACTTACTCATATGAATTATCCAATTTGTTCCTCAGAACCGCGAAGCACTTACGTTCATGCATTCGAAATATTACCCGGCGGCCGATATATTTCCGGGTCCACCTACCAAAACATAGCCAATGACCAATCAGAGCACTCGTTTCGTGGGAGTTCGTTGGTCAAGCCGGGCCGGCTCGTATGTAGCTATGGTAGCTATTGGACGTTCGAAAAGAAAAAATTAATATTCATCAACTAAAACCAAGACGGATAATGTTGACGACGAGACTTTCTCGGATTAATCATTAATTTAGGATCTAAATGAGCAAGCTATCGTAAGTCAAATAAGCTATATATATGTTTTTTTTAATTAGACTCTAATTATTGTCATATTGCAGCATGTGTGAGGATGTAAAGAGTGAAAATCTCGTAGCATATCTCATTCATCGCGGTCCTGCCGAACCGAACCATTGGTTCCGTACAGTCCCGATAGGACAATCTTCAGTCTCTATAATCGGAGGTCTAGTGGAGCCAGACGTAGTCTCAGTGGAACAACCGACGATTAGAGAGACTGAAGTTTTCGGTCTAGTAGAGTTGGTGCATTATAAATACTCTATTTGATTATTATTATTAAATCTTTTCATTTACAGTTATCAACTCGAAACTGCGATGGATTATCATTGGTAGCTCCTTTTTTATATTTGTTTTAATCAAAATATATGAGTGGTATATGGTCCTGCTATTGAATGGTATAGATGAGTGAATTTGTAATAGTCACCTATTTTGTTTTCCTTTTCAACAGGCAGTGCATCAGATGCTCTGATGTAGAAAAACAAGAGAAACAAGATATTAAAGAGAAAGATTCATCGTATTTCAAGTAAGTGTCATTTAATCTGTTAAAAGCCATCCACGAGTGCTTCTGAACTTGCTTGCACAGATAAATGTAAGCGTTGATTATATCAGGGATAGATTGAAATTAGCAAAATATTGAGATTCTAATAATATATGAAATATACTTTTTGGATGGTTTATACCTGTGGTTCTTCACCCATTTTTAGCCAGTGCCTAATCTCACATTCAATATCCGTAACTCTCTCTCTCCCTCTCTCAAATATTATAATTGTTGATCAGCTCTGTTATTTCACTTGTACACACAATTTCAATGAATTAATCTTTGATGACCTACTGGTTTTAAAGCTCGTCTGCACTAGTTTGGCCAGGGGGAGTAGACCTGCCTGCAAGGTCACTGACAGGTGGTTATCTCATCAACTCAGCTCTCAATTAACATAAGACCAGGGGATTATGAGGGACCAACAGGCACCGATTAGGCATTGTTTGCTATATAGAGGGCGCAAGAAGCTATAAGTAGTGCAGTGGGGCTTTAATACATTCACAGAGTTTAAAACACATAATTTAAAAAGGTGTAGGTTTAAGGCTAGTTGGCCAGATATATATATGTATATAATAGCATTAAAATAATTGTTTAGAAAGACCAATTACTTAATAATTTCATTCAGATTCACAGCTGCAGTTTTCAATTGTTGTATTAAGTGGAAATGAAAACAAATTCTCAAAATACAACATCTTTTTGAACAGGTCATATGAACACATTGGAATTCATGAAGAGATGATCAGAGATGTTGTTAGAACAAATTCATACAGGTAAATATTTCTAAAGCTTTATTGTACTCTTATCTGTATCTTCGTCTCAGACTGTCTGTTTTTTTGTGTTTTTTTTTTTTCTCTCTCTCTCTCTCTCTCTCTCTCTGGAATGATATGTGAATTCAACTATTTCTTTGAAAAATCAAAGTAATGTGGAAATATGTGAAAATGTGAGCTTTAGAAGTTTAGATTAAGCAGATGGCTTGCCATCAACAACTAAAATTACTTGAATTAATCAAAATGTCACTTTTATTGATTGTCAAAGAAGAACATGCCTCTATTACAACATTACGGTAAACAACATTTAACCCTCTATCCAACTTGGGCTAATAAAGAGGAAAACATTTCCTTTGAGACTTGAAAGTTGACTTGATGACATATCACAATTATTTAGTAGATGTCATAAAGCATCACGTTGGCATGTTTTGTGTGTTTTTTTTATATTGTTAATGGTTATCAAGAATTCATTCATTTTTTTCAAACTTTGCCCGACCCTTTTCTTTTGATGTTTCCTATTCCAATCAAACAAACTCTTTTTCATAATGGTGTAGTTCCCTTATTATTACGTATTTGTTTCATCTCCTGTATTCCATCAGTCTTTAACCTCTTCTTTTCTTCCTGCTATAAGATAACGTTATTCTCTGTCTTACCTCTCTGGTATCAGGTTGGCCATCTTACGCGCCAGTGAGTCCCTCATTGGGAAGGCTGTTGCCGATGTTGGGGCAGGTACAGGTAGGTGTTAACCTGATAATGATTTACAAACTAGAAAATTGAAACAGATTTCTTCATATGTACAGATTGATAGGAGGAAACACATGAAGCGTAACAGACTGGGAATCTCTAACATCCTTTAGAAGCAGATGCAGATATAGACCGAAAGAGTCATTCTCTTTATAGAGTCGATCAGTGGAGCCAGACGCAGTCTCAGCAGAAGAACTGTCGATATGTACTTGGCATGGGTTAGTGAGGGTAGGTTTTGCAATACAGTTTGTGTGTGATGGCCCATCTCATCGCGCACAGTTTTTGTCAAAAAAACGGGCAGATTAGCTGAAAATAAGTCGCTATATTTTTATGTTTTACAATGATTTTTTATGTTATTTTGAAAGTATATGAAAAGGAGATCCATTTCCTTTCCAATCATATTTTTGAAATACTGTATCAAACTGTTAAGTCAAGATAAAGCAAAACTGAGGGGAAAATTTTCACTGAATTCCGGGAAAAATCGCTAGTATTCTCCCCCCCCCCCCCCCCCCCCCCCCCCCCGTGGTGTAAAGAATTGATATAGAGTGGTGTGAAGAATTGATATAGAGTGGAGTGAAGATTTGATAAAGAGTGGTGTGAAGAATTGATAGAGAGTGGTGTAAAGAATTGATATAGAGTGGAGTGAAGATTTGATAAAGAGTGGTGTAAAGAATACACCAGTTTACAGTTGTGTGCGCCATTTTAAACAAAGCCAATGACCTAGAGGTCATGTATTTATGCGTAAATTAAGATTGCGCCCATGCAAATAATGATGACATCACTGCCTGCGCGCTGCGTTGTGCGCGCACATCATCATTTGCATGGGCGCAATTTTAATTTACGCATAAATACCAGAGGTCAGAGGTTATACACCAGTTTACAGTTGTGTCCGCCATTTTAAACAAAGCCAATGACCTAGAGGTCATGTATTTATGCGTAAATTAAGATTGCGCCCATGCAAATTATGATGATATCACTGCCTGCGCGCTGCGTTGTGCGCGCATATCATCATTTGCATGGGCGCAATCTTAATTTACGCATAAATACCAGAGGTCAGAGGTCAGTGGCCCCGGAACAGGGCCAATTTGGCCTTGTTCCGGGGCCACTGACCCGAGGTCAACTGTCTGCGCATGCGCACTGATACAACTGTAAACTGGTGTATTGATATAGAGTGGAGTGAAGAATTGATAGAGAGTGGTGTAAAGAATTGATGTAGAGTGGAGTGAAGAATTGATAGAGAGTGGTGTAAAGAATTGATATAGAGTGGTGTAAAGAATTGATATAGAGTGGTGTAAAGAATTGATATAGAGTGGTGTACCTTCAACAGTGGGGTGAAATGGGCTAGACCTATAGGTAGATGAAAATTGTCCAGATGGTAACCACACTTGAAGTGGCTGTTGTGTAGTCTTGAAGTGGATTTATTGTGGGTCCCACAAAACTCCTATGTCAGTGTTAATTAATTACCTTCTGGTACCTAGTCATAAACTTCACTATCTGTAGATTACCTGAATATGAAGTGTGAAAGATTGTGAATACATCTCGGCAGTCAGCCTAGTATCACATTCCAACTTCCTATAGACAGGACTAAATATGTGAGCCAAATTGTGTATGAGTTTTCCTCTCTACATGACTGAATATATAAAAAGAATTTGTCATTCTTTGAGTGATTTCTTTTCTGTTTTTGTTTCTTACTCCAGGAGTTTTGAGCTGCTTCTGTGTCCAAGCTGGTGCAAGGAAAGGTGAATATAACATTCAGATGCATGAATACAATGAATGACAGTAACAAAAGAATATTTAAACAGTCCAAAGTCATATCTTTATGGTATTTTTGTCCTTCAGTTGTCCTTTTCCTAAATAAATGTAGATACTGTTTTCCGTTCATGCATGAGTAAAATGATCTACTTTTGAATTTAATGAAGATAGTCCATGTTTTTACCCCATGTAGCAAATCTTCATATTTTAATGTAACAACCCAAAAGAGTTTTTGAAAAGGTCAGCATACTCTTTTTCCCATTAAAGGCTGTTCTTAAGTTTATTTGGTACATATATAGATTTGTGATGGCAGGTTTAATCTGTTAGTTTCATAGTTGCAGATGCCACTGTTGGTTGTAAGATAATCCTATCATTACACACATCATTGCTCCTGTCGTCCTTATTGTAATTTTTTATTTTTTATTTATGTCAATGCTGATTACCTAGTTTTTATGCTCTGTGCAGAGATGCCAACCAGTACAATTTTATTGTATTTAGTACGATAAATCAAGTGAAATACTGTAATACGATATTGCCCCTTGAAAATACCATTTTTCATCCTTCAACAAAAAAAACCTGACAAAAACAAGCCTACACTGTACATGGGCGGAAAATACACAGAATTTACAGCTTTACAATATTCTCATTAAATGTTAATGAAAGAGCAAACATTTTACTTACCAGTGAAACAATTTTCTAACATTTTACTAGCCTGAGGCCAACAGGCCAGTGGTAGTGTTGAGTTTTCGGGAAAATCTGATTTTTCTCTCAAAAATCTGATTTAAAAAAAAAGGATATTCAGTTGGTTTTTTTGTGTCAAGAGGTTGGCATCTCTGACTGTATCCTTATATAATCATCACAATTCAGCTTTGCCGCAATGTTCTTTTGTGTTCAATTCAATTCAATTCAATAATGGTTTTATTAAAAAACAATGCCTCGCAGCCAAAATGCTGAATTGTGCATGTTTACATGTATACATGAGCTTCATGACATAACATTATATTTCATTTGTTACAATCATTCATTCAAACAGTATTGGTAACATTTAACAGTATTCATGTGTAGCATTTAAAATCAATCACTATATATTATTTACATTTTTAAAATCTATTAAACTTCACAATAGTAATAACAATAATTGATTAAAATCAAAGTGTTTTATCAATAAACATTTACCTATCTCTCTATCTATCCATCATACTTAATGTACATCCAGAGCATATTGTCATTGAGATTATTTATTTTGATCCACTCAGTGTACGCTATAGAAGCCAGTTCTATAGCTAAGCAAGCAGAGAAAGTTGCTGAAGCAAATGGAGCAAGCAACAAGATCAACGTTATTCAAGATCGTGTAGAGGTATGCAGACTTTTTTACCTTGATAAAATACAAATCGAAAGTGTCTCAATACATTATTGTACATTGATAATTGAAACTTTATACTATTGGATATGACTTTTAGCTTTGATAGAGTCAAACCTGCTTTAGTGACTACCTGTCTACAAAGACCACCTCTCTTCAAATACCAAATTTGTTGTTTCCCTTGAAAATGATTTCTCATTGAAACATGTACTAAAGGAACCTGTCTACAAAGACCACTTTTTGTGTTTCTCTTGGGCGGTCGCTATAGACAGGTTTGACTGTTTGACTTACACAGACTGTCTATAGACTTCAGCATGAGTTATCTGTGCCTTATTGTCCAACCGGTTAATACGTTCATCAGCTTCTCATGAGCTCAGAGATACATAATCAGATTGTAGGATAGTCTATTATAGAATTTATTTCAAATTTGATAGTTTGTGTCAACTATATGTGTATCTATTTTCTCCCGGCTTTCTTATTTTATATGTTCAGGACTATGTAGTTGACATATTGTTTGTAAATCTTGTGTTTCTTTACACCCGCAGAACATTGAACTCCCAGAGAAAGTTGATGCAATAGTCAGTGAATGGATGGTAATTATTGCGGCAGTTATAACCACTCAATAGAAGTAATGCTAATTTGAGTATTCAGTCAAATTAATCATCGTTGATTCAATTCAATGCAATTTATTATTTCATAAAAAGTCACATACAATATATAAACATTGAAAAGTGTACTGGATCATTAGCACCCGATGAAGCCGATGGCTTGATCATCACTCGGTACTCTTCATCTTTAGAATGAGATATTACTAGGAAGAGCCATAGAAATAAAATCTTGTGCAAATTAATGAGATTTAAAGGGATCGTTTAACAATGTTAAATCTGAGATGCACGGCCCTACATGTTATCAGTGTATGTGATATGGTGTTATATTTAAGCCCTAAAAAGTAAAAACCTTTGAGGCGATCAGCTTGTAAAAGTCATGGGGTTCCTGACCGACCTAAAGGTTTATAGTTATCATTGCAGCATGGGCTAAATCAAGGATTTTTTTTAAGGATCAAAGACAAAGTTACAGGATCCCTTTAAGACTTTATTATTCCTTCTTCTTCTTTTCTCTTTACACAGGGGCATTTTTTGCTGTATGAATCCATGCTGAATTCCGTCATATTGGCAAGAGACAAGTGGCTGAAAAAGGTAATCAAATATCCTCCTTTTTTCACTCTGAATATTTCATGTAATTAACTAATTCCAGAGAAGTATGCAAAGGAGGAGAAATATGATGGTGGCTTCTTTGCTTGTATCTGCTACTTTGAGTGCCGTATTATGAATCTTCTAGAATTCAATGTTTATAGTCAGGACATTGATTGAATGGTATATTTTCTTTTTGGGGAAGCCATGATTAGTCTAATAGTAATGTCACTGAAGTGTGATCTTCTTTTTTTAAAGAATTTATTGCTAAATATACAACAAAAAATATTTGGTTTTTCTTGGAGAGATCGATTAATTTTAAATAATTATGTCTATTGACAGCCAGAAGGGCAATCGCTCTCTGTTAGAGTACATGTATACATGTATGAGTTAACACTCTTCTGGTTCCAAACGCATGATATATGAATCTAAACTTGAGGATGTTTGTCAATGATTTTGAGTTTTTTATGTTTTAGAAACCATTATTATAGTTTGTTAAGTTTCCTACAAATTATTCTCTTTTTCAATCTTCTTTTAGGATGGACTCATTCTGCCGAATAAAGCAAATCTTTATCTAGCACCATTCACCAATGTATCATTCTACTGTGAAAGGTAAGGAGAAATATTTTAATATCACATATAACCGATGATTGAAATCGCCAAGTAAAATTACCTTTGTCAATAGATCTTGATTATCATTGATTTACTGGTATGTATCATTCCTAAATCATTGCAGGAGAACAATGGTAAATAAGAGAACATAAAACTAAACACATCAGTTAATCCATTCATGAATTAAACCTTGTGTCTACTTCGGTGTCAACTCTTTCTTATGGTGATCGCTCTTTCTGCAAAGCTTTTGCTGAACTTTGGAACAAACTACCTTTAAATGTCAAAAACTGTCAGAACGTTAATCAATTCAAAACTTGTCATAATGTATATTTCATATTTATTGTAATTTGTAGGTTTATTTGCATTTTCTTTTCAATATTCAATTGTTTATCATAGTATTTTGTTTGTTATAACGCTTAGAGACTTCGGTGGTAAGCGCTTTATAAGCACCGTTATTATTATTATGAAGAAAGCTTTAAACAAAACACCTAGCTTGCTTGCTAGATCCATGCTTGATTTATAGAAATATACAAATTAATGTCATTAAAATCACTTTCTCCTTGTTAATACACTAATCTTTAAAGAAAAAGAAAATGAGTTTTCTAGTGGACAATGTGAGTTTTTAATAATTTCATTAGAGTATTAATATTAATAGATCATTAAAAACCAAGGTAATAATATAAATGTGGACTGTTTGTAAACTAGTGCTGTAAGTCAGGCGCCATGTTCGGGTTCGGTTCGGTTCGGCAGAGTTCAGCAATTTTTTACCCGAACTTGGTTCGGTTCGGGGTTCGGTAATATAAAAGCAAGTAGCCTAATAGCTACGTTGGTCGGCGCTGGGCGGGCAGGCTGGGAGGGCCTGACCAGCGCAGAGGACTTCTGCCCCACTCCTGATGAAAAACACTGCTTCCGACCGGCACGTATTTCACATAAAAACACTGCTTTAAACGTAACTATTTTAGTACTTACATTCATATTTCTGTTTTTAATCGTGTTTTATTTGCAGTTTTACAAGAATCATGTTTTCAATTTGAAAATAAATGATAATTTTTAAAGATTTGCAGAGACGGTTGTTGTCTAATGTTACGAGTCATGAAAGCTGCCATCTTGAATTTACCGATGTATACGTTGTAATACACAGAGATAGCAGCCCAGGCTTGTTCGATTTCCGTTATTATAAATGTTTATTTTTAATGGGGTAAATAATAAAATTCCTAATTTTCCTGAATAAATAAATTAGAATACTATAATATGTATTTATTTCGTTATTTAGATCGTAAAATTTGTCCGATATTATTACAATTCATTTTTTTAAATTTGTGTATTGTTTGGGTTTGAGCCGAACTTGTTTTGATCAGTGCCTAATAGGCACGTGTATTCTAGCTTGTTTATAGCTTGCGATCGCGACGTTGCAGAGGTCAGGATTTGGGATTTAAATGGCGTCAGTGAAGTCGCGCCCACGACTGGAGAGGCATGAATCACAAAGGAGGAAAATGGGAAAAAAGTAAATATAGAATGAGCAATCATGACATGAAAATTAGGTATAAAATTAGCCTGCAAAAACATTTAAAAATTTTCTGCCGAACATCCGAACCAGGCCTTTGTGTTCGGTTCGGTTCGGCTCGGTTCGGAAGTGCCATGTTCGGCGAACTTTCGTTCGGTTCGGCTACAGCACTATTGTAAACTATGCAAAGCCTTCTCCAAGCTTGATGGAACTTAATTTTTGCTTCCTTTTCAGGATAGGATTTTGGAGTACTGTGAAGGAGAGGTTTGGAGTAGATATGTCATGTCTAGAATCAGAAGCCAGGAAAATATTTTGTAGTAAGTATTTCCATCAAATTGTTTTGACAGCTCTTTAAAGCTCTTATTCTATGGTATCTCAATTGCAATGTTTAAGAGGCTGTACATAGCTTAAATATAACCCAGAAATTAAGTACCGCAAATTTCTGTGTATAAGGCGCACCCCTATTTTGGGGAGGGAAAAAAAAAAAAAAAAAAAAAATTGTTTTGTTGTTGTTGGTGTTGTTTTGTTGCCGAAAAACCTACACGGGGAAGGACCTTCATTTAACATCGAGGTGCAGTTAAAGGCGCTGATTTGTGCTTGTAAACTTGTCACAAATATAGTAACAATGTCGTTTTTAGAAGAATGTGTAAGATCATTAATGTAAATTTAAAAACAATAGAGTACCTAGGTCCTAGGATAGAACCTTGTGGTACACCATTTGTTATTAAACAAAATTGAGGAATTATTATTATAAACTACATATTGAGATCTATTAGAAAGATTACTTTCAAACCAAGATGACAGACAAATTTTAGTGTTGTTGTAGTTTCCGAGTGGTGAGTCAACACACTGATTACTGAGCTGGGAGACATTGCCAGGCATAGCGCCATAAATCGAAACTATAAAAAAAAAAAGTGCGCCTTATACACGGAGATTTACGGTAGTCTGTATTTGAGGATCTATTTAGGAGGTTTTGTAATTGAAATCTAAGATAGGGTACAACAGTTGGTAGAAAAGGCTTTGCTTCCAGTATTAAACCTTCCTTTCTTGTATTGTTTCAATAGGATTTTATGAAGAAGTATGCCTAATGAGGGAAAACAATATTTTTGCTTGTTAGCATATTTAATGCATTTGCCATTTGTTACATATATGGGGTAGTGGAGTCTTAAATACAATGTCAGTCATTCTTGTTATACTTGTTGTTTTTCATGATTGGATACAAATGACTTTATGTGTCATGTAAATAACAGGTGATGTACATATAGAAGTAGTAGATGACTGTGATCTATTGGCCAGGGAAAGCCTCATCTCAGAACTTGATCTTGGAACCTTGACGCAGGATGATCTAGAATCTATAAAGGTAAGCATTCAAATATGATACGACCAGGGCCCTATGTTAAACAGTGGGAGTTAGTCATTCAAACCTTTACTTTAAAAGACCTCTAATGTTTATATTTGACAATTCATTAGTTTGACAAAAGTAAACAGAACATATAAAATCATTGTGCCACTGATGAAAGTGGTGTTCAGAAGACATTGATGTATAGAAGTATTTCTTGTGGACTATTTTACCTTTTGTTAATCTTTATAGAGTGGTGGAGAACATTTGTAAATGTGGTTTTAAAATTAACTTGTTAACAGAAAAAATCTTGTCAGAAGAAAACAAGTTGTTTGTGAATTTACACAATGAATATATGACAAAATATGTTTCCATATATTTATATAATGCAATTTTTTTATCTTTTTGTGTGTATGAACAGTCCCCATTTAGATTCAGCTGCTTTGGTAGACAGACATTATGTGGTTTTACTGCATGGTTCACCGTGACATTTGACACAAGGGTCAAAGGGAAAGAATCGCTCACACTATCAACATCACCAGATGAACCGTAAGTGAAAGTTTAGAAAGAAGCCATGGGGAAAAATTGCTACTCTTACTTCGAACATCTCAACAAAACCAAATACATAGAGAAGTGATGTTGTAGGATAGATTTTCCTTTGATTGTCCAATATATTAGTTTCTTGGTAAATATTTGACTTTCTGTTAATGTATCAAGATACATGAGGTATGTAATTGAATGAAAACAGGAAAGTGTTCGTGAATTAGCCTGAATTATTCATTTCAGATTGATTAAACGTGGAATCTTAACATAGAAATTTCTTGAAGTTCATCTCATATGTGACAACAATTTGTATTTCCATTGTTTATATTTTATAGAAAGTTTTTTAAGTTCATCTCAGATGAGACAAAAATATGTATTTCCATTATTTATATATTGGGTCTAAAATCAAATTCCTAATAATAATAATACCCCTCTGATATGCGATTACACATTTGGAGGTTCCTTGTAGTTTTGTCTGCTTTATCATTCAGCTAGCCTGCCTCATCTGTGATAATAACATTTAGAATACTGTCTTTTGTCGTTTTTTATTTGATGTTGAATTAATTTATTAGAAAACAACAACATGACATGCAGCTCGAGGCTGATATTGTCTGTTTTACAAAGTAATCAGATATTATCAGACATTATAATACAAACATCAAAATACAAAGCAAAACCGGTATTAACAAAATAAAAAATCACACAGCAATTATAAAAAAATGTATCGAAGATGAGAATAAAGAGTTATCAAAACAATTTAGGCAATGTCATTGAATATTCAACGATAAATTCAATGGAGTATGTTCAGGTATATTAACTTATTTTTTCAAACTTTTTTGTGCAGTTATACACACTGGAGGCAATGTTGCATGTACCTTGACAAGCCTGTAGATGTAGAACAAGACACCATCATATCAGGGACTATCACCTTGACACCAGGCAAACAGAATAGAAGGTTAGTCATCAGACTGAGTGTGAATGTCTTAGAAGAACACTTTATCTTCAAAGCTCTGTACATGTATGTACAGTTAAACTTGCTTTAGTGACAACCTGTCTACAAAGACCACATTTTCGGTTTCCCTTGAAAATGGTTCTTATTGAAACTTGTACTAAAGGAACCTGTCTACAAAGACCACTTTTTGTGTTTCCATTGGGAGGCCTTTATAGACAGGTTTGACTGTATATCACAGTGGCTGTGATCAAGTGTTGCTTTATAAATCAAGTTAAATGCACAGGGTAGGCACAATAGGAGTAGACATTTAGATATTGATGCAAATGTCTCACATTTAATTCCAATCGCTAACCTACACTCAGCACAAAAAGAAAGTGGACACTTTTAATGATTACGATTTTGAAATTAATATTTCACATATTAACAAAATCAAACATTAATCGTCTTTAAGTTCATATTTCAAAACTTGAACTTAATTGATGATGGTAGAGTACTAATTTTTGTTTAGGTTTTATTGACAGTTTATATGAAAATTTTGAACACTAAAATAACGAGTGTCCATTCGTTGTTTGCTGAGTGCATATAACATAATAGGGATAATTGTTGACTTTTTTTTTTTAACTGAATGTATTGAAATACAGTTTGTACCTCATGTGAAGAGGTACAAAAGTATGTTAGTAATGTGTAGATTATATTTGCTCTTTCCTGTTACATTTTAAATATGACTTTGATTGTAATTTACTATTTATATGCTCTTTGATGTTCATACCCAAAATTCTTTGGGTCCCATATCTGTAAGTCAATGCTGCATCTGATATAATGCAGTACCATATTCAAGACCGTTAGGTCATATTTGTGCTTGTATCGTTTTATGGAATAGTAATTTTGTACTAATAATATGTATATTTTGTTGTTTGTTTCCAGATTCCTGAACATTGAGTTGACCTATCAAGTGGACGAAGGAGAAGCCGTGACAAAGTATTACTCTCTTACTGATGGGTCAAGTTGACCGACATAATCCATGTTGTTCTGTTAGTCTTAGCTTTGTGATTACCGGTACTTAAGTCTCTGATGCTGCATTATGTATGTGGGTTAGTTCAGTTTTAGATATGTTAGTTAAAGCCTCACTGCACTACTTGTAGCTACTTGATCCTTCTATATAGAAAACAATGCCTCATGATCCTCTTTTTCTTTTGTAAATTGAGAGCTGAGTTGATGAGATAACCACCTGACAGTGATTACGCTGGGTGGTCTAATATCTCTTGGCTAAACTAGTGCAGACCGGCTTTAAGGTGCATTATTCAAACATTGAAAAGAAATATTGTGCCTGAGTTTAAAGCATGATGTTTGTATTCTTCTACAACAGTTAGCTACATTAGTAAAGCCGGTTAGCTATCCGTGAACACTTTTTTGTAACAGTTTCATCTTTGTCATGACAGCTAGCAGTGATAAGTTACCATTTCAAAATGCCTGAAAATCATTCTTATGCTCATATTATTGGTTACTTGTCACATCCCAACCATTTTGATTATGTAGTATGGCCGGTTCATGCAAGTATCTGTAAAGTAATATGGGCTGACATGGTATGTATAATATGTATTCCTCTTCTAAGGTATGTTATATTATTAAAAGAAAAGTTGATGTTTTTATTTGACTGCATGATTCCTCATTGGAATGAGATGACTTATTTATACTCTAATAATAATGCGGCCACTAGTCATGGGAGGCCTCTTCATATGTGTTCCCTTGTTTATGTGCCAAAATGGTTGATAGCTATTTTAAGCTAATCATAGTGTCGATAAGGTCTATTGCTTTACCTTTAATATTTTTCAGATGTAATTCTTCCCTTTCTAATTTTATACTTCATTGTTATCATGGATGTTGTAAAAATTGGGATCAAGTTTCAAAATCACTAAAAATCAGGTAATTTTCTTAATTTGGATCTCTTGTTCTCAAATCTGTTCATTGGTCATCTATTTAAGTATCCATCCTGGTATATGTACCTGTATTTTAACATTAAGTGAACTGGTAACACTGTTGAAGGGTGATGAAAAAAAACTGCCTAATTTTTGTATGAAATGTTACCAAACCCTCTTAACATGCATAAAATCCTGATATTCTTTTTCTTCTTCAAACCACAAAGATATTTATAGTTTTCTTTGAAGGCATCAATGCATAACTCCCTCTAACAGTCAATTCTCCCAACCATTTTTTGAATTATCCCAACCGTTTTCTATGAAAATAAGACATAAAACATGCTTTTTAAAATATTTCCACAGTGTAATATTTGGAATGGTATATAGAGCCAACTCATTGCTTTGTGACGATTTACATTCACCTAAAATTTTAATTATAATAATATAGTTGAGAGAATTTAGGAATCGATCAGATCAGTTTTTACCAATTCTTATCATTAATAATGGTCTGTTTTCACTAAAAAAAATCAGATTATCTTTAATTGTACATATAGCATTGAAGACCACTACCTTACCACCATTTTCTCTCATCTGAACGATGTTACCAAGTCCCTTCAAATGAAGTGAGAAATGTTTTCTTGATCTTGGACTATACTTAATGTACAGTAATTCTTTTGTTTTTTATTGTTATTCTAATCTTGATTCTGATGTGTTTTTCTTTGTGTTTAATTAGAATGGTAATATAAATCCTTGGCAGTTCCTATGAAGGGAAAGTGCTTTTGAAAGTTTTGTATATGTATATTTTAATTATATTTTTAAGCAGAAATAATGTAAGTGGTAGATAAGAAAGATCAAACAAATAAATAGTGAAGCTAGAACAAATAATAACATGGATAGAACCAAATAACCGGGGGAAGTGAGGGAAGAAAGAAATAACATTTTGTAATCGTGAGAATCTTCATACCTAAAGTAAAGGCAATGTATGATTGATTTCTTGACCTATGCCCCCGCCCCCCCCCCCCACCTTCTCTCTCTCTCTCTCTCTCTCTCTCTCTCTCTCTCTCTCTCTCTCTCTCTTTCCATCTCTCTTTCTGTCTCTTTCTCTCTCTCTCTCTCTCTCTTTCTCTCCTCCCATCAACTTTCTCATTCTCTCATCTTTTTCCATCTATCTCTCTTTTAGAAGTGCTCCCGCCTTAATACAGTATTCTCAATCATACACTTTCTGTGCATTATTTTCTTCTCATTCCTGCTTCCTTTCTTTTCTTCATATGTCTTTCTCTGCACTCCCACTGCTGTTCTCTTAATCATGTTTGCTGTGATTGTACTGGAATACCACAGTGATATATTAAAGCCCCACTGCTCTAGTTTGGCCAGGAAGGATTAGACCTCCCTGCATGGTCACTGACAAGTGGTTATCTCATCGAATACGAAAAAGGGGATCATGGGGGACCAATGGTCCCTGATAAGGCATTGTTTGCTATATAGAGGGCGCAAGTAGCTATCAGTAGTGCAGTGGGGCTTTAAACAAGAGATTCCAAATGACTGGTAAACACGCAAAATACTATCTCACTATTTCAATACATTTACATACAAATAAATTAAATCTGGACGTTGACATTGACTAAGACTTGAACGTTTCTATGTTTTAATTGTTTATCTTTATTACATGCAAGTGAAATTCTACCATAAAGAAGAACACAAGAGTACACTCAGTTTGCTAAAATATCCTGAACTGCCTTAGATAAAATAAAAACTATTCTGACAACAAGGGCCATATGCCCCCCCCCCCCCCATCCTGTTCCAGCCAAATTCAAGAGTTGGCCATATCTAAATTACACGTAAATGAAAATGTGCCCTTCATTTCTGCCCCCTATGAGTAATTTAGACCCCAAAAGGCACCCCAAAATATTGGATTATACTTTTTTATTTTTTGGTCGTCGGCTGAGAATCCTCGATCCGCCACTGTTTTCATATTATCAAGTCATGCACATTATTTAAATTGTTGTTTTCGAGAGCATTGTAAAAGCTAGTCCTAGTCATCTTAAATCCCTGTTATTCTGGAAGTTTAAACTGCAAATTATTAATGAAAATAATAAGAAAGAAATATGTTCAATCAAAGACTCAAATATAGATCTCAACAAGATTAAAAACACTACTGTATAAACTGTACAGAAATGCCCCCCCCCCCTGGATCCGCCACTGACACTGGCTGTCTTTCTCCCCTCTTGTTTACGACATCATGTCAATATATATACAGGTGTGACAACACATCACTATGTTTGAAAAAAGCGGGCTGTTTTTCACCCTCACTTCATATAAAACCTTTCTTCGAAATATATTTCTTTGTTTTTTTTATAGCATATTTCTGTGTCACTTTCAAAAAGCTGAATTTCGGGGCATTCACCAGACAAAGTATCATTATGAGTTTTGTTTTCATAGGATTTTTTTAAATATTCTGTCTGACTATGATGAGCTAAAACATTGGATCTTTTAATGAAGCGTTTCTTATGCTCTGTGTTTGTCTGAAGTTTTTACTGGGGTCAATATCTTATTTTACTTAAGACAATGCATTGGAAACTTAACCATGCATATCAGGTTTTTATTTACCACTGGCTCTGCACAACCTCTGCAAAACTCCCACAAGTTCTATTACGATAATGACATGCGGAAAACACACACAACAAAACTCTTTGATAATTAGGCCTTTAAAAAAATGTTGTATTGCCCTTTGCGACCGACCCCAAAATCTTAAAATCTACGGTCGGCTTTTTAAAAAAGTTTTTTTTTTTTTTAGAAAACAAATGTATTAACGTATTAAAAGCTAAGAAATATTAGCTCCTCAAAGATGGAGAAGAAAAACAAGTTTTTTACCAAAAATTCCGACCGACCGACCCATGTTTTGGCACCTAAAGGGCAATACAACATCTTTTGTTTTTAGGCCTTTACAGTTTACATGCAGTTTACGACCAGAGTATATCTGGAAATCGTTGGTTTAAGGAAGTGGTAGTCGTCACAAATCGAATCTCTAAACAGCCCACAAAGTGTACAATAAATTAAAGATGATTGTTCAGATTCTTGGAAATATGAGACATTCTGGAGTAGTCGATTTCCCATACTTCCTTCTCTCTCCTTCAACTAAACTTCCATCGGCTAGCATCATTGCTCGTTTCATTGCAAGACTTCCGTCGAGGTCGGGAAGATTTGTGACTCCTCGTTCCATCGCCTGCAGCGACTCTCGCCTAGAAACCATAATGATTGAAAGAAGAAAAACACAGAGCTTATTAAATCAAACGAGATTCATAATAATTCACTCTTTCACATGAAGAAACTCATGCATACAATGTAGTATACAAAACAAGGGCGTCGGCAAACATTTGAACACGTGACAGTCGGTCTCAGCCAATGATCAGGTTGAAGCAATGAGCTATTATGACTGCCGATACTCCAATATACACTTTTTTTCCCAATAGTTTTGTTCATTGATTCCAAATCACGCACACATACACACTTTCTCTCTCTCTCTCTCTCTCTCTCTCTCTCTCTCTCTCTCTATCTCTCTCTCTCTCTATCTCTATCTCCCTTCTCTCCCTTCTCTCCCTCTCTCTCATTATCGCTCTCCCTCCCCTCTCTATCCCCCATCTATCTGCCGATACGGACTTAATGTCTATAAAGGCTACCAATTATTGTATTCCTAATACCGATACGGACTTTGTGAATATATAAGCCAACCAACTATTATACTCGTACGTGTGTTTTTAGAGAAAATTAAAAAAAAAACGTACCGGTACTGTAAGCGAAGAAGATAACCTGTTATGTTTTTAAAGTTAAGCATGGAAGTTATACCTTGCCGGGATAAGAAGTCTTTTGGCGCGTTCAAGACGTGGGTTGTAGGAGCTCATTCTATCAATGTGAAATTTGACCTCGCTCTTCAATGAATAGTAGTAACGGCCTCTTTGCGAAACCACCTGAAAATGTTGGAATGAATTTGATCATAGAATTAGGATTGAGAATCGTCCGTCCCTCTCCATCTAACCAATTAAAAGAATATTAGTCAAATCAAATACCTCGTATGTTATTCCACTCTAATTCTTGGGACCGATACGGACTTTGTGTCCATAAAGGCTACTAATTATTGTATTGATACGTGTGCTCTTATAGAGAATTAAATTAATGGATGCAAAAATAATAAATTCTTCTACTAACGACGGAACTTTGGGGGTCAGGGAATGGACCGCTTTTAGTTGCATCTTCGTTGTCATGACCGGTCCCTATTAATCATGACTTATCTAATAGCTTAATATGGTTAAACGTTTACCCGTTAATGTTTTTTTGGTGCCATGAATAATTATTCACGATGCTTGATGAGACAAGTGAATGATTTACTTACTTTCAGCATATCTCTTTGTTGACCCTCATCCATACAGTTGAGATGTTTGGAGCTGACTGCGTGTGATTTCATTGCTAGTTTATTGGCTTTCAAATCAATCAGCTCATGGCGTAGTTGGTCCTTGATTCGATCAACCTTGAATTCAGACAGTCGAGATGCCTTCTCAATCTGAATTGACAGAAAAGAGAAGGTATTAAACAACAATATTTTGGTCTAACTTGATTTACAGTTCGCATTGGTGATAAGGTTTATGTTTTGCGTGAGAGACGAGGAGGTTAGAAATCTATACGATCGAATTAAAACATTTAATTTTAAATAAATAAACAAATTTAAAATAAGTTTACATCAACGCAAGTTATTCAACCAATACCAATGTTTATCGTAATTTGGCTTCCCCTGTGCCTGGTCGGGGAAAAGCGAACTTGATTTTCAATTAATTCATATGTATTTAACATGCAATATTTCAGAAATAACAATTATGATGACGCAATATTTGTATATATACATTAACCATTTCCGAAATTAACCTTTACAGTTGAAACCAAAAGTATTTCAGAATCTTATCATGTTAATTTATCATGTTGTTTTATCATGTTGATTTATCATCACTAATATCAAGATAAAATATTAAAGCAATGTAGCAGTTTTCCCATTCTGTATATTTTTTAAAGACAAATACTGCATTTTGTATTACCTGGCGGAGTAGTAACTGGAGTTTGGTCTTTGCGTTTGAGTTGGACTGCCCTGTCTTAGGATAAGCTGCGCTCTCCGTCATTTTAAACCAATAAAATATTATTGAACTTAGTGAGATGAAGGGCAAAAAATTAAGTCATCACGTCGTCTCCTGTGTATCCACAACCATGCTTCCTTTGTCCGAATCTACATCATTAATTATATATTACAACGATTGCAAAGCTTTGTTATCTCAAGATCACCTTGGGATCACATTCAGGGATGCAATCGATTTATCTTGTTTCTATTCTCTCCGAAGCACAAAAGGAGTTTTGAGATTTATTATGTAGAATCATTCAATAAGCATATCTGGGAAATTTTAGCACAAAAGTCATGTTTATGATATCTATATCAATCTCCACGTCAACAAGTTCTGCATAAATAGATGCAATCGACATCCACTCCAAGCGTTTATACGGTGTATTTCTCTCGCTACCTTATGCCGTCTGTATATAATGTGGCCACTTTGCTTTCACCTTTGCAGATCCATCAATTTCCAACTGAGACGAATTGGTTGAGGAAAAAGTAAAAGGTGACGACGATCAATTTTAGTTTAATCGGGTCAGATATTGATCCAATTACGAAAGAAGCGTTCACAGATTGGTTTGATGCCGTTCTCACATGGCTTCATATAGCTCCTAAAAAGCTAGCTGGTTAACAAACAGTAGAAATACTAAATCAACTTCCAATTAAGAATAAGATGGCATTTTCAGATGATAGCTGCATGCTTACTCCTGCTATAATTATGAATATAAATCCTTGTTTATACGCGTAAATCAGTGCAAATGGTTTTTATTTTAAATCAATATCTGATTCTTCAGTTCGGTTGCTGCAACAGTATCAAAGAAATCTCCAGCTGCTTACGATTGTCAGATAAATGGATAGCAGAAAGCAAATGAACAGCAAGTGTGAATATTGTCTTCCTTGAATATAATAATCAGGCTCGAATCGTCTCTAACGGAGATAAAACTGCCTTATCATCGTCCTGTTCCTTCTTGACTATCAATATTTCGACATCCTTCCTGAAGAACATGGACTAAAATCCTAACATTTCACAAAATCTCAAAATCAAGCAGGCCGACGTGTGACTTTAGAAACAAAAAAGATGTATCCTCCGTTCGTAGACACAACCAATTTGTTTCTGAATCGTTTTCAGCTTCTACGCTATTATCTGTTGTCTTGCGAATAACAAGTTTTTGTTACCCTTAAAGCGAGAAGGAGACATGTTTGCAGAAAGAGTCGCACCAAACACTCAATATACAATTAGCTGGATACCGCTAAAGGCGTGAAGTATTGTTTAGGTCGTCTGTTCAATGAATGTAACTAAAATGCTAAGGGGTCGAGACGTGGTGACAGTAATTTGTTTTGCACTAGGTAATAATGAGCGCTCCTCATCAAAAGAAAATCAGAAACCGATATCTGCAACAGCTCAAGTTCTAATTAGTTAAAAATAATGATTTCTCAACAATTATGGTGTTGACTGAATCTTTTTGAGGGGGTAAAGGCAATTGAGCTATGCAGAGGTATCTGAAACAATGTTAATGATGAATATTAAACAAATATAAACTTTTGTGACGTTGTCTTTTGCTATTTAAACAAAAAGAAAATTGCTTCTAATTTTTCTTTTCACAGCATTCCACAAACAAAAAATTCAAAAAAAAGATTGCAGCGAAAATACAAAAATAGACGAGATTGCCTACAGGTCTCCTTTTCTAGTCAAATATTTCAATGTATTGTTTAAAATGGCTTCCTTTATCCAAGAAAATAATAATGGATTCTTTTATCAGACCCCCTCCAATTCAAGGCCTTCGATGGAAGTACTTTTCAAAACGTTGAAAACATGAAAGCTGAAACAATGAGAAAGAATATGGGGCGGTGGTGGTACTTTTGTCTTTTTTGCCCCAAGCCGCCTTTCTCATCAGTGCAGTGGCATAATTATGTTCTTTTTCTATCCCACCATACATGTAATTACGCAGGGAGATTCGCTCTTCAGCTGCTTGTACAAATAACATGAATGGCTCGAGGTTGCCAAACATATCCCATCGATTTTTTTTCTTTTTATAGGTAGGCCTACTTATTTTAGGGTGAGTATATATGCCTAACTGTTTTCCTCTATTTAATCAACTCTTATTGTCCACATAGCCAAATAACATATGCATTGATTTCTTGCGAAAGTATGTTTTATTCTCCACTCTTTTCAAAATGTGACAAAATACATGATCATTATTTTAACATAATTTCTTACACTTCTTTGCACCACAAGAATCATGCAAGATCTTGCACAGCAGTCAATACACTTCTTTGTATTTTATGGAGCAAAGACACATTTCACCTTACAGTCAAATTGTGAGAACTTGAGAAAACAAAATATGCAAAATGAGACAATTAAATCGAATTACCTCATTTTGCATTTATATTTTGATTAAGAGATATTAAGTGAAAATAATGCAGAATTAACCAGAAATACTATGTGTATCATCACAAAAACAGTTGTATGTTTGAGTTTATAGGAAGGCCGATCAAACAAATAAAACTACCCCATGAGAGGGGTAATACAAATGTAAGGTAGGGATAAACAAATACATGAACGGGTACTTCATGAATGAGGTTATGTTGCAGTGATCTAAGATCTAGTATTTGTTATGAGAGTAAAAAGATGACTCGAGCACATTCAGCACACGACACAGTATTGCAGTGGCGTATAATGAGCAACATGTTTGATGGGGGGGGGGGGCATAAGAAAAAATCCGCATGGCCACCAATCTTACATGATACATGCAGACCCCGCGGGGGTGGAGGGGGGGGGGGGCTAAAGTATTAACGACCAGGTAGAGCGAAGCAAGTGGAGCGTCAATTGGCATGGGGTCCAGGGGCAAAGCCCCCGCGGGGCTGAGGCATTTAATTACGGTCAGATGAGCAGTCGGGGGCTGCCTTAGGAAGCTCAAGGCTTTTAGGCAAATTTTATTTACGGTTAGATCATTTAGATGAGCATATTTTGATACCTTATTTGTGACACTGGCATGTCACTAATTGGAGTGGGGTCCAGGGGCGGAGCCTCCAATAGCTCAGGGGTTATAGGCATTTAATTACGATCAGATGAGCACTCAGGGGGCCGCCTTAGGGGCCTTGGTGGGGTCCAGGGGGCAGAGCCCCCTGAAGCTCAAGTAAAAATCATGCCATTTCAGCAACATCCCAAGCCCCCCCCCCCCCCAACAGTACGTTAGTGCACAGTAATGTTGTTTAGCACATCTTCTTTTTTTTCCCAAAGGACTGTTTTCTGACACCATGTATTCCTTCCTATAAATAGTGCCTCGCTAATACCGGGGTGTATAGTATGGAGGATGCCCCCTCCACCATATATGTTACATCTATTACATATATATTTCTTCTTTTTAATCCTCGTTTGTCAAATGTGTAAATCCTAGCTCTGAAACTTTAGTTTTCTAGTGACGCCCCTGTCATTAATGACATTTTTAGAATCATTTAGGTATTAATCCTATTCATTCAATGTGCTCCTGCCATCTTTTGATAAGAAAAAGAAAAGGAATGGAAAGGGAGAGGAAGAGAGATACAAAGAGTGATAGAGAGAAAGAGACAGATAGAGAGATACAAAGAGTGAGAGAGAGGGGGGGAGAGAGAGAGAGAGAGACTGGGGGGGGGGTGGGATGGTATTCGTTAAGAGTGAAGGTTACTATATATTATTAGTAGAATTTAGATACCACTAACCTTATCATATTCACATTTTTACCAGAAATAAAAAAAAAGATAAGTAATATACCGGGATAGAGATTATGCCTAATGAGTGTCTCAGGTTTTTGGGGAAAGGGGGTACCTCCTCCAAATGGCAAATGGATTTTGCATACTAGAGTCGCCACTGTCACTTTATATTATTTCTATTTCAGTTTCCATTAAATAAACATAGCTCTAATGATTAACTTTGAACGGCTTTCCCCCTATGAATCTTTATATACGTAGACTATTTAGATTCTAAATCATAAATTATAGTGCACAAGCATAAAGTGCCATCATTATGGACAATGTTTGTGTGTAACAGCGCCATCTGATTATAGAAGACCCCCCCCCCCCCCCCAAAAAAAAAAAAAAAAAAAAAAAAGGAAAGAAGGAGGAGTTGAAGGAGAAGAAGGAGAAGACAGAGAAAAGAAAGAGGGAAAACAAACAAAGAGAGGGAGACGGGGTATAATAGAGAGAGAGAGAGAGAGAGAGAGAGAGGGTTCATATTAATTCAGAGCCCACATCGATCCTTGAAAAGTGGCACTTATGAGAATGGAAAGTGGGTACTTATTACAAAGAAAAAGTGGTACCTATCATTTTTTTAATAGGGGTATTTATGAGAAGAGGAAGGGACTCTTAGTAAAAAGGAAAAGATGCGCTTATCAGAAGGAAATCGGGCACTCATACGGAAGGAAAAGGGGCACTGACGTGTCAAAATAAAAGGGGCATATCATGATAGGTGAAAAGGGCACCGTAAAGTAAAGGGGGCACGTCTCATGTTTGAATTGAGGCAATCATATCAGAAAGGGGGCAATTATGAGAATGTGGAACGGGCATCTTTTCAGAAATAAAAAGGGGCACTTATGATCTGAGTATATCCGATACTGATGAGGTTATATACCTTGGTATTACAAGATATATACCTGAATCATAATTAATAAGGCGCTTTATCGAAAATTGGGTAAATGTTTTCTGATGAAGTGCGATCTACTACTAGTACTACGACATTAGACTAAATAATGACTGAGTGATAATCATGGGGTTAGATTGAGAACAAATATTTTCATTATCCCCATCTAATGAGAGTGAGGCCCGGAGTGAGGCGATACCAACTGGAAATGGAATTGGAAGTGACTAACTCAAACTTTGCAGAGACCTCCCTCTCTCGCTTCCACATTATAGTCGTAATGCACAATAAATTTAGGAGCTGCAGTTCCGAGTTTTGTCAACTCTAGCTCTGAAAACTTCTTCATTCTCACCACTAGCTCGTGATCGTACACAAAACAACGCATCAAAGCTGCCGCAGGAGTTGGACACGGAAAATCTACTTCCGCTTTTTGTTTTGCGGATAACATGTATTGGAAATGATTTAAAATAGCATCATGTGGCAACCTGTGGATGACAAGGAGAGAAAGTGTGGTATTGGTAAGGAAATATTACTTTTAACTTCAGTTGTTACGATGAAAACCTATTATTTGAATGCACAAAGTTTACAACCCAGCTTACGCAGCGTTGCTGCCAACCACCACCCAGCCAGCGGCGCAGGCGACCGTCTCTGCGCCAGAGGTATATCATCATGATCATGGGCTCAATAATTTGTTAGCCACTGTAGCTGAACTTGGCCTTGGCTACTTTGTGTGTAGTCTAATTGACACGGTGGGTACCAATGGTTCCATGTCAGGTCACCCAATGTCAGCCCGCCCCCTTGCAAAGTCGCCCTCAATTGGTCATGTCGCCCCCCTATTTTTTTTGCTGATCTTGAGATTCTTGCAGCCTTTTCACACACAGCTAAAATTCATCGTATCTAGTGATGATTAGAATCATCGTAAAGTTTTAAACATGTTTATAGACAAAATTTCCCAGTGTGAACATCGTTTATACGATGTTGGGATAGATACGAAGTCGCGATCCATACGCCCCTAAAAGCAGGCTGCAGATACGAAGTTCGTATCTAGTGAGCTTGACATTTTGTGTGTGAAAGATTATTCGTGTTTAAACGTGTTTCAGACGTGTTTAAACTGAATGGAGCGTGCGCTTTGATTGATGTGACATGACCTTCAATGCGCAATGGCACTACTGCGCATTTTACGAGCAGTAGTTAATCACGAAACTATTAACGATCGCACCGAAATTTCTGTGTGTGAAAGGCTTGTGATTAGTTTAAACACGTTCGAAACACGTTTAAACTAGTCATGTTTATAGAATTTTAGCTGTGTGTGAAAAGGCTGTTAGTCAGCTCGCCCCAACTTTTTCGGTCATTTCGCCCCCTAATTTGTTGTTTTAATTTGATGTCTTTTACAAGCTCAAAGTCACCCTAACCCTTAGACTTAGTAAGTACCTTACCCTAACTCTAACCTAAACCCTAACCCTAGGACACCGGGTCCCGCGTTACCCAAGGACACCGGGCCCCGCGCCGTTACCCTAGGACACCGGGCCCCGCGTTACCCTACGACACCGGGTCCCAATGACAATGACAATTTATTCTCATGTCACCTGAATGCATTGGAGTATTGGAGAAGTTTACAATCAGTTTGAATTTGTCAATTTAACACTGTAAAATATACAATACAAATCGCATTGGGCGCAGTGCTGCGCTAGTGCCTTTGTACGTAGGGGGCGACTGTGTATAGGAGGCGACCCGACCACACAATTTGGGGGCGACTACGTAAGGAGGCGACTGGGAATAGGAGGCGACTGTGTAAGGCCATGTAAAATTGATTTCATGTTGATCGTCCCCGCCCGCTTCCTTTTTTCCGCCCGCCTCCTTCTATTTGATATATTTTCTTTTTATTCAGAAAACAACACAGAATACTTACCATATGCATCTTTTCCACCTTTTCTTCAAATACGCTGTTCAAATATTCTTGTACAAACATACTAATGCAAGGGTCACTCTGTGGCCTGGACCCACCCTCCTCAGGTCATCACCTTTCTTCACCTGAGCCAATTATTTGTAACCTCAGGGTTTCACCATCACTTCATGTGCTTTACAAAAAACAAAGGCAAAGCATCACTCTTATCAGCAAATGTGTTAGTCCAGGCTTCACCCTTTGAATTATTTGCATAGGTGATGCTTCACTTTTGTCAGTTTTACATAGGTGAGGCTTCACTTGTGTCAGTTTTCCATAGGTGAGGCTTCACTTTTGTAAGTTTTCGGCCGGTCTGAAGCTTCACCACTGTTTCACCATACTGGCCATTTGCATAGTTCAAGTTTCACCACTGTTTCACCATATTGGCCATTACATATTTCAAGCTTCACGGCACTGCTGTGGCGTAATACCTTTGTGGAATACGTCAACATTGAAATCTCGCGTAAATATAGGCTAAGTTTTATGCACAGATTTCGTTAATAATCAATCGTAAAACAGGGTCGGAGTAGTACCGTCTCAAAATGATCGGAAAACTCTGAACTTTCTATTTTTTTTCAACTCACCTCGCAAAAACTTGGGGCCAAAACTTGGCACGATCTGCGCTGCGCATGCTGGGTACAATACCGACAGCTCGTAGGCTAGTAGTCTCGTTTCCAGACTTGAGGCTGGCCTTTCAGGCACGTATACTGCGAATACTCACGCAACTAGTTATGTGTAGGAGACTAGTAGACTACTCGAAAACGATCTCGTGAAATCTCGAAATCAGTTTCGCTGGAGAAAAGTTCGGTGACCTCAGGACGATCACTCTGCGAGTGCATGAGTGACCGGAATAAAAATTAAATAGTTGTTTTGAAACGCACGATTTCGACATGATTTCGACATATTTTCGACGCGACCGGTAGTGGCTTCGATGTCACATCACCTGAACAAACAAGGCGACCGATTGGATTCGATGTCACATCACCAGAAAAAACAAATTACTCGTCAAAGCTTCACACATTTCATCAATTTGTATAGTAAAGCTTCACCCAATGAAGAAAAACGAACGTTAGGACTTCACTACAACAACAAATAGGTCAGGGTCAGGCTTAGGCGTCGAGTCGACGTCGATATTTGGCGACCTCTGAGGAGGGTGGGTCCAGGCCACAGAGTGACCCTTGCATAAGACTCTAGAAAAAATTGTATTGAAATGTAGAGTGGTTGATATGCTATATGATCGGCGATATGCTGAAGTGAAGCTGCGCTAAAAAATGATGCGATGATGCATGCGCTGCGCATGCATATATCGCATGTATATGCTTGAGTCGAGGAGCTAGCTAGAGATGAGTCGATCGAGTCGACTGATCATCGCATCGCAGATACCTCACGATAGCGCAGCCGCGCTCTAGCGCTGGATTTCAGACAGCATGCATGCGCGTAAATGCAATTATATATTATTTGTACACGCGGCAGCCATCTTGGGAAAAATATCAAATATCAAATAACATGGTACACCCTCCTCCTCTTTTTCAAAAAATCCGGACGATCAACATGTAATCAATTTTACATGGCCTAAAGGAGGCGACCGGCTTGGGGGCGACCTGACCAGACACCGTAACAATGAGCTACTCGGCCCCCTAATGTAATGATTTATGATAATTTTGATGTTGATCTTGATTCTGCACATTCTGAAGTTGACTTAGACCTAGATCTAATGAAGAAAAAAAAACAAGGACAGGCAAATGTCAGTAACACTAACACTAAAAAAACAGATAAATTTCTAGTCCTTCTGGGGCCCGTTTTTCCCCGCCTAATTAAGGGAATGTCAATGTGTAGAAAGATCATAGCTGGAGGACTGCTTGTCCTTTTTTGCCAGCCATAGTCAAATGCCCAAATAGCCATACCCAATAAATGACATGTCATTGCGCTGCCCATCGAAAAAAAGAAGTTATAATGGCGTCGGAGGCGTCATAACTTGATGTTGTGCTTTATGGTATAGAGGGATTTTTGAAACACGTAGCGGACAAGTAGCTTACTAACGCTGATTTAGTCAAGTACTGTAGTTAGACTTATGCGGTTGCGCTCTAGATCTACAGTACATGATCCATGGCAATCGATGCCCAGGTAAAATTTGCTTTAAGATTTAATTTCATTAAGAGTCGATCTAGACCCCCAAAAAGAAGAAGAAAAAAAAAACCCAGCAGCAACAAGAACAACACCACAAATAGCAGGGTTGGACACTAAGGACACCTACATGTAGGACACATGGGCGGCTGGGCCCTCATATTCCAATCCCAGAACCCCATATTTTTTTCAATGGAAGGTTCAGTAAGAAATTTGGGCCCTCAACAATTTAAGAGATATGAACCCCCCTGTCAAATTTCAATAGGGAGCTCATGTACATGGATACAGACAGAGTTGCAGACCCTCCATTTTGATCTAGACCCCTGGAATATTAAAAGTTAGTATGGAGCTCCGTAATTATTTTTAATATTAGGTGAATAAATTTAATTCATGTGAGCAAATGTATTTATTTATACTTCAAAAGAGATAAAATACCAAAAATATGAATAAATACAGTTTACTAATTTAGAAATGTCTGTAGATCTATGTTAACTACATGTACAATCTTCTTCCTGTAATGGTTATCCATGGTTATATTCTTGGGTTTTTTTATTTAATTTTTTAAATAATTTTTTTTAAAGATGTGAAATGAATAAGGGTGCAAAATAGAATAACAAAGCCTCTGGAGGCAGAGAGTACATTGCACATTTGTATGTTGTTTCACTCCATTTAAGAATTGTCATGGCAATGAAACACTGTAGAAGAAAAGTGGAATGCTAAACATTGATTGGTAATGAACAATAATAATTTACTAACAGACAACAGAGGGTCGTTTCATGAAACCAACCGTATGACATTCATATCTTGTCAATGACCTACAGAGATGTCAGGAAGCAGACAAACCGTAAAAAAAAAACCATGTCAATTAAAATGATATCATCGGCTAAGAAAGACAGTCTTCATCATGATCCATCAGATTTATCTGGAATTACCCAAAGAGATTATGAGGCTCAGTTTCACTAAAACTGTAAACTTGAAGAGAGTTGTCACACTAATGACACAAACATCTAATTGGCATGAAAACAATGCGTTACTAATAACATTAAAGAATTTATAAAATTAGCAAACTTGAAGTTGCTTCGAATCAAAATTTGCAAGTATACGTAAGAGGATATCATAACTCATATCTAATCGAAAGAAGGCCTTGATTCCATTTCTATTGAGGAAAATAATGAAAACAAGACTTATATGACCCACAGTTTTAATTTTATCTACAGGTGTACACGTATCACATAGGCCTACAGGTATTTGTGTAATGCTAGAATGTACATGTATGCTTGAAATTATAAAAATGTAAAGAAATTCTACAAGAAAATTGTCATCATTGTGGGTCTGTGCCTTTTCTATGGTAGACCCATGTATGGACAAATAATAATGGTATTTACTTGTTAAGGCATACAAATGTTATAATAACACTTTGAATGATTGTATAACATGTGCTTTTATACTAACACCAATAAAACCTGTTAAAGTGAGAGTTTGGAGGTAAATAAATAAGTTTTAAATATAATATAAGTTTTTATTTTTTTTGCTGCCCATAGACTAACTTAAAGTTGACATGAGATGGCTCTCTTAAAAAATATGACATGGTTGGAGTCAAATAATTGTGTGTTCCTCTGTTTTGCCGAATAAATAATAATAATAATAATAATGACAAGTCTGTTCTCTGGGAAGTTGTCACTCATCTTGGCAAAGACGGTTTTGTAAAACATTTAGTGGACAAATCGAGTAACAGCGTCTCGAGATGTCGTTGACGGTTTCATGAAATAACCCCCTCAGGGAATGTACATGTTGACACCTGTTTGTACCCAAACAAATTATTTTACGGTAGATTCATTAGAAATTTAGAATCACCCAATTTGCTGAAATACATCAGTGTACTGTACATGTACTGTATGTCATAATATCAATAGTCATTAATGGTAAACACTCATTCTACAAGCCCTCTTTTTCCCTCTCTTTTTGACTGAGTTAGGAAAGTGTTAGGAAAGTATTGTGAATGGAGGTATCGGAGCATGAGGTGCAATTGCTCACTTGTCTGTCATGGTTGCAGTGTCATGGTTTGTGCATCACAGTCATTTAGAACTAGAGAGGTGCATTTTTTAATGTTTGGCTCAACATACATTGTGTGTATAACTGTATGCACAACACTGTACATTCTACCTGTTAGATCCTGATTTATGATGCTTAAAGGATCAAAGGATAATTAGACGTTGGGTGGTATTCTCATAAGTTAAGCTGAGACTAAGTCCAGACTAAACTAGAATTTTAGTTCACACTTCTATGGAAAGCTAGGTTTCATCTTCCTCCTTCAATATTCATGACAAAGATAATCTACCAAAGACTTTGTTAAAATTCAGTTCATACTCATATTATCTTTTTCTTCCCATTTAAATGCGAAATTAATTTTTTGGACACTTTTCATTGAAGGATTAAAATAATCTGTACAGGGTAAATGAGTTGGCAACAGGCACTCCATAAAAGTGTGGACTAACTTAGCACGCGCTAACTTAGTACGTGCTACCGGAATACCACCCATAAGGTATACATGTACATGTACATGCATACCGGTACTGTGCACTGTACATGTACCGGTATGTGCCAAAAAGACTATACAGATTACAGGTGTACATTTGTTTTCAAAATTCAAATGGTGTCTTAGACTTACAGTAGAACTTCCATATAATTCCCTCTACTTCCTCATTCATCCATTCCTGTTTGTACATTGTTCAAGTTTAAAGGGGAAGAACTATTGTCGGCTTGCTGTTCCACATACTTCTGCGATTATTATTTTCTACTTCCTAGTTGAGAAGTTGAGTTCTAACTAGTGCAGCCATCGAAATGAATAAAAGCCTAAATTGATAGGCCTACATGTGTACATATTTCAATTCATTTTACGATGAACAGTGAAACACTTAAATTCAGAATACTTGCATACATTGTATCACTCTCACTCATAACGAAAAGAATGCAATCAAACAGATTCTGGTAATTGTGTGTGTATAATTTACATGTACAGCATACACTGTACATGTACCGTATGTACTGAACAACCTTTCTACAAATTATACAATGAAAAAAAACACTTGAGTGAAAAGCTCTGTACATGTATGTAAAGATTGATATTGATTCCATGTATCCACAATAAGGGAAAACATCAGGGAGTTGTTTTATCTATCAATTGAAATACTGATCACCTCGTACAAGTATGGTGTACAACTGTACAGTACATGTATGAATAATTGTAAATATTATCCCACACAGTAAACTGTTGAGAAAAAAAAAACAGTACAGTGTAGATACATGTACATGTACATGTATCTACATGAACATGGACTTTCAAAACCACCCTAGACAAATTCCCATAGAATGTTGGTAATAAATTATGTAGGATAAAAGTTTGAGACAAAACTGTTGGACTGTTCTCTTTAGGAAACATGTAGGCTGTTGTCTATTGAGGAAAAGTTTGGTGATGCTTGTTTTTATCTGGAGCACTTGGCATGGCACAAAATTATGAATTATTGGAACATTTCCTCAATCTTGGTAAAATAGAATACCGTAAATAACGTTGTATAAACCGCCCTCGTGTATTAACCGCACCCCTCTTTTTCGCCCTTAAAAAAAAAAAAAAAAAAAATTTTTTTTTTTTTTTTTTGGCCGAGATTTTTTTTTTTTGTGTGTAAGATCATTACGGTACTGTAAATTAAAAAACAGTAGGGACCTAGGATAGAACCTTGTGGTACACCATGTAATAGAAGAAAAATTGGAGGAATTATTATTATAAACTACATATTGAGATCTATCAGAAAGATTACTTTCAAACCAAGATGACAGACAAATTTGAGTGTTGTTCTAGTTTCCGAGTGGTGAGTCAACACACCGATTACCGAGCTGGGAGACATTGCCAGGCATAGCGCCAGGTGGAGGGGCATAAATTGAAACTTAAAAAAAAAAAAAAAAAATATATATTTTTTTTTTTTTTTTTTTGGTGTACCGTGTATAAACCGCACCCCCGACTTTGAATTTTTTTCGGCGGCAAAAAAGTGCGGTTTATACACCGTTATATACGGTACTGTAACACATGTACTTGTTGAATAATTGTGAATTCACATACATACATGTATGCATGTATGCTCATGTCATACATGTACGTTCAAGTGCTAGACTATTTAAAACATTTCTTATTTTAAGGATTATAGCTGTTGTTTGTTGTGTTAATAGCACACTATTATAAAGTTCACTATTTATTAGTATGTACTATGTAGGCAGTAGTAACTAGGGTAACGAAAATCTTTAATCTGGTTGCAGAGGTGTCTGAGGTAATAGTCACCTTGGCAAAGATCAATGCCTACAGTATGTAGCCTTGCTTATAATGTTAAAGGTTAGATATAAAATATTGACTACCGGTATACATTTTAAAGTTGCAGTTGTATTTTGTTAAATGTACGATTAAGTTTGCACCCACACCATTTTTACTGAAGCATCCCCCCCTTTTTGGGCTAAATGCATGCATACAATAAGACAGCTTTGTTTCAAATAGGGTGCTGTACTGCATGTACATGTAGGTCAATACAACTATTAAACAAAATGCATAATTTGCAGACAGGTTCTACATATGTAGTCATCAAAAGTTGTAAATATACTAAATGTAACATTTGAAATAGTAACAATTTGATTTGTGAAAGCAATTTAAATAAATGAATGTATTAATATCCTCCTTACATGTACCACAGCTGTTTGGAATTTTGATGGCAAAGTTGAGAATGGATTACCACTTGAAATCGGAGATGCAGTCCACATCTTGGAAGAAAAACATGGGGTAAAGTATAATGTCTAAATTCTACTTCTACATGTACATGTACATATTTTGTGTCAACTCCCCCCCCCCCCCCACCCCCCCACCCCTAAAAAAAGGACAAGAAATGAGGAGAGAAAATACATGTACAGGTAATTTTTCTGTTCATTAGTACTACATGTACTACTAGCCTGTCATAAAAGATTGAATTGCAAATGTCGATGTAACAATTTTGTGTTTTTAAGTGTGGTTTAATCTTATGAACATTATTTATTGTTTTATTATACCAGGAAATGTTAAAAACAAAACAAACATTCTGTATTTATAAACCCAGTGGGCTGATATGTGCATGAGACTGAATCTAAATTTGTATCTACATGTAGTTTGTATGCTGCCAATAACATTATTAGAGTACCGTACTTTCTTTTTGCTTTCAATTGCTTGTCATTTACAGAGATATATATACATGTAGACGTATCAATCTTGTTCATCTTGTTTGATGCACAAATTTGGACATGCATGGATTCTGAAAATATATGGTACCAGGTGTACAGTAACTGTATGATCTGTATCTCAAGACTAAAGTGAATCAATTTGTCGGTGAGGTACAAAAAGCTTTGCCTAAAAGCATGTCCATCAATAAATTGATATGATATTTAAAATGCACGGTGAACTATTTGAGGATGTGGGTGATTGATTAAAGTCATGTCTTCAAAGAAAAGGCTTTAGAATCTGAGTGAGGTATACAGCATAGAGTGGAGCCTTATATGCAGTAGCAGGCTTTTCATGAATTTTGTTGAAATCTTGCAAAATCTTTACCGTATCTGAAAATTTGATGTATATTTTTCATTTCATTCTCTCTCGTGATCTGTTTTTTCAATTTCTCAGGGTGGTATCGGGGTTATTGCTCAAAGAAACCTTCTGTGCCGGTAAGCATTGCTCATTTGTTTTTATTAGGTTTTTCTACTTAAATGCATATTGGATTAATATAATTCCTGCTGATAAAGATGTTGTACATGTACTTTATACGCGCAAGTCTCAGTTATTTTACCCCATACCGCTATGGTCCCACCTCTAAGATTTCACTGTATACTATGATTGTATTAAATTGATAACCCTAGAATGGGAAGCAAATCGTCACATTTTATGTCAAATTATGTTGAAACTTGAATTTACCAAATACCTTAGACTTGCCTTTGTAGATGAACTGCAAATCATAGAAAGATATTTTTTTTTTTTACTCTAATGCTAGACCCATGATAGAGGTTTTATACATATGCACATGTATGCAATATATAGTTCAAATGCAAATTTTAGAGGACATAGGTTTGATACACATGTATACACAAGTACGGTATGTAGATTGATGAGCAGGTGTGCAATGGTGAAGAGCTGTTTAGAGGATCAGCTGAGGGAATATTGCACAGTGGGCCCCCAGGAATAAATCCCTTCCCCCTTTATAATGGCACTGTTCCCACTGCGGGAACTGTTTAGTCACAGGGTTGAATAGGCAATGGCTCATCAGGGGCTAGTAATCAATGAAATCGTAATGCATTCTAAAAACATGCAATCTCATCGAGGCCAAAGTCTGTCCACACTGCCACAGTATTTCAAGGGGTAGCTGTTCACAATGTATGTTAAGTACATACATGTACATGTATGTGTAGTACATTGATATGAATGAATGTATAACAACTGGAGAAAAAAAAAACATTGAGAAAGGGGACTCAGAGGCTTGTTTTCATCAGCTCGAGATTGCCAAATAACCCACTATTTTAACTATCCCGATTGCCGATTATCCAGCTAATTTGCATCCTCATCAGCCCGCAGTTGCAATCAGCGGGATATTTTGTTGAGATAATCATCCTAAGATATCTTGGGCTAGTTTGCAAAATATCCCGCTATTTGTCCGGTGCATCTTCACCAGCCCGAAGACTCGCACTATGCGTGAACGCTGAGCAAAATATCTCGAGCTCAAGTTTCGAGTTTCGAGGTCAAGTCTCGAGCTGATGAAGACGTGATTTGTAACTTGGGCTTATTTCCCAAATCAGAAATAGCGGGCTATTTGGCAATCTCGAGCTGATGAAGACATACCTAGACAGTCCTGCTCATTTTGACTATAAGGTTGGATCTAGGGTTTGGATGAAAATGGAAGGAAACTTCCTCTCTCATTCACTGCCCTGACATGATGCTGTCACTTCTCATTTCTCAGAGCTATGAGTAGATTTGTTACCCAGAAAACCATCACTTTTGGATTTCATTTGGTTGCTAATCTCGATGACGGCTCATCATCCAAACTTTCTAAAGTTGGCATCTATCCAACAAGTCTTTAATAGGACAAGAAAGAAAATTGTTAATTCTTCCCCTATCACTATATTGGATGACATGTAGTTCTTAATGCACATGTATGATGCAGATAATGAAAAATATAGAGTATCACTTCCTTATTTCTTTGTCATACATAATTTATTTAGACCATGTCGTGAGCAAACATGCTCATTGTTCACCGAGCAGACTGTGTAGGATGGGACTTTTTATGAACTTCCTAAACAGTAGTTTCGGTACTCAATCCTTAGAACATATAGCATGCAATAGCACCTCTCTATTTAAAGTTACATGTAGATATATGACACAAGTATTGTGATCATGAAGTGTTTTCTCTAATTGCAATTACACGCTGTTTTAAATTATCAATATAAGTTGTACATGCCTGTATTGCATTGGGCTGTGTGATTCTAAGAACAGCAAATTAATATAGTCCTGTACATTATATGTACATGTATGAATGGTCTTCGATCGGCACTAGACTTCCTATTTAAATCAAGCTATAGCACTAGTGACCCATGCATTTTAATCCCTTGACTTCCAAATCCTGTCAATCCTACAGTGTATAGGTTTAATACTGCAGCCACCTACTGTAGTTCCGGAGGCAAAGGATTAACCCATGAAATACTAATTAAGCTCAAGATAAATGGAGCTTTGGCTGAAGTCTGCAGAAAATGTGTGATCTACAAATCAGACTGATTCTACCTCGTGAATACAACTACATGTAAACATACACCTGTACATGTAGATTAAATTGAAGAACTCAACATACTGGTAGTGTGTTGACGCTTCGAGCACCACCCCCCCCCCCCCCCCCCATTTTTTACTAATGATGTTATGACCATCCAAATATACATTTATATATGAATCTTTTGTTTTGTTTCCATGCCTCATACAGGGTATTTTCCCAACATCTTATGTGCATATAAGAGAACCACCTATAGATGGGTAAGTGCAAAAGTTGACCAATACGGTACTACATTTAACATATTTTATCATTTGCTTTCTGAATAGTTTGTACCGGTATTATGTTTGTACTATCACATGTCATGTCTTCCCTTTTATATGATTTTTGTGGCATTTCTTGATTCTTTTTTCCTTGTGTTGCTTCATGATGTCATATGTAAAATTCCATCTTGTGGAAGTATTTCATGAAAAGAAATAAATGAATTACCTATTGTAATAATGAAATTTGTACCTTTCATGCAATGCCTCACAAACTTTCATACATCTGCAGCGTAGGTCCTCACTTCACACTGTAATCACCCCATTGAAACCTGTTACACCTGTATGAATCAAATAGTTTTGGGGTGTTTTTTTGTTAGGGGCGGGGGAGGCATGAGTATTAAAGTTTATGAGTAGAATTATATATAACATATGTTCGTTTTTGCCTTCAGAATATATAGTGAGAAAAAAGTAGAGGAAAAATGATTATTGGTAGACAATTTCAAACTATCTTGATATAAAACTACGAACAATATACATGTACATGTACATTGTAGTACCTATATGTAAACCCACTATACATTAGAATATACCAAGTTTGGATATTTTGCTCAGTTTATGATGACAGACTTTATTAGTCATTTAAAATTTGGAACAATTTGTCTCCATTGAAATACACAACTTGTTCTATAGGTGGTTAATCTATTGTATACATGTAAATGGTTTTTGTTTGTTTATTTGCTTGTTATGATGTCAAGCATGAGTGAATATCGCCTTTTTATGGGGAAGTATTGGAAAGAAAGATATTTTATTGCCTGCACGCTACTTGTATTAATGCAGAGATTTTTGATGTTGGTAAATTAACCTTGGTTTGTAGACTGGCATACGCAGTACTATCAGGCCAAAACAAATGGCAATGTGTACATTTCAGGATTAATTGTTAATTGCTCACACGTGACCAATTCTGAGTCAGAATCCTACAGTCTGTGCATGCACTCATGGGTGCACTTACTTCATTTAGATATTTTGTTCCTTCTCAAACTGAAATATTTGCAGATCATAACCTCAAAAGGCCAATTGAGAAATAAAGACAGTCACCACAATTCAATAATATTTGTTATACTTCATTGAAGATTTGGGTACCTGTATACACATGTACAGATAAATTTGGTGTTGATGTGTTCAGGCCTATTATATAATGTGAATGAAAATACAAACTTGGAATTAAAAAATAGGCCCAAAATGCACTCTATGATGAAGTCTTACATTTACTGTAAAGGTACCAAAGTATTTTGCGTGTACTACAGTGTACATGTTTATATACTGTATCTTAATATACCGATACTTATTTTATTTCTACGGTACTAGTATTTTGGGGAAAATTTGCCAATTTATCATATAAATTGAGAAGAATCGCCCTTGAAATGCTATTTATTATATACCGGCAACTAAAAATAGTTTATGTGACACATGTAAAGCCAGGCCATTTTTGGCACAAACACAGTCAGCAAGTGCATTCAGCAAATTAGCTTTTTGGATTTTACAATTTTTTTCTTCAAATTCATCAAAACCTTTGAAATTAAAAAGAAAAATTGGTCCAAATGTATACATGTAGTTCTTTACAAGTAAAATTCAAGTATATATTTTGATTTGAAATCCTGCAATCTGCATATAATATAAAATTTTACCTCATTAAAACTCAAACAAAATACTACCATAAAGCTGGAGTTAACCATGCAGTGAGACTAAACATTACATTACACATAGTTCTTGAGAGTTCTGAGTCCTAAATATTATTCTTTGCCTACATGAACATGTTTGATTACAGACTGTGCATACACGCTTCAGAAACAGAAACTGAATTCAGTATAAAGCCCAGAGGCACGGCACCTTAATACCTTTACATCTGTTAAAATAAATCTATTTTGGTCTTTATCAGTTTCCTATAGTGTGGCCCGTCTTTTGAAACTATAGCACAATGAAATCCTATGGAGGTGAATGAGGGTACACCATGCACAAAATCTGATTTCCTGTTGCAATATTTCATGATTAGACCTGGCTCGACTTGAACTGTTGAGGAAATTCAGAATGCGAGAGTATTGGACACAGAATGAGACAGTATTGGATACAGAATGAAGTACTATCCTTCTGTATTGATTTTTGTCATACTGTAGGTTTACAATTCATAGAGCATATCAGTTGTATGTAACAAACAAAAGATATACATGTACATGTACTTCTGTAAATTGTCTGCCTAATTGATTATTCTGCTAACAAAAAGTAGAGTTTTGTTTTATCTTGTATCAGTACACGGAGCGTTGTTCCCCAAGCTTACTTGAAACTGTAAGGCAGCTAGACATTGTGCAACACAAAAATGTGGGACTTTTCTTGGATTGGTAGTTAAGTTGGTTCTTTTTTCTTTCACCTACATGTACATGTATATCTTGGATGGTTTCATTTCCAGTCCCTAGTCTGAAATCTGATCAGTGTGCAGACTTTACTATGTACATCTGAAGGGCTTATATGTGCTGTATGTTGAAGAAGGAAACAAAAATCAAGTGACACATTGTAAAAACAAAAAATATCTGCACATGAATGCACAAAGTCTGTATCCGAAATCTATGATGTCCTTTAAGATGCATACTGCCCAGGACCCCCCCCCCCCCCAAAAAAAAAAAAAAAAAAAAAAAAAGTAAAAAAAAGTAAAAAAAGTAAATAAATAAAAAGTAAAAAAAGTAAATAAATAAAAAGTAAAAATAGTAAATAAATAGTGAAATTAAAGGGGAAAAATGTCTTTACAGAGAGGTAAAGTATTTCTATACAAACGGTTGCTGAGGCAGGTATAACTATTTTGTGATTGTAAACTATAAAAACTTAAAAAGTGATAGAGAAACTCAATAGCACTGAATATCATTAATGTAAATTGGTAGAGGATATTAGTAACACAGAAACCAATAGGTATACAACTCATACAAGACACAAGTACATGGAGGACAAATGGCCGCCTCATTCAACATAGAGCTTGAACTAAAACATGTGTCAACTACCTGCAGACACAGGTCATATAGGTTAAAGGCAGCTGTCAAGTAATTCTTTTTACTTACAAAAAAATCCTAATGTTCATGACGGCAGAATTCATTGAACTATACCATGGTAATAAAGAAATGATCAATGTCAAATAGGTTTTCAAGGTGTGGGGGAGACGAGGCAGGAAAACTTAAATGGGTTCACCATGTGTGTAGTTCTTAGATGGACAGGGGTTTTCTCTCTTAGAGAGATGTTTTAGTTTTAGTTCTTAAAAGAACTGTTAGATATATTGGGTATAGTTCTGACAACTGACAAGTACTTGTAAATATTTTGAAGAAAAAGATGGTCTTAACAATTCAGACAGTGTGCTCCATCCGTTGTCAGTCGTTCTAAGGACTACACACATGGTGAACCCGTTTAAGATGTCCTGACTCCGCTGAAAAAATGATGTCTTATGGTTAATCAAATTACGGTTTAATAATAATAATAATACACAACATTTATTACATGTAGGCGCTTAATATGGCTGTTTCTAAGCGCACCATTGTCTGTCTACAAATTACCACTCAAAGCTTTAAACACACAAACTAGAAATCTGTACTTTATTCAATAAATCATGCATATGATAATAACAATTAAAATGAGATCAAACATAACATCATACAAACAAGGAATAAAGATGGTGTACACCTCCTTTGACCAACAGTTTGATTACAAAGAATGTTCAGACTTTAAAAAAAGTTCACCGTACAATATACTTCCAATTTTGTCTTTTAGGAGAGAGAAAAAAGAGACAAGGGATATTTCTTCATTTCCCTAGCTTGGCTTTTGGTACATTGTAGATATACCAGGGAAAAAATACACAGGGGCTCGGGGCGAATTAGCCCCCGAAATACCAAAAAGAGCCGCTGAAAGTCATAAAAGAGCCCCCCAAAATTGCACAGAGTTCTATGCAAAACAAAATAAAGAGTGTTATTTTCATGCAAGCAAGCTTGAAAGTAGCCCCCAAAATTTGTAAAATATTTTTTTCCCTGAGATATACAGTTGTATTCTCCTTTAAAGTTTGAATGAAAGTGAATGTATGTTTACGTACATGTACAACCTGTCATTTTACATTGCACAATTCACTCAGTTTTTTTTCTTCTCTTCTTTCTTCCACTTTTGCTTCATGTACCGACAGAGAGGAAGAACGGCGCCGGAAGGCCAACGAGCCTCTGATTCAGGAAGTGACGCTGGTCCTACGAGAGTGGCATGTCATCTTCGTTGAACGCTTTATGGTAAGAAACAATGACCCCTTGACTCCAATGTACTGAAGCTACAATGTACATGTATGTCCTTGTGCTGGTCATATTCACGCAAGAAAATGTGTGAATTCATGTTGGAAAGTGATTTGAGTTTGCGGCAATATGTATATTCTATATTGTACCAAAGGAAACTTTTCATGGTCACCTTCTTTATGCCATTTTATTCTTTGATGTCATATCTGAACAAACAGTAGTACTTTTGAAGAGAAACCTCCCCAAACTTCCCTCTGAGTTTCGTTTGGTCGTTAATGAGTCTATCATGGTGAAGATTGTTTTGACTGATTATATAAAACAGGCTCATTCCTAAAGGACAATCACTCAGCTGATGAATAATTGCTTCCATATATATATCAGAAAGAAATTAAAGGCCCTCTGTACCAGTTTGGCTAGGAGGGATTAGACCACTCAGGTGTTTACTGACAAGGGGCTATCTCATCAACTCAGCTCTCAATTAACATACAGAAGATCATGGAGGACCAATGGTCACATATTAGGCATTGTTTTCTATATATAGAGGGAGCAAGTAGCTACAAGTAGTATAGTGGGGCTTTAAAGAAAAGATAAGCAGACCCTTATGAGTAGAATCTTCATTTAGTCATTTTAGACTGATCATATGGTGAGTAGGCTGCTTGTAAATGTGCTTGAGTCTGTCCAAACGATCACATTTCAGGGCATTTAGAAGGAAAAGAGGGAATACTTATCTGTATGTTATCAAAAGAGGAAGTCAGACCCATAATACTGTTTACTTGTATCATTACTCACTAATCTAATAAGAGCTAATGAGTCTTTGATTTAAATGGAATTTTATTTTTAAAACAATGCTCCAAGGCCCTGCTAGCCCAGTATTCACTCAACCATTTAACATGAGCCTTTGTGGTTATTGAGGCAATAATAGTTGCTTTTTTTTTAGTCACATTGATAATGTAATGTACTGCAATAAACGTGTTTAAGAATTTCAAGAAAAGTCATTGAGTTAGGTTAAAATCATTTGATATTATGAACACACATACCAGTGTACATGTATAATGAAAGAAGTGGTATTTTGATCACAGGATTTTGTACAAATGTTATTCTTTATTTTATCAATGTATTGAGCTTTTGGAAGTTTGCCATGGTTTCACTAGCCATAGATTTGTTTTAAAATGTTCTAGACAAAACAAACAATAAAAATAATGATTTTAAAGCAAGTGGAACAAAATATTTTGAGATATGAAAGCATACAACTTCTAGAATCTGTAAATATCAAGAAATAGTGTTAAAAATGTAATTTAATTTGCTGGTAAGAAAGAATTATGGTAAACTATTTAAATATCTTTTGCTGTGAAAATCAAACAGACAGGTAAATGGTGTAGGTTTATAACGTAGATATTCAAATTAAACAAATCAAAGTCCTTATTTTAACCATAAAGTAAAACTTAGGCTCATACTTTCATTTTGTAAATACTGTGTTCCTTGTACGTTTCGTATGAGCATTGAATATGTGTCGAGCTTACCTCTACATTAAAGGGAAATCCTACTTTGATATCAAACTACTCCAAAGGAGAGCAGAAAAATCAGAGAATTGGACCGGTGAACGTTTGAATGAAAGTGGACAAAAAATAATGAGAAAGTTATGAATTTTTGAAAATTGTAATCACTATAAGTATGGGCTATTCAAATCAGCTGACTAGGTAATGTCTCTGTGATATAGTGGCGGACAACTTTCTTATTAGTTCCAACACACAGAATTACTATAATTTCAAGTTTTCAGAAATGTATTACTCAAAAGGGTCTTTATCTTTACAGGACCTATAATAATCTACTACCCATAACATATTTTGGGTAGTGCCCCAAGGGAGAAGGCACTTACAGTAAGAGGATGTTTTGTTGTTGAAATTAAGGATATTTTTTGTACGAGACAATTGGGAGAGGTATCTGCGCCTCCGTTACAATGCACTGACCAAACTGCCAATTGGAGATTTGCATTGACTTTAATAGTGATCTCATATACATTCATAACTTTCTAATAATTGGTCTGATTTATTTCAAATTTTTCAAAAATTCTGCATTTTGTCAACTTATTTTTCTACTTTTATAAAAATGAACTTACATGTATCCCAAGGGTTGGATATCCCTTTAATCAGACACTCATGAGTCTCTTGATTAAGTGTTGATTAGGTGTCTTATCGTTGGGCTCTTTGTGAAAGGTACTGACAGACTCATTATCTGATAGTAGTTAATTCCTTTCGAGGTTCATACTTTCTACAACACTCTAAATACTAGGATAGGATTGATAAAGAAAGCAGACAGCATTTGTAGATAAAAAACAAATTACATACCGATAATCAATTGTCATCAAGTGATTTGTGGAGGGAGACAGCTGACCCAGCCAAAAGTTTGTTGCCTCGTCTGACATACCAAAGAGGTTTTCTGGCAGTGTCAGTCACTTACATGTATGGTCCCTAAAGGGAGATTGCTCAATACATCTATTGTACTTCAATAGTTTGTAGGCTGTATTGTGTACAGCACCAAAGTGATATTTTTTCCCCTTCAATTTTCAAAAAAGTTTTCACTCATTGGTATGAATTCTATTTATAATCTTGAACAAACAACACTTAATTCTAAGCAACTATTCGTGATAATTTTACGGACTTCATGTTATACAACGCTCCTGTGATGTACATGTCAGCTTGTGTATCTATACCTATATTTGTATGTGTGTCTTTTCTCTTCCTCAATGCGGGATTTTCCCATTGTGAAATGTTCAGTGGATAGATACTGGCTTGAAGTTAAGTTCACCTTGTATTTGTGTGCACTGAGTGTTTGTAGTAAACCTTGAGCGATAGATACACTTCCAAACAAGAAGAAAAATGATTATAAGGGGATCAAGGGTCGCAAGTTTAAGTTCTACAATAATGGGACATATAGTACGTGTATACATGTGGGGAAAAATGTTACTGACGTTTCCTCATTTCAATACAGGAAAAATGTGAAGTATACCACTTGTCACTGATAGATTGATCTACACATACTGTATGTAGGTTCTAAAGAGTTTCTAATCATAGAAAATGTGATGCATACTGTACATGCAGCTAGAAAGTTTGCCAACATTTGTTTTGTTATAATTGACATAAAATCTCACCCGATGTGAAAACTTTCAAAACCAAATTGGACTCATTAGATATTAAAAACCTTGTAGACGAAGCACACCTCAATATTTAGGTGTGTTAAGCGTTTGACCGTAACCCTATGTACGCGACAAGCAGATGCTTGTGATTGTACGTCACAGACAGATACAGAAAGAGAAATCTTCTAGAGCCAGAAGGACATTAACTCATATACTGTACATGTACATACACAATACACAGAGTTAAAGGTAAAGACCAGTATTGGCAACGCCCCAATTTCAAAAAATGAAATGGAAGCTCTCATTACCAATCATGTGAAAGAATATGTTTTGACTAATACATGATGATAAAAAATTTGCCGGGAAACCGCCTACTAATTCATATATTTGGTAAATTTATTTCTCTCATGGTCTGGTGAGAGAGATAGGGTAGTCCCATATACATCTTTCTGTGTATAGTGCTTGTAACTTTACGAAGAATGAGCCAAATTTCTTATCATTTTGATGATTCCAGAACCTTGCAGATGCTAGATGCTAGATGATCGACCTTTTCTGATCGATTCCACAACGTTTCTTTCACAATGCAATCGCATGACCATTACTGGTCTTTACCTTTAAACACCCTTCACTTTTGTTTGAATCCCCCATTTTGAAATCCTGGCTGACTGTGCAATTATGTAACAAATATGTATTGTACAGGTACATGTATCATACATATACCCTACATGTTGTAGTTTTCCATTGTAGAAGAAAGATGGTTGCAATTCTGACGCACATGCACATGATTGGGTCCTATTGAACAATGGGCAGTACTTGGGAATTTTACCGTTTTCCCCAAAGTCAAAGAGGAAGCGATATCAACATTTATAAAAAGGATGCAGTTTCATGAGGTTTTCATACAGCAATCGAAGGTTCCATACAGTACCTTGTCCATATAGGTCTATGTTTAATTAATCAACATCGACCTTCTACATTGTATGTATATCGAACAGAAGCAGTGTACGGAGTTATCGTGTGATTATTAAGTATTTGAATCTAATTATTGATACTTGATGACTTCCACACCGTCACAACGTCTGTAAACAAAGAGAGAAAACTTCCTCATCTAGCTGACGAGGGAAGGACACAATTTCACAATGAGTCAATATTTCCTGCTGCGCGTTAGTACATGGAGTGGGGTGAATCAGACGTGATGCACTCAGCTGTCTGCTCTCTCACAACCAAACTTTCACAAATCCGTTGATTGATTATAAATTGCTCTTGCTAGTAACTCTTTCCAATTTACAATTGAAGGGTATATAATACATGTACATATGTATGTACTTGTCATTTTGTACAGCACTGCTTTGAACTTCCTGCTTTATGTAAATGATTTGGGAAAGCTTCGGATTTTAGAGGTCTACAAAAGTTTGCTCAAGGTCGTTCAATCTGTGGAGAATGTATGATGGTGCAGTGAATTGAATTGAAATTTATTGTCCCTATCAGGAATTTTTTTTTTTTCACTGGTTTTACAGTCATGTTCATAATACATAGACCGCCGGGTGAGCCCCAAAATTTGTCAGTTTTGTGACCTCGGCTCGGCATCTACTTTCTTAATAGTGGATATTATTAAAGAATATATTTTGATATTATAGTCACAACTCGTCAATCGAAAAAAATGCAAATAAGCTCAAAAAATGGAAAAAAGGTGCCTAAAATCTTTCTTTTTTTTCACGGAGGTTGTCCAATCACTGTGCATGTATCAAGTAAAGGTTACAGCGCTTCAAGCTTTTTAGCCAATCACAGGCAGTGTTGTTCACGTACCACTGGCGCGCGCTATTTCGAGCTTCAGGTGTAGTAATCTTTCGTCAACAACTGAATGTTTCAGAGGAAAACACAGGTTTTTGCTGTATGCATACAATTTCGACACACAGTAAGGTGATATCTTTCAGTGGGAAGAGTTACAGAAAATTCAAAGGAGTGTGCAGATCTTTGGAAGGACGTCAGTTTTGGTTTTGAACTAGAAAACAAAATTGCTGCGATTGCGGGCAACTGCGACTTCGACTCGTTCGAGCTGCAGACAGAGCAGTACTCGGCCGGAGCCTTGGGCGGAGGAGTGTACCAGGGAGCTGGAGGTGTTCGAATTGCAGCTGCAACAAGTTCAACAAAAAAGAGGTAGGCCTAGATCTATGTCATTCCGAAGAAATGACTGTATTAACTATTTCAGCATGTTCAGAATAACTCTGATCCTATTCTTCTTCTTCTTCTTTTTTTTCTTCTTCTTCTTCTTCTTCTTCTTCTTCTTCTTCTTCTTCTTCTTCTTCTTCTTCTTCTTCTTCTTCTTCTTCTTCTTCTTCTTCTTCTTCTTCTTCTTCTTCTTCTTCTTCTTCTTCTTCTTCTTCTTCTTCTTCTTCTTCTTCTTCTTCTTCTTCTTCTTCTTCTTCTTCTTCTTCTTCTTCTTCTTCTTCTTCTTCTTCTTCTTCTTCTTCTTCTTCTTCTTCTTCTTCTTCTTCTTCTTCTTCTTCTTCTTCTTCAAATAATACTGAAGATTCTTGCAGTATTACACCGGGGTTTCCCCCTACTCTTAGTCTTATACGAATAGTGCAATGGGTTCTTAACGTGCCTCCATTTAATCGGAGGGACGGAGTGTTTTCCACTTGACATAACCTGCATCTAACAAGGGAAGGGGCACGTTAACAACACACAACGCAGGCCTCGGTCATCCGCCTGGGTGGGAGTCGAACCCGGGATCTTTGTCTAGATGTCATAATGTCTATTTCCCGTCCCTAAACGTTACAACTAGAATCAAGAAAAAAGAGAGTCAAATTGGATACTGGTCAGTCTTGATTCTATACTACATTAGTATAGATCAGGTCTTCATAATTAATGTGGGTATTTATTGTCCACATATCGATTACGGTATTGTCTGAGAACAGCGTACTGGTGGGTTTTCTTTCGGGGGGGGGGGGGCCACTGTCCCCCTAAATTTCCACAATCAAAGTGGTTTGTTTTTCTTTCTTTTTTTGCATGTTTGAACAATTCTGCATGGTGAGGCCCACAGTCCCCGTCAATATTTGACACATTTAAATTAAGATGCCACTTGTGTTGGAGAATGAGCCTTGCCCTTGCCCTTGTGATTTTTTTTTATTCATGATGAAAAATGTATTATAGTACCGTATGCCCTCCATGCTCTACACACAAAAAAACACTTCATGAAAATATGAGACACCTCCTTACGTTTTCTAATGAGCAGTTCTGAATAATTTCCACTGTTAGTGTCACTGATGTCCAGTCCGTTCACTTCCAGTTGGAGACAGTAACCAGTCAGCACAGATATTTTTTTTTATTTGTACTTTGATGATAGTTATATGCTAGATTCGACTCATACTGTAGGTTTTGTAGTGATGAATACTTCAGTATGTCTGTCTTGTAAAACTATAGACCTATTCTTTTTTAATAAATGATATTAAATGATCCTTGCTTTTATTTATTTTCAATAAAGGTATGTCCAACCAGGATACCATGCGGGCTGCTACAGGCACTTCTGCAACATTACAACAAACAAGTGAGCACAGATGAGATCAAGGCAAAGAAGGAACAATATTTAACTCATTGTATGTCACATTACTTGTAAATGTAAAGCTTTTTTAGGAAATTCAATGTAAAGACCTTTCTTGTGATGCTCTTTTTTGCCAATTTCCGCCAGATTTGATAAAGCAGATAACTTATATCAAATGGTATTTGGACAAATGTATGAAATTACCTGCTGAAAATTTTAACGAACATAATTTAGATATATTAGACTGAAGAAGAATAGCAGAGGCTGGGACCCTGTCAACCATGAATTTTTAAATTTTATTCACAATGTATATTTTATGTGTGTTTTTGCTTTAAATACATACATGAAGTCATGCTTTTTGAGCAATCGCTTGAAAGAATGTTAGTTATTGAAAATATTACTTGTAAATGTAAAGCCTTTTTTGGAAATTCAATGTAAAGACCTTTCTTGCGATGCTCTATTTTGCCAATTTCCACCAGATTCGATAAAGCAGATAACTTTTATAAATGGTATTTGGATAAATGTATGAAATTACCTGCTGGAAATTTTAAAGAACATGATTTAAATATATATGACTGAAGAAGAATAGCAGAGGCTGGGACCCTGTCATCCATGAATTTTTTAATTTTATCTATAATGTATATTTTATGTGTATGTTTGCTAAAACAAAAGAATGTTTGTTATTGAAAATATTTTAATGTGAATAGACAATGTGCTGTATAACGGATGATGAATCATTTCTCTACATCAACCCAAAGAGCAGTATCCATGTAGTCAAGCAGGCTTACAATTTTATTGACCATGTATTTTGAGAATATGAGATAGTAATATGTCATATATTTGATGTGAAACCAGATTATAATTGGTCAAACATGCCTTACAAACTTTGTTTTAAATTGTGATTTATTTTAATTAAAGATATGCCATTCCCTGAAATATATATTGAAGGGTATGACATAGAAAGAGATAGAGAGGTGGGAAAGAGTGAGGGGTGAGAGGGAATGGGAAAGAGAGAGCGGTTAAGGAGACAAGAGAAAGGGAGGGAATGGGATGAAGAGTGAGAGAGAGGGGGGGGGGAGGGGTGAGGAAAGAGGAAAAAAGAGACGAAGAGAGAGAGAGAGAGTGGATAAGGAGAGAAAGAGAGGCGGATTAGGAAAGAGAGAGAAAGGGAAGGAATGAGGAAAGAGGGGAAAGGGAAGGAATGAGGAAAGAGGGGAAAGGGGAGGAAAGGGAAGGAAAGAGGGAAAGGGGAATATTTTGAGTGCACTGCAGCTTTGCTCGATATCAATACAAGTCATTTCCCCATAGCATAATACACAGCTGTCTCAGACTGGACCCAAGAGGGCGTTTGTCATATTTATTAAAAATTAATCTGGACATTATTAATTTGTGTGCAATTTTTTCTACTGACGAGTTGCACCATCATCTTCAGTATATTTTTCTACATATTAGAGGTCATTTTCAAGTAGATGCCGAGGATGGGTCACAAAAAACAAAAACTAAGGCACTTTTGAGGGTTCACCCGGCGGTCTAACAAGAAGAAATACATAATACGGAAATAGCAAATGTATATCGTCACAAACATAATAACATTCTGAAAATGATTAATTACATTGGAAACGAAACAATATACAGTATATACAGTGTACATTGATTGCAGTATAAACATAAATTGCATACCATTTCAAATGAAAATTTGAACATTACGCATACTGTTTATTTGAAAATGTAGGTTAGTTTAGTATCATGAGCCCTAACAAAATTTGAATTCACAACAAAATAATATGTTGAGACCAGTAATTACATTTGAGTTCCAGACCTCTGGGCTTGTGCCACAATGACAATCTGTGTCCACTCATCCAGAAAGTTAATTTAATCCGTGGCATAAATAAATAATTTGTAAAAATGTACCAGATTTCTCCATAAATACAGTCAAACCTGTCTATAGTGACCACCCAAGGGAAACACAAAAGTGGTCTTTGTAGACAGGTGGTCTTGTAGACAGGTTCCTTGAGTACATGTTTCAATGAGAAACCATTTTCAATTTTCAAGGGAAACTAAAAAATGTGGTCTTTGTAGAGAGGTGGTCTTTGTAGACAGGTGGTCACTAAAAGCAGGTTTGACTGTACTACAGTGTAGATTGGGCATTTGTTTACATTTTTTCTTATGAAAACAATCTTCTCTCACAGCAGCATATATGAGGTCAATAGGTAAATCTGGCAAGTCATGTCAAATTTCATCCTCGTTTATTTCTGAAGAAATGTTGGTTTAGTTTTAATGGAATTCTTACCCTTTTCCATGATATCCTGCTTTGCATTAACGTATACAATGTGTGTTTGCCAAAGATAACACATTACATTATAATGTCAAATGAACAGCATATATGTAGCTGGAAAAGTTTTCCCCTTTCAGATACTGGTGACTTCATATCATATCTGAGTCATGTTGTATCCGTACAGGTTATTTGTCATTGTTCTTTGATAAATGGGTTACATGAATATTAAACATTTGTTTGTAACTGTAGTCTACCATATTGTGTTTCTCTATTTACACTCTAAAACCTTGAGTGGATAGGAGCAGTGAAATAACTATAACAAAACACAACAACAACAATACAAACAAACAAACATAAAACAGCAGAAAAAAAAAATTGACAACATAAAAAGAACAGCAAGCTAGGTACGGTAATTGTTATGAGGTTTAAAAAAATCTCAGATCGTCAGACATGAACAATCGTTCTTACACCTGTTCCTTGATAAAGAAAATAGTTAAACAAAAGTTGAAGCGCACAATAGAAGTGCACAATATTTTATGCAGGTATTCTTTTCTTCATAGCAGTGTTTCCGCTTAACCGGGTTTAGGTAGGCCTTTACAATGTACTCCACCAGATGGTGTGAGAGATAGTACTTTTCACCAGGGAAAGTTCCTGCTTTCACATTCTGTTCAAAATTTCAAATTCATGAATATATGGTAAAACACAAATAATTTGGAATCTTTCATGAATGTACATTTATTTACATACATGTACCGGTATACTACCACTTTGTGTCCATTGTAGTACCAATGTCTTGTCTCCTGTTGTTACATCTGTTGTAGAGTCCATACCATAGTTTTGCATTCAAAGTAAATTTTGATAAGAAAACTACCTGGTATATGTTAATATTAAATTATACTTGGACACAACGTTGAAACCAAAAAAGTATCCCTTTGCACTGGATAAATTTACTCAGCTTTCATTCTGACGAGAAGACACGTACAGGTATACAGATGCAGTGCTCTGATCTGTCCTTATAAAGAAGAATGTATTTTAATGTTTTGAAACCAGATATTCTGACTGGAGATCGAAGTTTCAATTCCCTTTAAATTCCCTTTGTCATAACATGCCATTGTTAGATGATTTATATGGAAAGCAGAATTGATATTATGGCTACTTTCAATCTGTCATTAACCTTTATGGCCTTGAGTTACCATTACCCAGAACACGCAAAGTTCAAAGTTGTGGGTACATACATGTATACATGTACATGGCTTAATTGACAAAGTATAGTATGTAGAAACTTTAATAATGTGCAGTGTTTAAAGGTATAGACCAGTTCTGGTCATGCGACTGCATTGTGAAAGAAATGTTGTGGAATCGATCAGAAAAGTTTGATCATCTAACATATAAGTATTGGTGTGTACTGCAAGGTTCTGGAATCATCAAAATGATAAGAAATTTGGTCCCGTCTTGGTTAAGTTACAAGCACTGTACACAGAAAGATGTATATCACTATATGGGACTACGGGATATCTATCCAGTCCAGAGAGATATAATAATTTACCGGTACCAAATATATCAATTAGTAGGCAGTTTCGCGGCAAAATTTGTATCATCACGTATTAGTCAAAACATATTCTTTCACATGATTGGTAATAAGAGCTTCCATTTCATTTTTGAGAGGGGGGCGTTTCCAAAACTGGTCTATACCTTTAATAGTCAAAGATGAGGGGTAGAATCAGAGATTTCTTTCAATTTGTTTATTCATTTCTATCTATGTACCAAGGTGGATAGAACAGACAAATGTTGTTTTGTTATGGCTGGTAACCTTGATAATGAATGCCTCTCAGGTTTCTAAGCTTATTGTTGACAGAAGGTTCTATTTACATTGGCAAATGTAGAATGTGAGATTTTCTTATTAAAGGGATTGTTTAACAATGTTAAATCTGAGATGCATGGCCCTATGTGTTATTAGTGTCTGTGATATGGTGTTATATTGAAGCACTAACAAAATTGCGCTTCAAGTGCCTCAAAAAAGTAAAAACCTTTGATTGACCGGTTTTACCATACTTGTTTTCCCCAATAGACTGTAGTATTATGAAAACTGTTTGGCAAACGCAAAATTAAATTTAGATTTTCAATCATAAATATCTTGATAATCAAACAGGCAATCGGCTTGTAAAAGTCATGGGGTTCCTGACTGACCTAAAGGTTTATAATAATCATTGCAGCATGAGCTAAATCAAGGATTTTTTTAAAGGATCTAAGACAAAGTTAATACCGGATCCCTTTAAAGAGAATATTGCATTTTAGGGGAAAGCAAATTGATTTTCTTTGATGGCTAATAACCTAACTTCCTTTTACCCTTAATTTCTTTCAATAGCTTTTAAAGCTATTTGAAGAAATTGTTTTTTATTCATTTGCTCGCAGTACATCAAGGAAACATTTCATATAATCCATGACCATGACAAACACTGCAACTTCACGGTGGTATACAGTATAAAACCTACCTTTAATGATCTGCCTTGATCTTTTGCCTTTGAAATTTAAAGGAATCTTTGCAAAGTCACTTTGCTCTTCCATGTTTCTCATAGCCCTTAAATCTGATTAAATATTTTATTTCTCAAATTTAGTTTTTCTGTTTGTTTCTTTGCTATTCTGCTGCCTCATAACTCTTGGACTGTTTTTTTATATCATATTTGTACAGAAAGTGTAGTTATCCAAAGTATCGCTCCCAATGATTACTGATTAATAGTTGGATTAAATTTGTGGGATTTATCTTTCTCTTAATCTCTGTAAAAATTCAATCTTCTTTGTAGAAACACAAGATGGACTGGTTCAAAGAACTGAAGATTTGTGGGACTTTTCTTTCTCTTATATATTCTCTGTTAAATTTTCATCTTCTTTGTAGAAACACAAGATGGACTGGTTCAAGGAACTGAAGAAGATCATGCTGGAGGTGATTGACCTCCGAAGCCAGCTCCTGTCGGGGACGATGACCTTGGGCAAGAGCAAAGAGGTCAAAGGTACCATCATGAGCAGGGTGGACTGGGGAAACTGCAGGCTGGAACTCGACCTAGTACCCAGTGTAGATGGAGAAATAATAGACAGTAATCAGTGTAGTCTGGTAGAGCTACATCAAGTGGTAAGACCAAAACAAAAACTTGTCTATTATTTCAATCTTTTTCGTTCATGCTCACTCTGCTCTCCACTTATACTCTTTCTCACACTTTCTTCTCCGCCCACTTATCTTCTTTTTCTCTTCACCACTGTCTCTATACTCCACTGTATTTAAAATTTTCCATCATTTAATGAATTCACTTTTATTACAATATTATTAGTGTAAGTCCAGAATCTTCCGGTCGAACAGGAATATACTGAATGTAAAGTAATAATCTGAAATACAGCTGATCAAGAAAAGGTCTAAACTAATATTAGGAGAAAGAGCAAGCAACTCTGCGACTTCTTGAGATTTAGAATTTTGTGTATTCACCATCTTATACTACCTCTTCATTTGAATAATTCCCTACCTCTTTATTTGAGCAGTTATTGTTATTATATATGTTACACTTTTTTCTTCTTTTCAGCACCTGAGGAGTGCCCAAGAAACAAAAATTTCTGCACTGGTATGTAAGATATTTATAAGTCATTTAATTTTAATGGAGTTAACTTCTAATATTGCAAAGTTTGTACTTTGTTTTTGAATAACCAACTAAATTCAATCCTTTATTATCCATAAATCATACACAAAAAATTGTTTTGTCTACATGTGTGATACAAAGTAAATACAGATAGTGGGTATGATCATAATATAATATATGACTGACTGATAGATCGGTAAAACATGCCCATTGTCTTCCTGTCAGCTAGGAGTGGGAATAGAAGCTTATGTAGACAATACATCCATTGGTTGCTTTTAATAGTCACTACTTCTTTAGTTTGATTGACCCCAGATAACTTGTTGTTAATGATTGTGCCTAAGTACTTGTTTTTTATTACAAATTCAATGTCTTGTTACTACAGATAGAGTGATCAGAAGGATATATGAGTTTTCTTCCTGCGGAAGACAAAGACCATTTCTTTAGTTTAGGATGTATTTAGCTTTAGATGGTTTTCATTGCACCAATTTACAAAGTGTTCAACTCAGAGTCTGTACTCATTTTTACTGTTCCTTATCATTCCCAGAATGACAGTGTCATCTGCAAATTTTTTATGATTTTAACTTTCTCAGTTTCAACCTTACAGTCACTTGTGTGTAGAATAAAAAAGCCTAGGCAAGAATACACAGCCCTGAGCTGTTCTAGTATTGATTATAAGTTCTTTAGAGAGTCATTCAATAATTATTCTAACTCTTTGGGTTTGTGATTGCAAAAAGTTAGTTATCCACAGAATCATGGATGGTTTGACCATCAAGCCCTTTTAGTTTTTCTTTGAGACAATTGGGTTAAATAGCATTAAAATTCCGATAAAAATCAATGAATATCGCTCTGGGTAGCTACTCTGAGTGTCCAAGTGTCGAGGATGGCATTTGTCAGGGTAAAATCATCATTTACGGATCGTTTTTATTGATATGCAAATTGGTGACGGTCGATTTGCTCTCTGATTGGACAAATGAGGTGATTTATAATTATTTGTTCAAGACACTTCAGCACCAGAGAGGTTAACGTGATTGGTCGAAAGTCGTGGTTTGTAGATGGGCAGGCAGATTTCAGTATCGGCAAGATCATGGATGCTTGTTTACTGAAACTTAACTAATTCTTTATTTTTTGTCTTTAACAGTGTTTTTGCCGTGTTCCATATTTCTATTACAAAATGTATTGTAGAATTTGTGATCATGATGTGTTTAACAACAAATTTATTATCTTAGTGAAAGACCCTAGAGAGAGAAAAATTACTCATTAGATAGTTTTCACACTTCGTTTTCACAAGCTGTTTAGCGAATATGGTGATATGGCTCACTCTGAACTTCAATATTAGAATCCACTGAATACAAAAAGGAAGAAAAACAAACACACAAAGAGTGTAGATTAAACAGAAAAGACAAACAAAATGTACTTGGAGTTTGCTACTGTTTAATCCTATTATAGAAATACCCCATTTATACCACATACCCAAATTCAAACTTTACCCATGATTTACATGTTTTTGGTTATTGGTAGCATGCACATTTTATGAACAAATCTCATTAGAGTATGGATGATTAATGCATTGGAGTATTTCATTTTGATATTAGATGACATTTTACCTTGATTTGTAGTGAAATATTTTGACTAATACATAGATTTCTTTTTGTGTTTGTCTCCTCTATCATTTACAGTTATTCATGTGTTTGTATTAATTTTCTTTTCACCTTCACCCCTCCCATCCTCATTTCTTCCATTAACTCTCACCCATGTTGTGTGAAAATCCTGGCATGCCTCCCTGTTCTGATGCTGCCCACCCCCCTGTGTGCCGTGGGATGGTCCACTCACAGCCGGTCGCGACCTCCGTGCAACCATTGCTATCTCTTATTTCATTGCAAGTTCCAGACCCCAGTGCACAGGCACAGGTAATTTGCACCAGTAAGCTAGAATTGATTGGGTCAGTTGGTGGTTTCCAATTATTACGTTTTTATTCAGAACGAAAGTTTCTTGACATTCAGTACGTAAGAAAAGGAGATGACATGAGCTACTTTTTAAAGTTTAGCTGGCAGGATTTCATGTAAATCAAAATAGTTTAGAAAGTGGGATGCTCATACGGGCTATGACTTTGTTGAATACCTCACGTACATGTATTAGAAAGCTATTGATTCACTGAGAGAAATTAAATTTTGTTAGAGTGTAGTTAGGATTTTAGTGGAATCCTTTTTACTATACACGATCCCTCCGCACATGCTCTTCAATCACGAAATATAATATGTTTATGAAATGCATTACTAAGTCGAAATGAAGGTGAGATGTTGTTCTATACTTCATCAATCGGGAATGTATTATCTTCATGACATATGTTTCTATTAACGCATTCCTCAACATATAAGTTTCTATTCTTAAAAATGATATACATGTCCCATTGCATGGTCTTGATTTTAGTAATGATGAATTATCATTTAAAACTGAACCCCTTTCCTTTTCCATGCATCCCAATTAATTCAATTTTCCTTATTTTCATGTTTAATTATTTTGTCAGTAATGATTATTTTAATCTCTCTCCCTGAGCTCCACATAACTCCAACTTGTGGATGAGCCCTTTTTGGACAGAAGAGTATCGATATACAGTACCATTCCTCCCATACTATTATGTTTAGATACTCAATTATTCATTTTAAGGCAAATATTTGAAACCTTTCAGTACCATAGATAGACATACTGCCCAAAATTCAAGCTGTTGGATGGTTAAGACATTTTCATCTTAGTTTAAAGGAATTGAATTGAATTTTTTAAAGTAGCAATATTAATAGCGAAATTGACTCGTTGGCACCCGGTTGTAAAATTATTGCCAAAGTATAATTGTTGGCAATCGATGTTGTTTGTTTTTAGACGACGGAGCCGCTGGAAGCTTTTGCGCACCATCTCCACCTTCAGCTGGTCAACTTTGGGATCCACACAGGAGAGGCAGCGGAGGCTTTCTTTGCTCTCTATGATGCTAAAGAGGGTACATTCATCACGTAAGTAGTCCGTCAGGTTCGGACGTAAAATAGGAAAACCCTTTAAAGGGATCGGGTAACTTTGCCTCTGATTCGTAACAAATTCATGGATTTAGCTCATGCTGCAATCATAATCATAAACTTTTAGGTCAGTCAGGAATCCCATGACTTTTACAAGCCGATCCCCTGTCTGATCAAGAAGTTACTAGCAATGGAGTTACAGCCAGCAATTTTACGTCCAGAAGTATTAGGCAACGCGCGAGATAACGACCGACATCAGAGTGCCGCTCGCCGGAATTTGCCCGAAGGCGACAGCTAGGCCGCTCTCTGATGTACAAGCTTCCAAGCCGCCGTCCAAACCCATTCACATTGAGTGGAGTAAAGATTCGCAAACGAACAAAGCAACTGGGCGTGCCCAGTACCGACCTACTAGTCGTGAGCATGCGCAGTTGTTGTTATTGAATCCCAATTGTTTTTCTGATTCCAACGATGTATTTTTCGTCAAATTCTACCCTGAAATGGGCTAGTTATGATACTTTTTATGACTCCATATTAAATTTTAGTACTAATTTCATAATTCGTTATGAATATGTTCCGATCATTTGCGGAATTTAGATTGTATTTCATTTGAAACAGCATGTTTTTATCTTTGAAACCCACCCTATCGGAAGAGTGCCCAGGGGTGCCCATGCGTTTAGATTTGCACGTGAAGATGCCTATGCATTTGGTCAGCTTGGTTTGCGTCGTCTGCTGGGGAAAGATATGCCAGCCCTACGCGTTTAAAATCGTGTTCTGTGCACCTAGTGATTCTGATTTTCTATTCGGCTTGTTTATTTTTTTCTGAGTGCAATCTAACGAATCACTCTAGATCACGATCTCCATAATTTTACAGGGTCTAACGTCTATGTAAATAAAAGTTAATCTTTTTATGAACAATTAAATTTAAAGTTAGTCTAGTCTACTAGTTTAGTAGGGTCTAGAGCCTAGTTATAATATTTAGAATCTAGATCTATAGTGTTTGGACTTTGGATCTCGACAATGATAAATCAAGTCTAATTTTGCTAAACTCGCTAATATAATAATACTAGAAGTTTTTGAAAATATTCCTTGATCATAGTCTTAATTAAAAATCTAGATTAAAAGCTACTCATGATGGTTCAAACTTCATTTTTAACCATCATATGTTTTTTTACTTTGTTGTTTTCAGGACTGTCTGAGTGTCATTTTTCCAGGGCAAGGCTAAGGAAGGAGTAAGGTCTAGACCCTAGGCCTAGTTGATTTTGATGGAGGGGGGGTAGTGTTCAGGAAATAATAATGGCTGTATTTGTGTTATAATAATAGGGGGGTCTAAAGTGTTTGGTCTTGGATCTCGACAATGATAAATCAAGTCTAATTTTGCTAAACTCGCTAATGATAATACTAGAAGTTTTTGAAAATAATTCCGTTGATCATTGTCAAAATTCAAAATCTAGATTAAAAGTTACTGACATGCATTACATCATTCATGATGGTTTGAACTTCATTTTCAGCCATCATGTTTTTTAATTGTGTTGTGAACAAAGAGTTGCTCCTCATGTAGATTATATTTAGTTCCTAATAGACTCCAGAGGGGTCTATACATAGAGGTCCTAGGCTACGACCCAAGGGCAAGGCTAGAGAGTAAGGTCTACTATATTAGTATTAGACCCTAGTTGATTTTGATGAAGGGGGGGGGGGGGGGACCGGGTAGTGTTAAGGAAATAATAATAGCTGTATTTTTGTTAGCCACTTCAATCTGTTTAATCAGGCAATTTATATGTTACTTAATGATATGAAAACCATTGAAAAGATATGTGAAAAGCCTGTCATAATCGCGCAAGGCTATTTCCTAAAAACATTGCAAAACCGACACGGAATGCAATGTACAGGACTGAAGACGAAGTCATTACTCAAACGTTTGTGCTTCCTTTTAATAGATCTAGATCTAGTCTTAATCGTAATAATACTTCAACAAACTCATTATGAATTCCGATTTTCGAATCATCAGGAAAGAGTTTCAATTCACCGTTTTCAGATAACAAAGATAACTCGTCATTTAAATCGAAGTCGTACTCGGAATCGGTGCTTTCAGTCATTGTTTACGATTGTCAAAATAGTTAGTCCAAGAAAGCAAAATACGAAAGTAGCAACTGCGCATGCTCACACTGCGCGATGTCGAGAGTGAACCCAAAACAGCTGTCGTAAATCATCTTGCGAACACCCGCTGAGTTTACGAGTCGGCTTCGAACCTCGCTCTGACGGCTCTCGCTAGCTAGTACTCCATGGCTAGTAACTTCTTGGTCTGATTATCAAGATATTTATGATTGGAATTTAGATTTCAATTTTCGTTTGAAGCACACAATAATGGTTGATATCCTCCAAGCCAACATTTACACAAAAAGTATGTACATGTACCTAATCAATTTTTTCTCTGTCTATTTCTTTGTATATTTGCTTTTAACATCATTCCTTGTTTATCCCTTGAACTGGTTGGCTTCATCTTTTGTTTTGATACTTACAGAGAGCGGTATCTAGCAAAGTTCAACAAACAGGGTGCACCTCTCAACGTGGAGAAGATTGGTAACCTGGTCACTATTTTCACAGTAAGTCAGCACGATACAATGCAGCCTTTATATGAAAAGCTAGTCCAAGATCAGTTACCTGTCTTCACAGTGAGAGTATAAAGGCAGAGTGACATAGTACACTCTTAATTGAAAATCCCAGCAAACTTCAGGTAGCTATCGTCACAGTAGATTCACTGCATGTTTTGTTGAAAATCTAGGCTTTGATTTGGAATGACCAAGGTCCTATGACACTCCTGGATAGCATATCATGATTGGTGGTTGGGTTGAAATTGAATGGCAGCAACATTGTTTCAGTGGGTTTCGTCCCAAGGTATCTCTCAGACCTGCCAACCAGTACGATTTAGTCGTATTTCGTACAATTTTTTTAATTTTTATATTTTTTTAATAATTTTTTTGTTGTTGTGTATGTGCCATTTTCAAAGGCAAAACGCCTATTTTGTCCTGTAAAGTATCCTACAAGTATCTCACATCGGCAATTTGGGGATGTTCATTGGTCCATCGAACACAACAGTCGTGACGAAATCATGCATATTCAACCAATGGTCCATTGAAAAATTTCTTCCTGTATGTAGGAACGGTAAGAGGCATTGATCCGCGTAACAGTCCGTGTTTATTTTTAAGAATACAACTTTTGTTAGTCAAATACAACTTTGGGGATTGAAGAATACAGTTTTTGAACTCCAGAGGTTGGCAGGTCTGATCTCTAGATTAGTCTTTCGATGGGTTAATATAAACTCAACACAAGAGTTGGAAATCAAATGCCTAAAGAATATCGTAGCTAATGTGCATGTACAGGGCAATGCACTTGGTTTCTCACAGAGACCATCATTTTGCTTTTCAGAATATAAATGTAAATGTCATAAAAATGGTATTCAAATATTTTCATCTTAAAGTTTGATTTATGTATAATTGTGCATGTATTTCACTGTAATAGGCCTACTGTATTCTCTATCAATTTAGCACAATTGCAAAAGTCCCAGTGAAAGTTTATTCATGCTAACTCTTTTTGTTGTTGTCTTTCTTACTTTATTTTTGTTGCTGCTTTGAAGGACATGAGCAACAAAGATATGGAGAGGGATCTCTATCTCACTTGTCATATCATACGATGTGGCCAGATGAGACCAACAAGACACCAAGAGAACAGGAAGGTTGCTGGTCCAAACTTCAGAAGACCCTATGGCTATGGAGGTATGTACATGTATAGTCGGCCAAGTTTCATAGAACTTGTCATCAATGACAAGATACGATAGTTGTTATATTAGCTACTGAAATCCTTACATTTGATTGGCTGAGAGCAAAATTGTTATAGAAATATGACACTTGTTTAATATTGATAACAAGTTTTATGAAAGGGGGCCCTGGTCGTATTTGGGGTTTAATTTACCTAACAATATAGCATTCTATGATTGCATTCGTCTTGTATAATTTGAAGTTTGTTCAATTATGCTTTATGTATATACCTTGTAACCTTGTAACCATGTGAAAAAAAAGAATTTCCATTTATGTGGACAATAAAACAAATCAAATCAAATCTTGAATAGCTTGGATGTCGTTGTTTGTTACTTTCTCAATATTCATCACTCACTTCATTTGTATTTTCTGATCAGTATTGAAGATCACTCACATTCTGAAGATGCCAGAGGATGATGGCAGAGAAGGAAAGGAAGAAGTCATGAAAATATAGTAAGTATAAGTATATCTTTTACTTACTTGTCGTGGTCGAGCGGTTTAAGGCGCTTGACTGGAGATGCGAAGGTTGAGGGTTCGAATCCCGACGCGGCGCTGATATCCTTTGCCAAGATATTTACCTGCACTTGCTACTCTCCACCCAGGTGTTAAATGGGTACCCGGTAGGATGCGACCGTCATTATTGTTCAAACAGTTTTTGAGCGTCAAGTAACGCCTGGCTGGAATGCTCCCCAGGGAGTGGAGATTCTGCACACAGTGTGTGCGGGCAAGTATTGAATCCAATGACTGGGGTAATAGTATACATGTACCTGTAAAGTGCTTAGAGACATCATAGATGTATTAAGCGCTATATATAAGCGGAATTATTATTACTTTCTTTCTTTATTTTGGCATACAAATTTTAGTACTGTTTGATACTCTGGCATGCTGGTATTGATGCATGTATGCATGGAATTGTAAATACATTCATATCTTTATCAAACATTTATTAGCTTCTGTAGCATATCAACCAATCAAAACACATCATTTTCATGACTTTGTGAACTTGTCTTTCATTTTATATGTGACTTACAAGTACCGGTAAGTGGTGGCTACAAGCATTAAGTATGAAAGATATTTTGTAGCTTTTGAATTATTTCTGCCATTTCCACAATTTCTTCATACATGTATACATCTTTCTTAATGGATAATTACACACTGTTAGGAAAATACTCTGCTAGGGCAAGGTATTGTGTGAAATGTTACCATGGGGTGTCTTCATGGGGAAAAATTATAATATGAAGAAAACTAAAGTCAAACAAAATGTAAGACAGAACAGTACTGCATTTATAGATCTGCGTATATGATCAATGTAAATTTGTGTTTATTATTGTTACGTTGGTTATTTTTTTTTTTATGTATTCCAGAGATATGCACTATTAAAGTATGTGACACTTACTTATTTGCATTATAGTGTAGCCAATACAGCAGATGAGAAGGACTTTGCTTCACTTCATGATCAAATCATCAGGAATACAAATAGAAGGGGCACCTCTGCTTCAGGCAATATAGGTAAGTTGTGATTGTACAGTTAACAACTGATTTATTCATGCCCCTTGTAAAGTGGACTGGGTGAATTAAGTCCTTTGTTGAATACCTTTAGATGTAAGCTTTAAGATCTCACATTCTCTGAAAACATAAATCGGGACAAATCGATTCACATACCTAGAAAATTACAAAACTTGGTAAGGGTATGAATAATTTAATTGTTAACTGCGTAATATAAGAAACACATAATAATTGTAATCTACACAAAATACCAATGAAAATAAAGAGATAGATAAATCAATAAATAGATAAATTGATTGCAGGTTAAAAACAAGAGGCCTTTTTCAATCACTGAAGTAAATTGAATTAATAATAACAAATTAACAAAACACTTATCACCGAGGATTGTACATTTGTTATGTTGTAGGTATCACAGTGAAGCTTCTGATGCTGCATGGTCATCTAGATAGCCTGAAGAAAGAGAAGCATCTTCTATTCAACAGAGGTCACAATGTCACTCATAAGCTAGGATTCAGTGACATCATCATGCCAGGTATCTTACAATGTCACCATATTTTATCCACCAATAATAATAACAATAATAATAATAGTCCGTTCTTGTATAGCGCATAATACTTACGTCTCTATGTGCTTCCAAAGAGCTTCAGAAATTTTTACCCTAGCTTTAGCTCCGGCTACTGATATCGACGCACAGTGCATTCAAGGAATAATCCTACCAGGTACCCATTTACCTCACCTGGGTTGAGTGTGCCAAATGTAGATCAATGTCTTGCCAAAGGACATTAGTAACGCAGCAAGTCTTGAACCGTGGACCATGTGATCCACAGTCAAGTGACATATCCACTTGACCACGACACCTACAATAGATTGAATTACACATGCTTTGGAAATGATTGGTCTGCAGACAGTTTCTATTACACTAACCAACTTCCCTAAAATTGAATTCTGGATCCAGCATTATATCATTATCCTCCTAATTCTAAACCTACTGTAAACCCTACCCTGCTGGCTCCAATTGGCAAATCACCAAGATCACGAAGATTTGAAGTAATTGAAGGTGTTGTTAAAAGTCAAAGGAAACGTAAAACTGATTTGATTTGTTTTCAATGATACACAAGTATGAGGGCTTAATCACATCCACCTGTTTTTTTAGATTCATTCTGCACTAATAAGCATGTTGGAGCGACTGATTTGTACGATAATGAGTGCCTTCATCATAGATGATATTGCTTTTGAAGTTTTCTTTTTCCTGTAGTTTTTTTCCCCAGACATGATACATTATCTATTAGTGTATAGAAAACAGAACAAAAGTGAATCACTAAAAGTCTACTGCATTAACAAAAAAAGGAAATAGGACAGATCAATACAACTGTTTTTATCCTTGTAAAACTATGAAAAGAATGGGGAGAATCTGGTCTAATTTAAAAATCAACATTTTAGTCATAAACCATGTCGATGCACTAATGAAGTCAGATTTTCACCAAAACTACGATCTTTACCGAAACCATAAATTTCTTTGAAATTAAATTCATGGCAAACCCCACCTCCTTTGAATGACAAATCTATTTGCTAGTGTGCGAGAAGTGTGGTGGGATATGTTGCAATCAGTCTCCGGAGCAAAAGTGGATAAAAGTGGATAGATAGCCAGATGTTTAAATAGTCTTTGCTGTCCCATATAATGTATGGGATAAGATCCTTGGCTTGCCCAGTCATTGATTGTTGTAGTAGTCCTTGTTTTTTTAATTAGCAAGTAAACAGTTCTTAATTACTCTCTGTATTCTCATTAAGACCACAAGGACCAAAACTGGATGGTAATGGTTATCTTCTCTTGATAAGAACTCCTTGAAACAAACAAAGTATGAGGATATGAAAGTGATCGATGGCTGAAAATTGAAACTATGGATGGCAGTAATGGTATCTCAAAAGTAATTAACATTTGATTGAAATCGATATTCCCCGTTTTCACATCCAGGGTATCTCAACATAATCATTGCAGTCTCGAAATCATGCATTATTTTTTGTTAATATGACAAAATGAGCAGAAGTGAACGGTAAATCGTGTTTATGAAATAGTATACAAATGATGCATGCGCATGAGTTCATTATGAGATCTATCCGCACTCGAGTTGAGGCTGTGTGTATCTATTGCACGAAGCTGATAGATACAGACATCCTACATAAATCCTTGTTATTTGATGTAAAAAGATTCATTCAAGTTTGTTTCGTGACAGTATACAAATAAATCTCAAGTTTAATATGCTTAATTAAGTGCGCACAGACAAGGTTATAGTAAGGGCACTTAATACCTCTATACCCATTTACGCATAGTGCTGCATGATTAGAATAGGCCCATGCACACACAGTATACCGGTAAGCACTCTAACCTCTACGCTCACTACTGCGCATCATTGTGTGATAGTACTGGAAACTATTGCACGATTTTTCATGAAAAATGTGGGATAGTCTCATTAAATGAATTACATGTGACCGTGCATGACCAATCATTTGATAAGGATCTGGGAGTGAGGTGTATAAAGAGATATGGTGACAGTTATTTTTTCTGGGAAAAAACACTAATGGGGTATATTTCTATTCCTATTGCAAAGGTGACCTGCGGAATGACCTCTTCATTGCCTTGGAGAGAGGGGAGTTTTGTGATAAGAATGCTGGGCGCAATATTGAGGTCACCATGTGTACAATAGATGAGAAATGGAAGAAGATTGTAAGTCAATTTTATACTATTTGTCATCTTTGTGTTAAACTCTTACGTCCAACAAACAATTTCCACATGATATTTTGTATAGCCCTTCAATTGATCCAGTAACTTTTCCAAGCAGTGTAGATTAAGGAATTAAATATCAGCATGAACTGAATTTCACAGGTACACTGCTGTATATTATCTTTTTCTGTTTCTCCTGTCATGAACAAAATAAACTGTTTTGGAAAAAGTCACAAAGCAGAGGACCGGTGACCATATAGTAAACTTCTCTTGGCAGAAAGGCAGGGAAAATTGTGGGAAACACATATTTGTAGAATAATAGTGGCTCTGACTATGTAATTCTGTGTAATGGATTGATGATTATTATTATCAACTCTTGGGAATATCGATGTGAATGAAATATCCAGTAATGATTTTTTTTTTTTTTTCATGGGGAACAATATACAAATATACCAAGCTGTGAGAAAGAATAGTGGAAATTATTTATCTGAGGAGGGACTGGCAAAGTACTATTTTTTCTGAGGGGCAAAGCCCGGAGGAAAAAATGGTACTATTGTTGTCCATCCGAAGATATATAATTTTCACTATTCTTACGAACTAAATGCTTGGTATATTTGTTTTATATCACTTCATTACGATCCGAACGTTTGACCTAATGATTGGCTGGCATATGGTTTTTAACTTTATTCTTATGTCACCCACATTGGGCCGGGTATTGGAGAAGTCTGTTTAAATTGTTCAATTTAACCTGCGCACAATTATATTAACGTGCATTTAATGAGACGCGCTAACTGCGCATTATTTTGACTGAACATGATGTGATGTCACAATGCTTTTCTACCTGAAAATCTCATAGAGCATGCACAGTTCTGCCCATGAAAAAATAGTGGAAATCATTCGGAGCTCTGGCAGAGATTTGTTTCAAATAGTGAAATTATATTTTATCACGTGACCACCAATTGACCAATCATGTATTTAGAAAACTCATGAATATTCATAGAAGGGATATAATGGTCTTTCTAATTAGGTACATTTTTTTTCTTTGTTTTTTTAAAATCCATAATCTCAGTTTTACTCGCACTATATTTATCATCTTTTTGTATTACGATAATGATAAATTTGAAATACATGTTTGTGATTTATTTTAATTTGTATTATGTATGAGCTGTTTTAAACAATTAAAAACAAAAACTTTAAAAAAAAAACATTGTGAAAACAGAATCAATCTTTGTGTTTTGTTTTTTAGGGATGCATCTGCCTCGTGGACGACGAAGAAGCCGAGATAGAGTATAGATCGGTGGTATTCTTACACAATCAGGCCCCGCGCTGGAACGAACTAGTCCGACTCAATGTACCTATGGACAGCTTCAAGGACACACATATACGCTTTGAGTTCAGACACTGCTCAAAAGACAGCAGTAAGTCTGGTCTAGTGATGATTTCATATTTTATCTCAGTTCTGTTTGTTTTAGGAAGTTTTTTTTTTTCTTTATACAATTTGTTGGCATGTTTGATTCCATTACGGGTCTCTTTTCATGTTTATTTTGCAAAAAATGCCAACGACATACGCCTACGCATACACTTACGTTGTGAGTTCAGACACTGCTCAAAAGACAACAGTAAGTCTGATCTAGAGATGATTTCATCTCAGTTCTGTTGGAAGTTTTAGGAAGTTTTTTTTCTTCTTTATACAAGTTGTTGGCCTGTTTGATTTCATTACGGGTCTCTTTTCATGTTTATTTTGCGATCACTGACAATGACTGATCATAAAAGCGAAAAAAGAAATTACTATGTATACTAAGCAGGTGTTTGATATATATACGAGTTCATGATTATACATAGAGCAATTTTTATATGATACATTGAAACATGATACATTTATTATACTGAAAGTAAGAATACTGTATCCCAGCTAAGTTTTATATGACAGGAGTAGGTGTTAAGTTGTTAGCGGTGTACCATTTGCGGTTAACATTTCCTGATAAGCTTCAGAAATATGAGCTTTAATACTAAAGACTACATTTTATGAAGGGACAAAACAACAAGCATGATGAGTGGGTTATTGAATTTTATAGTACATGATGGATGTAAAGCAGACTGTTCACAAGTATACAATGTAGTTTCAGTTTCAACCAAGATGCGAATGCAGCTGTTTATAAGAACCTTTTTATATATTAGTCTTTATTTTTATGTTCTCCTCCATTCAGATTTTGATACAGGGACTGTGCATAAAGAATATCTAATAAACGTTTGCTAAATTTCAGATATTTTGCATAAAGCATGATTTATATCCAAATTTGCTTTTCTGTTTGATCAGAATAAATTTTCCTTGTAACAAAAAATCAAGGCTACCTTGGCTATATAGAGATCTCATTTACCACAGTAATTAAAGGTTACATACGGTAGTAGGTTGGTTGCATTGACATTTTTCCCACTTAAATGCAAATATGTCTCTCCACATTAATCTGACAGGAAACTGGTTAGATTGGAGAGAGAGAGAGAGAGAGAGAGTTGAACATCTTCAAATGTCCATGTGAATGATATAATTATGTAACCCTTGGTACAAGGTTGATTAGCAATTTGATGAGATGTGATGTGATGTAAAAAGTTGGTTAGCTCAATAATCCATGTTTCTACTTTTGATTGAACAGAGAGAAGAGAGAAGCGTCTGTTTGCAATGGCATTTATGCCACTCATGAAGAAGGATGGTACAGCGGTAGAAGACAGCACACACAGTCTCTTCGTCTATAAGGTATTAGCTGCATTCAATCACCTATTAACCATTGTTATAAATGCAGACATAGCTTGAAAGACAATTTATGTATCAACATTTTCTTTCCTAATTTGATGATTATTATTATTATTATTTATGATTAAATGATTCTTAGACCATATGGATAGTCGACAAAATGGGCATCAGACAAACTGGGAATTAGACTAACTCGACATTAGATTAAAAGAGCAATATATCCCAATTGTCACCAGACTCAATTTTTAGGGGGCATTCCCAAAGTAAATTTTCAGGTCCTCTTATCATTTTTGTGGAAAACGATTGTCATATATTTGAAATCGTCATGCAAATGTCTTTCCCTATGTCTAAAATGCCATTTTCAGCTGATTTTCTTGTCGCCCGACCTTTATGCTTTGGAAATTATAACTCCAACTTGATAAATCGGACTCCTGCAGCTGTAATAGCCATATATTAAATCTCAAGGAATGAATCCTAGCAGGTTTCCTAGGTTGAAAGAGAGATATGATTGTAGCATGAGCTAAATCCAGGATTTTGTTTCAGAATCTGAGGCAAGTTACAGAGTCACTTTAAGATTAAACTAGCAAGATTGCAAATTCACACATGTAGATGCATCATTAGCTGTAACAACGCTGTACAATTATGCTTGATTGTAGTTGTGATTTAAACCTTTTTTTGTTGTTGTGACAGTGTTCAGATCACCATGATTTCAATGATCCTACCCTATACCTGAATCTGCCATATTGTTCAGCTGATATGGTTGCTAAGGGCAACGCAACAAGCAACAACAATTATGAGTTGAACGTCAAGGATACTTTCACTGTCAAAACGGTCATCTGCTCAACAAAACTTGTCCAAAACAGTAAGTATTAGGCCAAACACTTCGCATTAAACTTGAAGATATGAGAGAAGGAAAGTAATGTTTTCTGTAAGCAAAGTATTTTTTTTTTTTTGGTAAAAATATTTGTATATTACTGGTACTTGTAATTATTATCCTAAATATATTTAAAGCTTTCAATATTATTTAACCGTACTATTATATTTAAAAAATGGATACTTTAAATCAGTCCAAAGTGTATGGAGATTAAGGTTGAATGGATAAAAAAACAATAAACCAAAAAATATACACATCCACCATATTTTAATTTACATACAGGCAAGTTAGATTTGTAAAAGTTTACAGTGTGAACTGAATTTATAATGGTTTGACAACATAATAAATGTTCTCCTGATATTTTATTAACAAGTCTTTTGTGAAGAACTGTGCATCATATGTGACGACGTGAACTGCAACACTTTTGCTTTCATAGCTTCCCAATAATCATGGTTATTTTATACTATCTTGTGATATATTCTTCTCCATTTTTCCGTCCACTAGTCAACCTGCTAGGTTTGCTGAAGTGGAGGCAGCATCCCGATAGACTACATGCCATCCTGGAGAAACTGAGCAGTGTCAGCGGTCAGGACATTGTCAGGGTCAGTCCTAAATCAATTATCTTTCTCACATTCCATTAGGCCGTAAAAAAAGATGTATTGCCCTTTGCGACCAACCCCAAAATCTACGGTAGGCTTTTTATAAATCATAAAGTTTGCTTCCCTGTTAAAATGTTTTAAAGCCCAGTATCTCTGTTATATCTATAGCATACTTTCCATTTTGGCGTGGCTTTCAAATGTTCTTGGAATGATGTTGATTTTCTTTGAGTTGTTCATTGTTGCTACGTACACAGAGATGCCAACTAGTACGGATTTCCCGTAATTGGTACGGAAATTAACGACCATTACGGCAGTACGGAATGTTGTCTAAAAATTACTTTTTTTTTTTTTTTTTTTTTTTTTTTTTTGCGCATATGGATCTATCGTAGCAAGTGCTGTACAGTATGGTGGCCATCCAGCACTCGCTGCATGAGAAAGATGGAAAATTATCAAGTATTCTCTTAATAGAAGCCAATTTTTCATTGAAAACTTATGTGTTGTGATGAACTGAAAATCAATATTTAGCAACTTTGTGGGAGTAAAATCACAACAAATTTCAGATAATCATGCGCGCATGCGTCCGCTTGCCATTCTTTTAAGATTCATGGCGCCGCATAGGAAATTACTGATTTATTCCCCAAATTACTGATTTTGAGCCTTATGGTTACTGATTTGTGCTCTGAAAGGTTGGCATCCCTGCGTACATGTAAATATCTTTGATTAAGGGGCTGTATTATTATTGATTCTTCTGGCTTTTCCTAGCTGACCTTTAACCCTCTGTATGTCTTCGGCTACTTCTTGTAGGTACTTCAAGACATTCTGGATGCCCTCTTCTCCATATTAGATGAGAGGAGTGAAGAATATGGACGCCAGATATTTGAATGTTTGGTGAGAAAATAATTATTCAGATCTATGCATGATTTTAATGAAGAATAATTTGAGTACACATAATAATCACTCAAATTTGTATCAAATAGATTCTTTCAGATCTATCGTATCAGTTGTAGCATAATGATTCCAATTCAATTTCAATTTCAATTTATTTGTGTTTCCAACAAAACATTACACATCAATTATAAACATTTAGCATGATAGTCAACAGTGTTATACTCTTCATCATGCATATATTGACCTTACGTGTATGTGTATTAAATCCTAAAATAATGATCACCGTTGCCATATCATTTTTTTTATAAGCCTCTGATTGAAAATTATGCAAGCCTTCAGACTGTAAACAAGATTAAAGTTGATGGTGATCATCATCATCATCAAATATTCATTCCAGCATACAACATGGATTAGTTTTCTTTAAGAATTTTGATCTATTTGTATGTTTTAGGTTCATATCATCAGTGTACTTGGTGAGCAACGTTTCAAGTCTTTCACTACAGTCTTGGACACCTACATTGACAATCACTTTGTCAGCACATTAGCACATCAGTAAGTATCCTTCTAGTACCAACTTCTGTGTGGCTATCTTCCATTTTGGGGGGTCTTCTATTGTAGAGCCTTTTATAATATATATAACTCACCTCTTACAACTTTATTGTAAAGAGCATTTGTACATGTATATGGAAAATGTGATTTATAAATACATTATTATTATTATTATTATCAAAATATCTAAACAAATTATAATTATAAATATTATTATTAGATTAATTGTTTTAATGATTATTATAAATATTATTATTCTTATTATTATTATTATTGTTGTTGTTGTTGTTATTAATATTATTATAACAAAACAATTTGCTTGTAGGTTCTTGGTATACTACCTGATGATGTACATTGACAAGGCATTGCAACAGAAGCAGGATCACATCACAAACATGCTGGAAGGACTTCAGTACCTCTTCAAGTTCATCTTCAGGTCGCACATCCTCTACAAAATGTAAGTTGAAAGGTCACGCATCCTGTACAAAATGTAAGTTGAAAGGTCGCACATCCTGTACAAAATGTGAGTTGAAAGGTCGCAAATCCTGTACAAAATGTAAGTTGAAAGGTCGCACATCCTGTACAAAATGTAAGTTGACAGGTTGCACATGCTCTACATAATGTAAGTTGAAAGGTCGCACATCCTCTATGATTGGGCTTAAGGTTAGGCCAGGTCTAGAAGGAATAGGGTTAGGGTTAGGTACAGTAAACTGTTTTGGCCAGGGTTGAAGTTACATGTTCCAAGGTGTTACAATTTGACCTGAAGCATGTTGCTGAAGCCCGTTATACAATTTAAAAATAATGAGTAATAATGATCCATACCAAATACATGTTAACAGGCGCTGTCCCTGTAGTGATAAACGAAGAAGTGGTACTTAAAGGTACTATGTCCCTTTTGCAGCCAACCTCAAATGCTGTAGAACTTTGCAGGAATTATGAATATGTCATGTATGTCCTATCTGTGAAATTTAAACGTTATCAGTGTCCTCATATTCAAATTATGCAAGAAAACCCGTTTACTTGCTAGACTTCACTGTCAGACACTATTGAGTGACTGACTGGCTTTTTTATTCTTTGGTAATAACATAGACTCTACATGAAAAGAGTTGTAAAGGGTACATGAGCATTTGTCTACATCAATAACCCACTTCTTGTGATGGCCAAGATTAAACTGATTGAATCTTTGCGCAGCATAAAACGTATGACCATTCGGTACAATTGTCTGAAAATCAAGACTATTACTTTTGGGCTCTATAGCCCTAAAGTCGATTTGACAACTAATAGTCGTTATTTTTCCACTTGAAGACATTTTCAAGCCCCACCTTTTTTAGGGAAGTTCTAAATTAGTATTATCTTTCAAATGCAGTTGGAATTTAACTTTTTCATTTTTTTGGCCTGCAAATGGGACATAGTACCTTTAATAGTATAATAGTACTAGATGAGGAATACAGAATGTTCTAATATAAATTTGTATTTCCTTGTAGGGCTACTGGTGATGTTCATGATGGTGATATGCAGGACTCAATCAGGAATCTCTTCAATTCCATCAATAATCTCATGCAGAAAGACGATGAAAAACTGGAGAAACATCAGGTTCGTTGCTTTTCATTTAAAATTTATGCAATGATGCTAGTCCCATAAAGCTTCTTACAAGCAGACTTACCATTATGGAGTCACTAAATCACTATCAATAGTGATTGAGACTTGTGAAAACAGTCCTAAAACAGTATATTTGGATTTAGAGAACATGGACATGATTGAAAGTGAAGATTCAGAATGTTTTTCCCATAAGGTGATATTTCATGAATTATGGTCCGGGTTATACTGCAATTTATAAACTATGAGTTACAGATTTTAAGGTTTTTTTAAAATTTAGGTTTTAAGTAAACAAAACTACGTCTTTGGCTTTACTGTCATACAAAGTAGATTTTTGTAAAGATCACAATTTCTAAGTACACTAAATTGTACCTGGCTTTATCCAGCCTGACTCAGGAGATGCTATACAAATAATAAACAGGTGTGAGTGCGTTATGGACGATGCAGCGCATGAGGGTATTCACTATGGTGCAATAGAAATAATATGTGCACACAGACGATCGCTGCAGCATTGGCCTCGTAAACAGACTGTGCAGTGCATAGTGCGACTTCTCGTAAATATGCATTGAATTACACGCAGCGTGCATTATACCTTTTTGTTGCACTTTTTTTGTATGGCTGTTATCACCAAAATGCACTCCCATGCATATGGTAAAATATAATGCACGGTCACGTGATCCATTTTGGCGCTTCTCATTGGCTACAGACTTGAACCCATTTATAATAACTTTAAAAATACTTCCTAACATATGTTTGATCCAGCTGGTCGTGCTACGAAAGTTCAGCACCATCTGCAACGAGCTGATGGCCATGGCCATGTACACAGCGCCCGAGGTGAGCCAGTTCACAGCCGACTTATTGCTGTGTATACCACACACGCTGAAGAGAACCAAAGTCCTACAGAGCAAGCTGGAATGCATCAGAGAAGCCATCAACAGCACACTCTTCAAGTCACCCAGTAAGTTATCTTAAAGTTGTTCATGTCTGGGTATATAGAGGGCAGCACACTGAGCCAACGAGTATTATGCTCCCATGCATACTAGTGTCACTTTATGCGTACGTCCGTACGGGAGCATAATATCCGTTGGCTCAGTGTTCGCCAAGTTGCCTACTTCACGAACGACTATATACCCACACATCTTTAATGTACCTAGAGATAAGCATCATCATGATATTTTGTATATATTTAATTTTTTTTTTATTTTGATATATTTTTTGAACACTTATTCTTGGAAACATTGACTCGATGCATGTTAATTGCTTTTACATATAATATTAATTGTTGACATATAGTCTTTCATCTTAGTGATTTAATAGATAGATAGAAAGATAGATGAAGAGATGAGAAAGAGAGGGAGAGAGAGAAAGAGAGGAAGAGGGAGAGAAGAGGGTAGGGAGGGTACAGGACTTATTCGTAATAGTACCACTTACACAAGCTGGAATGCAGCAAAGGAACCACCACCATCACAGTCACTTCATAAGAAAAAACAATAGGATACAAGAGAGAAAGAAAAAAAATGGGAGAGGGTTTGAGTAAAAGAGATAGAGGATAGAAGAGAAAGATTACGGTACATTTGAACTAAAAAAATATCTTTGTTCTATGTCCATTAGAATCAATGTGAATGTAGTTATGTGCTGAGGTTTGTGGACATCCATAGGTAGGTTTGAATGTAATGTTACACCATAATAATCAAGACAGAAATTTGATGCTTACTAAAGTATGAAAAGGTACGAAGCAAAGATGTGGATCGACATTTTTTTTAATTTGTTATTTCAGTGGCAAGGAGAGTACTTCTTCAGCCGTGCCTCGCCCAGCTCCAGCACCACATTCAGGCAGAGCATCTACCCGATGTCTGTATCGCTATTGTGGAAGACATCCTGACTGCCTTACATACACTCTCACAGGTAACTAGCACTATCTAAAACCCCAATTGCACCGGGAAGACTCGCACAAGACTGACATAAGAACAATAATGCTGTAACTTTGAATAGCCTAGATATAATGATAATAATAATTTGGATTTATATAGCTCTTAATATGGAACACCGTTTCTAAGTGCTTTAGAGAAATTATTACCCCGCTCATTGGATTCATTCACGCACAATGTGCACCATCTCCACTCCCTGGGGGGGGGGGGGGGGGTGGGGGGGGGGGGAGTATTCCTACCATATGGTCACCTTGAGGGTATAGACAATTACTAACACAAATGCCATATCATCCCACCGGGTTCCCATTTCTCTCTTGGGTATTGAGTGGCAAAATGTAGGGGATCAAACCCATGACCTTTGAATTTCAAGTCAAGTGCTTAAACTACTCTACTACGTTGCTTATTGGGCAGTTTTTGTTACATTTTGCAGTATGACTTCCTTAAAGATATCTAGACTCTCTAGTCTGTAGGTAAATGCTAATTTTAATCTTCACCTGGCAATATTATTCAATCGGAAATGTAATTTTGGAGTAAAGATGTATCTCACAGTTTTATCTTTTGATATGACCTTTGACCTGTACAGACAGAGCAAGTAGAAGAGGAGATTAGTCTCCTGATCCGTCATCTCTTCAGGGAGATTCTTGGCATGGTGCCAAACTCAGAGAACATGACAGATTTACATGTGAGTAATTTCTTTCATCTACCTTCTGTTATGAGTGTGTGTTAGCTGTACAGAAGGAAAGTCCTATTTTATCTCTAAACTTCTGGTATTAATGATGAGTAGCGATGAAATTATCATTGCATATTGCAGTACGATATTTATTAACACTTTTTATGAGGAAGGAAAATCAACAACCTCATTTGTGCTTTTTTTTTTAGTCTGAAATCTTTTTTTTTTACTGGACTGCTTAATTTTTTTTTCTTCATTATTTTCTCTTTTTGTTTATTTGTTTTTTTACTAAAGCTGTTCCGAAGAAAAGTGAGTATCCAGGAAATATCAGACTAAATGTCTTGTGTTTATCATAGCTTTGCAGCGAATTGATTGAAATCTTTGTGGAGTATGCAAGCATTTTCTTCCTAAAAAATTAATTGGCAGCTGAAGTATTTCTGATTTTGATACTTTGTTTCATCAGCTAAAAACTCTTCATATCTGATTATCATCTTCGAAGCAGTGTGTCTAATGAATTACAGAAGTGTCGTGGTCGAGTGGTTTAAACACTTGACTTGAAATTCAAAGGTCGTGGTTGAATCCCCGACACAGCACTAATGTCCTTTGGCAAGGCATTAATCTTCATTTGTCACACTCGACCCAGGTGAGGTAAATGGGTACCTGGCAGGAATTAATTTCTTGAAATGCTGGAGTGCTGTAATGTCAGCTAGGCTAAAGCCGGGGTAATAATTAGTGCGCCTTGGAATAGAATTTCTTGATAGACGGCGCTATAGAAATGCCTATTATTATTATTATTATGCTGATTTTGATACTTCTTTTCATCAGCTAAAAAATCTTCATATCTGATTATCATCCTGAAAGCAGTGTGTGTGTCATTAACTTTAGACAAGTATTGTTCTCTCCACGAGGTATAATTCTTTGTTTCAGCTAACCATCTCCAAGTCTTCTGCAAACTTCTTTGTGCATATGTTATCACTTTAAAAAAAGAAAAACAACATTTCACAGCCCATTTGATGCTGTAGCTAGCAAATCTTTCCTAAATTGAAATGATATCTAAAGACTCAGAAAACCTTGTCTTTCTTCATCAATCATGATTCATTAGAACACTACTTTAATAAAGGCAGCCTATTGAAAAAGAAACAAAAAACTCTTCTCTTATGAGTTTGTATTTGTTTAATATAGTCAATCATGAAAAGAAGTTTAGACATCAAAATATTTTTAAAAAGACAAAGCAATATCTATAAGTTAACTTTTTATGAAATATTCATTATTGCCCACATACAAGGTCAAAGTTACACAATTACAAGTGGAATAAAATTGTAAATTGCTGTTCAAAGAAGGAATGGAAAGTCAAATGAGTATCTTGACATACATTTTAAAATAAAACAAAAAAATAGAAAAAAGACACACCTTTGTATGTCTTATGTAATGAATCCACTCCTATTATTATTATTATCAGTATTTTCATCATTATTCATCCTTTGTATAAGCTCTCTTCATTCAGTCTCTCCCCTCTCTTCAACCGTCTTTCCTGTTTGTTTCCTTACTTTTTTAACTTCTATTTTTTTTTACCCTCATACCTTTGACTTTCTCTTCTCTCTCTTTGACTTTCTCTTCTCTTTGACTTCTACCTTTGCGTTTTCTTCTTTCTTTTCCTTCGGACGGAAAATCAGTCTCTTGGAACATATTAATTGTGTTGATTATGATTCGCATTTACCATGCCAAATTGATAATCATTCTTGGATTCCTGATAATATGTTGGTTCAGTATTGTTATACAGTGCATCCCAGAAAAACGAAACCAAGAATCATTGATGTTTTATCATAACTTGTCACAATTATAATTAATAAATGACACATATTTGTAAAGCTTAGATCCTCCTCTTTTATTTGATGCAGCTCATATGATGCATATTTCATGCATGAGTGATAAAGCTCATTTTCTACCCTTTCATATGACACCTCAATCAGGAAAAGTGAGCCAGGAATAACAAAGTTCTGTTTGTTTAGAGTAATGCTTGCATTTCCATAATTTTATTTAACAAATTTGTTTTCACTGGCTGCCTGCTGTAGCAACAAACACAATTTTGACAAAAAACTTAACTCTGTTTCTTTGACGATCAGCCATGCATGAAGTGTTTCGTCTTCTTCATTTGTTGTTTTAACTAGTTCAAAATTTGTACAATTCAGCCTAGGCGGCGAGTCATATTTTGAATAAACGTACCATTAAATACTGATTATTCTTTGCCCAGACCCGTTGCATTACCTGCCTGATGGAGATGTTACGTCTGATGAAGGAGCAGCACTATGTTCAGCTAACAGACTGCTTCCCAAGCTCACATTACAGACAAGAGTTCCTCGGTGGTATACTGATGCTCTTTGCCGAGTGTGTGACCAAGGATATCTACTCCAAGGACTGGGCAGCTATGAGGATGGTTGTCAACAGGTAATGTTTAACTTATGGTTGATATATTCAATTCAATTCAAATCAATCAAGGTTTATTAAAGACATGAATGGCAGTCATAGACTGAATTGTACATGCTTTCACAGTGCAGGTAAATTACAATGCAAGTATAAAATACCAACATGAGATCAGGAAAAATGGAATTAGATATAATGTGTACAAGCATAATTTAAAATTTGATAGGTAGTAAAGCATATACAGAATTTAAAATGACTGATATATATATATATATATATCTTGAGAACTTATAAGCCAGATTGATGGTTGTGCAGTTAACCCTATTAGTTCATATACAAGAGGTAAATGTACATCTAGGTTTGTAGAGCAGCCAGTTTACTCTGTAACATTCTTTACAATGAAGGTTGTGAATAGGAACTCCCTTACATGTATGTGATAAGCTGAAATTGAATTATGTATTACTCACTTTCATAACTTATAAAATGTTGACTTTACATGTACCTCAAATATTAAACATTATCTACTCCTTATAATGGTAAAAGGTTGTTTGCCAGCAGTTACATTACTTTTTAGCTATTGTCCTTGAAACGTTCCCATTACATGTACATTTCAAGAACACAACAGTCGTAGAGATCATTGTCAACTTATTAATCTACAAACCCTCAAACCCCCCAAAAGAGGAGGTTTATCTGTTGGCAGTCATCCATGGGGATAGATGTGGCATGAAGTGGCTTTAATATGATGACTAGTATGAGGTTCCCCCTGTACTGTAGCCTCTGATGTTGTATATGATTCATTTTGACAGGGTCATTCTTACGGCAATCAAGAGGTTCTGTTCAGATCTCAATCAGGAGGACATGATCAAGGTAAATAATTAGTAGGTTGATTTGGATTTAGATTAAAGGGGGTGTGGCATGGCAAATACTGGTTAACCCCATCTACGACTTCTTTTGGACAACTGCACGTAAACGAATAGACTTGGTTAACGGTCAGCGCGCTAGCGTTTGCGAAACAGACTGAAGATTTCCTCACCCTTCGGTTTCGCGTATGTTGCACGCACTGGATACTGCGGTCGCGTTGTCCGTAGTCGTATTATACCCGATTGCCCTCAGGCCATGGACAAGACACATAGTCTCGTCATGCTACACCCCCTTTAAAGAAAAATAGTTCCTGTGAGAACGTGAGTTCAGAACACTCCATGAGACTTTAATATGTTAAATAGGACATATTCTCTACCATATTGAATTGGTTTATTATGATTAAAAAAAAAAATTGAACGTGCAGCCTGCGGCCTTAAAATATATTAAATTGACAAAAAAATAAAATGTAAAGAATATATACAAATCAAGATGAAAATTAAGAATGACCAATTAGCAATCCTTACGTTGAAATAAAACTAATAAACTACATCATTAATTCAAAATTAAACTGAATAAACATAACAATTAAAAAATGGGGCATTCATTGAAAAAAATAAACAAGTTAAAACATAAACATATTGATTACACTACCAGTTGTATAATAACACATTTTATGCAACCTATTTTGTAGAAATAACCTCAACATAGTACATATTTGTTGATAGACTAAGAAGTTATCTTTCCTGTTTGAAGAATTCAAAATCTTGTAATATACAGTGTCCTGTGAACTCAGCATTGTATTACAGAAGTATAATTAACATATTCTGTGTTCACACTTGTCTCAATATTTTTAACGACAGCCCCCTCTTTTTTTGGTAATAACTTTCAGAATATATTTTACAAAGAATGATATAATGAAGGTTGTTCTATTTGACATGCCTATTGTTTTTGTTGTTGTATAGATGAGATCACGCTACTTCGAGTTAGCAGTATTCTTCATCATTCAACCAGTGCTTCAGTTAGAGAGCTTCACGTCGGCCAAACAGGAGAGACTCAAGAAGATGTTTGGTGACATGAGGATTGCGATGGCCACTGAGTTGATTGAGAAGTGGAACAGCCTAGGTATTTCACCTTTTTTGGATGATAGTGAATAGAATAATATTTTATCAGTATATTCAGGCCCGTTATTTATCTGATTTAAATAGGAAAAACATTTTTTTTAATAGATTTTTTGTTATCCACAAGTTTTTACTGATTGTGTATAGATTTTTACAAATGTTTACAGATTTATTGGCCGGTAAAATAAAAATTGCACGCAAGGGGGGGGGGGGGGGGGGGGGTAGGGGTGATGCAATTTTTCTGAAACTTGCCCAGAGGGGGTGCAGGGGTGGGGGGGGGGGGGGGGTAGGTAGTTGAGTTAAAAAAAAAATATTGTTGTACAAGTAGATTTTACTCATCTTCTTGAAAATTGAAAAGTTTCAGATATGTTAAAAAATTTATATTCCATTTGATTTCACCAATGAAGAAAAAGTCCATCCAGCTCAGTTGTTTATTCAGCACAAAGTATATGAAGGAATACCTATAATCAATCTTGACGGGATCGTCTGATCAATGCATAGCTATTCTAGTACATGTATGACTTTGGTGTTATCTTTATGCTTGTCTTCAGCATTCATTTCAAATCTTTCCCTCGATTTAGGTCAGTACAAGAGTCAGTTCAGTCATTTGACGCGGAATTTCTTAGAGGTGACGATGATACCCCATGATGTCATACGTAAGGCTAGTCTGCCGCTCATCTTTGACATCATGTGCTCCGAGATGAAGGACAAGTCTTCTTTCATCAAGGTCAGTCCAACGTACCCAATATTGTGTTTGTATTTATCTTTTATAGGTTAAAGGGATCCGGTAACTTTGTCTTAGATCCTTTAAAAAAATCCTTGATTTAGCTCATGCTGCAATCATAATTATACATGTAAGCCTTTAGGTCAGTCAGGAATCCCATGACATTTACAAGCCGATCCCCTGTCTAATTATCAAGATATTTGTGATATATTTAAAACCGTTTTCCCAACGTTTTTTATAGCACTACAGTCTATTGGGGAAAATGAGCACTTGTCACTCAAAGATTTTACTTCTTTGAGGCACTGCATGATCATTTTGAAGCGCAAGTTTTTTAGGGCTTCAATACTACACCATATCACAGATACTGATAACAGGTCGGGCCATGCATCTCAGATTTAAAATTGTTAAACGATGCCTTTAAATGCTAATGAGATTACATTGTAGGTACATATTGTGTATAGGTGATTAAATTGTACAGCTCAAACAAAGATATTGTAGTTAAATTGTTTTTATAGGATGTCCATCTTGTTTCAGATGAGTGCATTGCATGGCTCTCCAACTTTAGCTGCAAAATGTCATTAAAAGTCTCAGATGGATCACGTAGAAAAGTTTTCTTGTGATTATTATTATTACTATCATTAGTTTTAGTTTGAAGATGGTGGGGTTAAAGAAAGTCTCTTTTTATTTTAATTTAAATTTTTAGCTTGAGGATGATCTGATTGACAAGCTAGATCACATGGTTTGTGTGCAGAACAACGGTGATGAACAATACACAGTGCTCTTCAATAACACGTAAGCGTTAATAGTCATTTAGAATTGGTAGCCGTAAGCCTCCCGATTCATCAGAATCTATATATAATTATATGACCCGTATTAGGGGAAACAAAATAGGTGTTGATCACACCAGTATTCTGGATGTACTCTTAATATTGAAGTTGAAATTATGGACCAGCAAAGCATTTGAATGATAATAAAGAAATATTTTAAATAATGTAATTCCAAATCTGCACATCATGTGTACTCATTAAATTTCTTTTGAAGATACATTAGTGGTTTATATGTTGAAAGAGGTAAATAATATGTACATGGACTCGAACAATCCTATGATCCAAGTTGTATAGTCAATGCCTGATTTACTTCGCATTCGTGTATCACAGCTTGAGAGAAAAGATCTCCACACAGCCGTGGCGGGAAGAAGGAGAGCTGTTTGTTGAGAAGGTTACTCGTCTACTAGAGAGACTGATCGACTACAGGAATGTGTGTAACAAATCGGTAGAGAACCGCTACCTCAAGCTCAGCTGTCTATACCAACTCATGGTGGGTAGTCCCTCTCCTTATTCCTGGGGGGGGGGGTGTTTCACAAAGATCCTAAGTTGAACTTATCTCTAAGTTGGACTTAACAATTATGGAAAGCCGTTAGCATCCTTGAAAATATTTTGTGACAGTCATTTTAAAAGGTATAAAATGTTGATTCAAATTATTCTATTCTAATTAGTCTACGTAACTATTGCAGTCCAAACTAGGTTACCCTTGTCTCTGGACGTTTCCCTAAAGAGTACCGGTAGTTGAAAATTAAAGGGAGATGGTAGTCAGGTTCCATGTGCAGTAGGTCATCATTCGTAGACACCAGACTTGGTGGAAATACCATTAATGGATGTGCATGTACAAGTCTTGCACACAGCAAATCTGTGGTCCCATCAAGAACTACGTTCTAGTCTCTCAGAGAGTCTTTGGGTGAGGGAAATGTAAGATAGTGACTTTTCCATATTGGGCTATTGGTGAAAAGTGCAGAGCATTACATAAGGCCTGTTGGTCATAAAACTGAAGGCTAATCCTCGTGATTGACAGTACCTGTCATTGGGTAAACACCCCAATGGTGTTGAATTCCCCATGAGAGCCCACTTCTATGGAGAGGGAATAACTATTTGGAACATTGGGTATGTCGTCATCAGCTCGAGATTGCCAAATAGCCCACTATTTCTGATTTGGGAATTAAGCCTAAAGTTTCAAATCGCATCTTCATCAGCTCAAGAAATTAGCTCATGATATTTTGTTCAGCTTTCGCGCATAGTGCGAGTCTTCGGGCTGGTGAAGACGCACCGGACAAATAGCTAGATATTTTGCTAACTAGCCCAAGATATCTTAGGATGGTTATCTCGACCAAATATCCTGCTCATTGCAACTGCGCGCTGATGAAGACGCAAAATAGCTGGATAATTTGCGACCGTGATAGTTAAAATAGCAGGTTATTTGGCAACCTAGAGCTGATGAGGACAGGCCTATTGTGACTTTATATCAAGATGTTTCATGCTCCTGTTAATCTTTCCTGATCAGAACTTCTACAAGGACGATGAGAGACGGAAGGACATCTACATGAGATACATCTACCATCTCCACGACCTCCATCTACACGCAGGAGATTACACCGAAGCAGCTCACACGCTCCTCATGCTGGCTATGACGCTGGACTGGACAGACAACGTACTACCCTCAGACAAGAAACACGAACAGCAGACTGAAGCCGAACGGAAGACTAAGCTCTACGGTGCAATCATCGAGCTCGTCAAGAAAGGCCAGGTTAGAAATGAGTTGTAGATCTGGGGAGTGTTTCACAAAGATTAAGTTCAACTTTAAGTTGGACTTACTGGTTGCTATCACCATTGGTTTCTCAATTATGATCTTTAGATTACATCTTTTCCTTCTATGATGAACTATCAAAAAAGGTAAATTTTGTAGAATTGTGACCAAGATTTGTACGTCCCAGTAAACGGTGAGAGCAAATGATGGCATGAATGGCCTGTCATATTTAAGTCCAACTTAAAGTTGATCGTAGTCTTTGTGAAACACCCCCCAGTGTAGATTGATGCATAAAGATGATAATCTTCCAAATGAAGGGCTACACATGTAACTAGCAATGGTGCTGATGATGATGATGTACAGTTACATGTATATTGCTCTCAAATCCCTTCTCATGGAAACTTTTAATAGGTGTAAGCAAATTATCATAATGGTGGGCCCCATATTATAAAGACTTGCGATTGATCCAAATCAATGGCAAGTCCTCATATCAATTGAAAGTTTGCAGTCTCATGGTTGTGATTGATATCAACTCTTCATATTAAAGACGAGGCCCTGGACTGGTCACACAGAACACACATGCACTGTGTACATCATCCCAGGTAAAAAGCTTGTCTTGTTTGTGCATTTATGACCTTTATATTCGTGTACAGGTATGCATGTTATGTATGTATGTATGTACAGGTATGCATTTTTCAGTTCTTATTTTTGTAAACAGTGAGTTGTAGTACTATGTCAGATTTTTAATTCCATGTATTGTATATTAATCTCAGGTTTGGGAGTATGGCATTCCTCTGTGTAAGGAGTTGGCTATTCAGTACGAGTCCAAGCAGTTTGACTACAAGAATCTCAGCGTACAACTGGTAAGTCTTACTACTCCTCAAAATTTATAGAGATTTATTTTTAAGTGAAAGATAAATGTTGTCAATTTTTTTAAAGAATTATTTGTGTCATTGATATTCTGTATCCTGCAACACAGAACTAAATGTACATGGCAGTGACTACGCATAGGTCCTTTGGGGCAAGCAGCTGCCATTTCATTTACATGTTAGAAAGCCATTCATGCCACTGGTTGCTCTCAATATTGGTCTCTCAAGGGAAGTCACAAATCTACAGAATTTACATTTTTGATAGTTCATTGTTGAAGAAATAAAGTTACTTACATTGTAAACTTAAGTTATATTCAAGAGTTGGACTTATACTATGGTATGCGATTTATGCCCTTAAAAAGTCTTGAATCTGATGTAAAATTAGAGGGAAAAACCTTAACAATTATGATCGTTATATACTATTTTTTCCTTCAATAATGAACTATCAAAAAATGTAAATTCTGTAGATATGTGACCATGATTTGTACGTCCCTTGAGTATGTTGCATCATGAAGAGTACCTAATATCTGACCATTTTACACTTCATAGGTCACACAAGCTCAGTTCTTTGAGAACATCAGGAACCAACCAAGACAGCCACCAACCTTCTTTAGGATCAAGTTCTATGGTGTTTTCCCCATCCTCAGAAAAGTAAGTATTCATCATGAAACATCACTCTTCTAAAACTTCAATTTTTTGTTTTTTGTTTGTTTTTGTAAAATGAATTGATTGATAAATATATGCTTTTGAACAAGTCAAACAGTTATATGCAATCAATTGAAATAACATTGTAGCATCCTTATATAATTTAAAGAAAATATGTTTCATTTTCTTGAAGTATAGTGTTTAAAAAAAAAAGCATAATGTTTCCAATACTATGGATTAATCTTTTGAAGATACAAAGAGTAGAAACTTTGTGAAAATAAGTTTGCGATTTTTCTGCTTGCATAAATGTTAGATAAGCTGTGTATTTTGCGCATATGATAAGTAAATTATAACTTTGAACATTTTGTATTTCAATTCATAACTGTTCAGGTGTCGAAAGAAAAATCAACTTGTAAATTTTTCGAACTATGTCTCTAAATCTTAACCAAGACAATCTTGCTTGTTTGCATTTTACGAAAAAATGAAGATTGTTGTGTATGAACATAGGGATGGTTACATAAATTCCGTTCGAATAAATTATACTATTATTATTGTGTTAAATTAAATTGTGTAACAACTTAAAATTAAATTCTGTAATTTCGTTTTCTTTCGTAGCTCGTAAATCAAATGACTATGACTTTCCAGTCAATTTGTTCTGCACTATTTAATATATTTTCCCATTTATCTTCAATTTTAGGTCTTACAATTGAATTAATCAAAATCGTAAAGTAAAAAAACTTCGATTTTCGAACATTTTTCTTAAGAGCTTCATTTTTTTCTTGCTTGGCATCATACACCTGTCTAAACATTCCCCGGTTTCAACTTTGGGAATCGCATTAACTATGATTTTATATTCTTGAAACAAAGAAGCATGTTTTTTTCTCAAATTTCAATTTCTTTTAACCCTTACTGTACTGGGGGGGGGGGGGGCCTGGGAGGCCCCCCCCCTCGACATTTTCGGAGATTGCGCCGCAACCGCTTGGAATTTTGAATTGTCGTTTCATGACTTTTTTCCCTCAAGTCTTACGCACATTTTGATACCATTTTCGTCGAAATCGGATATACCTGTAAGGCGTTACATAACAATTAGTATGCGCATGTCATCAAAAAAAAATTGAAAAAATAAAAATTGCATCAAAATTTGCATAAATTATCATTATTAATTACCTTAAAATAACTTTTTTGTGTGAGAAAAGAAGTTTCATATGAATAATGAGTTTCAACATTCAAAAAGTGGAGTTTGACACATTTTCTGTAAAATGCATAAAATTAGCGTATTTTGCATAATTAATTAGGCTAACGACAAAAATTTGCATATTCGGAAAAAACTAATTATACCATCTTGTTCCTTACGTAAATATCTACAAACATGCAAATTTTCGTGTTCATCGGACAATCGACGGCCGAGATCATAGGAGGGGGGCCTCCCAGGCCCCCCCCCCCCCCAGTCAGTGGGTGCTCAAAATAGCCCAGTACAGTAAGGGTTAAAGACAAAAATCTACAGTCTTTCACAATATCATTAATTTTTAAAGGGCCTACATCAAACTATTTTTTCGTTGTATAAAACTTTCTGGTTATGATTTCTTATATTTGAGTTAAAGTATATGTCCTCACTTTTAACATCAATACATTGTAAATCAATTGTTATATTACTTTTTACTGTCTCTTTAAAGTCAAAACAAGTACCGGGTATACACCATCTTTTTGTGATATTGTGGCATTTTTATCTTCTCTAAACAAAACATCATATCATCTTTTGTACATTTACTATTCATCACATATTGTGAATTGCCCACTTATTTTTAAAAGAAACCATCAATTATCCTTTACCACTTTGAGTTTTCATGGGAGAAGTAGTGCAATATCAACTTCAATATAAAGCTTTGTATCAAACAGATATTCAAATCAATCATTTTCAATCCTCCATACTCATATTTCATACAAACCACTCTTTCTAAAACTTCAATTAATAAATGTATATTATGTCTAATCATAAACTTGTTTGAAGAGCAGCTGAATTATATTTCTGTACTACAGAAGGAATCAAGACAACTTTTGAAACCAGCTATGGAAGAAAAATTTCAGTTTGTTTCATTTATTTACCATTTCAGTGCATGCTATAATTAGTACTACAGGGGTATTGTATTGTTTGAACACATTTCAAGTTATGCTCATAGTTATAGTTCATATTGGATAGAATGTATCATTCATTCTAATTTTCTTTCATAAATGAGTGCTCATCAGTAGTACATGTCTACATCTTTATCATTTTTTGATCAGCACCGTGAGTACATCTACAGAGGTCAGCCGTTTGATCAACCTCAGATAGTGATCCAGAGATTCCAGGCAGACTTCCCCCAGGCTAGGCCATGGACTGGCAAAGCACCTCCTACAGAAGAAGATCTTCTCTTGTATGATCAATGTATCCTTACATATAATAATATAATGATAATAGGCATTTATATAGTGCCGTCTATCTAGACCATTCTATTCCGAGGCGCACAAATTAATTATTACCCCGGCTTTAGCCTAGCTGCCATTACAGCGCTCTAGCATTTCAAGGAATTGATTCCTGCCAGGTACCCATTTACCTCACCTGAGTCGAGTGTGGCAAATAAAGATTAATGAATTGCCAAAGGACATAAGCGTATTCTTACTAGCGTGATAGCCCGGGGCGGGATGGATGGTTAAAAGATTGTTTTAAGATGATGATGGGGATGATGGGGATGATGTGATGATAATGATGATGAGAATAAAAATGAAAATATGTTGATGTAAATACGTCTGACACAGAAAACTTATATTGTATACAGGAGTTATGAAATAAAGTGATGGATATCAATGTTTATGGACATCTGGAAATAATATTGAATATGTAATCAGCACTGGGAAAAGATCAAACCAATGTACTCTGACAGAAATGCTTTCTTTGTATTGAATTTAAATGAATTTAAGGTTTCACACTTTTACTCAATTTTATTGAGACTGGGAGTGCATCCATAGATCATGACCTTGACCTCTTTTTGATTTATGCAGGATCAATAATAATAATATTCATTGAATAAGCCAATAAGACTTATAATTTCTAAGCCCTATTCCAGATTATACCCATATTGTACATGCATTAGGCACAGAAGATCAGTCATCTATACGTTACTTTGTTGAATGATCGCAGTCAGAATGCACGAGGTTACCGTAGTCATTCACACTGTTCAGACTGAAAGGTCTTTTTTTTTTTTTTTACTCCAGTATATATACCTAACAGGGTTAAACAAAGCTGCCAACCCTTACGCTTTTCCCAGAATTATTCTGTTTTTCCCTCCAAATTGCGGTAGTAAGTTTTTTCTTCATAAAATATGTTTTTTATTTTATTTTGTTATTTATTTTGTTATTTTTTACATACCGCACGTCAAATAACTGCCCTAAAATGTTGATTTGATCACAAATTGAATAGAAAACTGAGGTTAGATTTGAGTGTCTTGGATAGACCTTAACATGCCATGCTGCAGACATCGAGGTGAGGCATGTGATTTGCGTTCCTCCCCAGCACCCTCACCTGCAGGGCAACGTTCCTCCAAACATCCGCTACTTTGCAGAGAACTATGACATCAGCGTCTTCAGCTTCGACAAACCTTTCCATAGAGGAGAGAGGGATAAGACACAGGATTTCAAGGTACTAATCACATTATTGTCATGTTGTGGGATCGGGGGGTGTTTCACAAAGATCCTAAGTCGAACTTAACTCTAAGTTGGACTGAAACATTATGGCGAGCCATTTGTAGCCTCAAATAAAATATATTCAAAAGCAAAGTATTTTAGACTGTTATGAATTCTACATCAAGAACATGAAATATCTCCTGGATAATAGAAAATATTAGTGATTTGTATCAACATTCTATGCCTTTTTAAATAACTTTTACAAAAGATTTTCATAGATGCTAATGGCTTTCCATAATTGTTAAGTCCAACTTAGAGATAAGTTCAATTAAGATCTTTGTGAAACACCCCCCGGATTATATAGTTTTACTCCGTTGCCAGCGCAATATAAATGCAATATAAATTGCATAAAGGCTCAATGTAAAAATACAGTTGAAGGTATAGCATTTATTGAAGAACCACGCAAAGATATGATTAATTAACAATGAAGTCGATAACAAGTCTAATGGATGACTTTACTCATGCTGTCTGAAGTATAAAAATGTTGTTCTACTCTGAAAGTCATCTCCTCTTCTCTAGTTTAGGAACTTCACTTATAAATCATGAAGTTCTAGGGGAGTTACCATTTGGGATTGAGTAATCTAAACATGCTTTGATTTGTCAATAGTTGATTGTCCCCCAGGATTGCTCTAGTATAAGGGAGTGTGGTGATGCACAGTGCAAGTGACTGGGATCGGGCCTATGAGTCATAGTTCTTGGAATGTGGTTCCTTCAAGTTAACTCTCTGGGGTGGTCATTAGTGGTCAATATCTAGACTCACAAGATAATGGGGTCAGTGTCTAGGGATAATGAGGTTCTGTTTTAGATCATGGAAGTGGGGGAAGGTGAATGAATGAAAGGAACATTATCTTATTTAGACTGTCAATTCATTTGATAGCTTTGCTTCTGCGATGATGAATTTGTAGTAAAAGTTTTTTTGTTTCCTCAACTGACTTTCAGCTTTTCAGTCGAAGAAATGACTGGTTTGAGCTTGTTGTGCTTTTCTTGATATAGCACCCACTAAAAAGTATCAGCTTTATTTGTACATTGTGAAAGTGCATTATGTTTTGATGATTTTAAAAATTAAATTATAAAATGTATTAAAGGTACTATATCCCTTTTGCAGCCAACCTCAAATGCTGTAGAACTTTGCAGGCATTATGAATATGTCATGTATGTCCTATCTGTGAAATTTAAACGTTTGCAGTGTCCTCCTATTAAAATTATGCAAGACTATTTACTTGCTAGACTAAACTGTCAGACACTATTGAGTGACTGAATGGCTTTTTTTCTTCTTTGGTAATAACATACATGAAAAGAGTTGTAAAGGGTACATGAGCATTTGTCTACATCAATAACCCACTTCTTGTGATGGCCAAGATTAAACTGATTGAATCTTTGCGCAGCATAAAACGTATGACCATTTAGTACAATTGTCTGAAAATCAAGACTATTACTTTTGGGCTCTGTAGCCCTAAAGTCGATTTGACAACTAATAGTCATTATTTTCCCACTTGAAGACATTTTCAAGCCCCACCTTTTTTATGGAAGTTCTAAATTAGTATTATCTTTCAAATGCAGTTGGAATTTAACTTTTTCATTTTTTTGGCCTGCAAATGGGACATAAGTACCTTTAAAGGATGATGATATTCAACTATAATTCCTCACAAAGAACAGAGACATGTCATTGAGAAACCCACTGGATGGACAGGAGAATTGAGGGAATTCTTGTTTTGTTTATTTTTAGACCCTGTGGGTGGAGAGAACGTTCATGACTACAGGCTCACCACTACCTGGTCTGTTGAGCTGGTCTGAGATTGTCAAGACTGTGGTGGTAAGTAGTATTCCTGATTAATTTTCAAAGTTTTGCGAAAGGCAGTTGGCGACTATGAGCGACTGTAAGCAAATGTAAGCGGCAGTTTTTGCGAAGACTAGCAGCTGTTTGCCCATCCTTTGCCACTATTTGTGAATGTTTGGGACCTTTTGCTAACTCCTGGTACTCAGTGGGTTGATTCTATATAGGAACCATATGGTAACGTGGTCACTAGCATTGGAGTGACAAGTAGTTCCGTCCTTTTTCTTTAGTAATTTTTTAAAGATCTGAATAAAGTATTGTCAGAAGTTGGCTGTTTCTAGACCAAGCTTGTATGACATGCAATATATGTTGTGGTCTAGTGATTATTAAAGGCACTGGACTTGTGGATCATAAGGTGCGGGTTACAAACTTCCACCCTGGCACTTATATCGTTGGGCAAAACATTCGCCACTCTCCACCCATGTGTAAATGGGTAGCTGGTATGCCCGAGTGCTAGGGTAATAATGTCTTTGCGCCATGAGCACCACAGCATGATGGATATGAGCAAAATAAAAATCCATTATAATCATTATATTATTCTTCAGAAGAAAATAAAATTTTTGAGGCGTGTAGGGAGGTTCTTGGTGTTTGCTTAATTGTTGCAGTATTTCAGACCTAAAATATTACTATTAATTAAAGCGGGACTGCACCACTTGTAGCTACTTGCGCCCTCTATATACCAAACTATGCCTAAGCGGTATCCGTTGGTCCCCCATGATCCCCTTTTTATGCCTCCGTTACGAAGTAGCCGGAGGCATTATGTTTTCGGGTTGTCCGTCCGTACGTACGTCTGTACGTACGTACGTCCCGTTCTTGTGATCGCGTTATCTGAAGAACCGATTGATCGATTCCTGCCAAACTTTGGTCATGTATGTATCTTGCAGAGCCGATGAACTGATTAGATTTTGGGGTCACGAGGTCAAAGGTCAAAGGTCACAGGGCTCATTAGGTATGCAAAAACAGCTCGTGATCGCGTTATCTGAAAAACTGATTGATGGATTCCTGCCAAACTTTGGTCATGTATGTATCTTGCAGAGCCAATGAACTGATTAGATTTTGGGGTCACGAGGTTAAAGGTCAAAGGTCACAGGGCTCATTATGTATGCAAAAACAGCTCGTGATCGCGTTATTTCAAGAACCGATTGATGGATTGCTGCCAAACTTACGTCATGTATGTTACTTGCAGAGCCAATGAACTGATTAGATTTTGGGGTCACGAGGTCAAAGGTCAAAGGCCACAGCACACATTATGTATGCAAAAACAGCTTGTGATCGCGTTATCTCAAGAACCGATTGATCGATTCCTGCCGAACTTTGGTCATGTATGTTACTTGCAGAGCCAATGAACTGAGTAGATTCTTGGTTCATAAGGTCAAAGGTCAAAGGTCATGGGCTCATTATGTATGCAAAAATAGCTTGTGAACGCATTCTCATTAGAACTGACAGATGGATTACTATTTAACTCAGGACATCTTGCAGAGCCAATGAACTGAGTAGATTTTAGGGTCATGAGGTCATAGATCAAAGGGTCATATATGTATATGAGAAATTGCTTGTAATCACGATATTCTGAGAACCTGTCAATGGATTACAATTGAACTTGAATTCGAAAAATTTCTTCTGTTTTGGTTTGTAAAATTGCTCTATGACGGAGGCATCATTTTCGACTGCGCGCAGTCGAATTCCATCTAGTTCTTATGTTAAGTGAGAGCTGATTTGATGAGATAACCACCTGTCAGTGACCATGCAGGGAGGTCTAATCCCTCCTGGCCAAACTAGTGCAGACAGGCTTTAAAAAAAAACAACAATTCAATATGTTTGTTTCCTTGCTGCCCATAATAATGTGGACCAATTTTAGATCATTTCAAAACGGTGAATAAAAACATCACTGCTTGTTATGAATTGTATTGGGTGTCTTGTTCAAAGAGAACGTTGATGTTTTGTTTTTTTGTAGGAGGAGATCCGACCCATTGCCAATGCAGTCAACGTGATGAGAGAGAAGAACACATCGATGCAAGTACAGATCCAGGGACACAGGGCCCATAGAAACTCCAACATCAACCCTCTTAGTATGGTGCTACAAGGAACTATCGAGGCAGCAGTACAGGGAGGCATCAAGGTCTACCAAGATGTAAGCCCTTAAAGCCACACTGTTCTACTTGTAGCTACTTGCTCCCTCTATATAGAAAACTTCCCCAATCGGTGCCTGTTGGTCCCCCATGATCCTCTTTTTCTTATGTTTATTGAGAGCTGAGTCAATGAGATGGCCACCTGTCAGTAACCTCGCTGTGTGGTCTTATTCCTTCTGGCTGAACTAGGACAGTTGGCCTTTTAACATCAGTCTGCCTATATATTTGCTCATGCAATAATGATGTTAACTCCTTCTTGGCCCATTTAATCTTTGGAAAATGAATCATATATGAACTCTTTGGAGTGAAAATCTATCTGCCTATATATTTCTTTATGCAATAATGATGTTAAACCCCTTCTGGGCCCATTTAATTTTTGGACAATGAATCATATATGAACTTGTTTGGCATGAAAATTCGACTTAAAATGCTTTGCTTTAGTGATGAATGGGCATGAAACACTCCCATGAATTAAATAATATTCAGGTAGCTACATTTATATGTATTTCAGTTTCCAGTAGTAAAATATGTTTAATTAGCCTGCACACACTTGTTTATGTACTACTCACTCTTTCTTTTCTCTTTACTTTGTATAATTATCTGGGGCCATTTGAGCCCAGCCTTTGAAAGGCCAATGGCCTCTGCTGGCTCCTCCATATTCTTTGTATTGTTTATATATTTGCTTATATGTATAATATATTGTTGAAAGTATTTTTTACGAGTATTGGAAATAAATGAATGAAAATATAGTCAGTATTTGAGTAAAATATTGTTCGGCAATCAAATTTTTTGGCTGAATATCTTTCATATGTCTCTTTTTTCACTTTCAGGTGTTCCTGACTGCTGCGTATGGGGAGAATAACCCAACAGACAAGGAGGCTATCATCAATCTCAAGGAGCTAATGATTGAACAGGTAGAATTACATTCTTAAATTTCATTTTTCTTCTTCTTTTTTTGAGCTTTCATGATTGATAAATATATTATTTAAAAATCAGACCAACAAAAATATATGAAATGATGAGATATGTGTCAAAATAATGTTCAATATAAGTGAAAAAAGAACAACAATATTTTAGTTGACTGGCAAATTTTGAATGATAGATATATAACTTATATGTTTTTTGTTTTATAACCCCCATTCCCCCCCCCCCTTAAACAAAGAAAAAGAAAAAAACATCTCAATTTTTAGTAAACCCAGACTGCAGCTCAAAACTTTGTCATGCAGAATCATGATGTGTACCCACTTGACTTAAGAAAAACAAAAATATTTATATATATGAAATATTTACTGTAAATGAATAATACATAGAGAGCAAAAAGACACTAAAACAATTGAAAATGGAAATTTTCTTGGTTGTAATAGTTGAATATCTTGGATGACGGAGTATTGCTACACAAGGAGCTGTGTTCTGAAGAATTGATGGGCTTCCATCTCAACCTGGAGAAGAAACTTGCCAAGCGCATGCAAGAATTTGACCTGGTAAGTCTTGTTTATAACATCATCTATACTGTCATATGGAATATATATAAATAGTTTATCAAAATTCACATTTCCCATGATTAAACTGACAAACTTATTACTCTATAGTAGTGCATCCACACAAAAACATATTACTATCAATATAACTTGGCTGCTTTCGCCCTTTAAGTGTACCAGTATTCGTCAAACTAGCAATAATAATATTTTTCATTTGTTTGTACATGTTAAACTAAAATGTAATCTCTGATAACAATACAATGGTTGAGAATGTTGTTGAATAGTAATGTTAAAAATGGCTCATTTTGAACAAAAAAAAACAAGATTTTGAATCTCTTAAAGGGTTACCAATTTAAAGATTTTAAAGATTTAAAATTCCCTTGACTTGATTTGTTGAGCCTTCTGGAAGATGTTAAATACCACATGATGATTTACAAAGAAGATAATTTGAATGTCCATTTTGTAGGGCCAACCTAAAGTGTATTCCAAGGCCAGGCCTCCATCTAGACAAGTCGCGTCTGCTGCACCACCACCACCTGCAAACATCTCATCTGGACCCAAAACATTCAAAAGAAATACATCGGATTTGAACTTGCAACAGTAAGTACAAATTAAACAAATTAAATGTAAAAGGAAAAAGAGTATGAAAAAAAGTTAAAGCCATGTAGTCAGCACATTTACCTCTCCATAACGACTACGTTTATAAACGGTTAATGAAAGTAGCTATTTATGTTCAGAATTGAATTTTTAGTTTAATTATTGTTGTTTCAGTACTTCACAGTACTTATATCTGTTTCTGTTCAAGAATAATATCTGCTTTGGGGCAACTTTTTCAATATGCAAATTGGTGCTTGAAAAAGATCGATATAAATCCAAGTTGTCATGGTATTTGATATAGTCTATGTAAATTCTAATTTTACGATGGTCCTTTAGAAATATTGTATGCTTTGATTCATAAGGCTCACATTGTCTCGATTTGGTTTCTCATATCATTGGTTGAAATTACATTGTTATTGTAAATTTCAATGTTAATCCAAACATGTCTTTTCTCCCTCTTCTTCTATTCAAGCTATATCTCGTCTTTTCAAATCCCTGCCTTTTTCCATTTCCTTGTTGATTTTTTGTGTTCAATGTTATTCCTACTTTTATATTATTGTGCATATTACTGTATTTTATCAAACCATTTTTCTACGTACTGTATTGTATCTAATTTAATTCTTAATATTTTGTAAATTCACTTTGGTTCATCCTCTGGTTGGTATTTTGAATGTATATTGTTAAATCAATAAACCGGTTCAATTCAAATCAAATCAATTTGGTTTTGTTATATTTGCAGACCCGTCAAGGACAGAAAAAACAGCATGTTCTACTTTCAAACACCAGTGGATATACCAGTACCGGTAATGTATAACATACATCTAATGGCTCCTTCGAATGAGAACATTGCTGGATAAGACTTAACGTAGCAGTGCTTAATACCGAACCCAAGAAAATAAACTCTGTGCTTGAAATGTGTTAATGTGAATGTAACATAGAAAATTGCATTGTATGCTTGATCAGTTTTATCGATGTTGTAGCATTTATAGATGACAATTTTCATAAATTGTTTCCATTGGAGTGTATCCTTGATGTCAATTGCTCATTCCAAAAAAAAGAATCTCTGCTTGTTGTGTTGAGCAGATGTAAAATGGTAGACACTTTTTGTTATTGATCGTAAAATTCATGTTTAAACAATGCATACATGAGAGTCTTGTGATTTGCTATTAAAAATTGGTGTGATATACAAGTCATGTTTTTCTTAATTGCATTCCTTTACTTGCAATTATTGTCCTGTTTGTAGATCTCTTTTCTACACACCCAGCTGTTCCTTCCCTTCTTTCTCAAAATGCTTTGGACCTTTGAGTTCAAAATACATGCTCTTTCCGAACCACATCTCTATGCCATGTTTGTTTTTACCATTAAAATATTTCTGGTTGTGTCATAGTCAGCTGAAGGTGTTGACTTGACTATATATACTTCTTTACAGATCATTTTGCATGCTACAATTATTTTCATCATGTTGAATTTTTGTGTAAATGCAGGGTTTAAAGCTTTTAATAGTGAAGGACTTGATTGAGCAATGCATTGACTTTGAAGAAAAAATTTGCTTGCATGCAATGAGCCTTTCAAGCTAACAAATATTGCACCATTTTGATACAATTAAAGAATAAATAAAAAAGAGAACCATGCAACCTAGCAATTATCATATGATATTTTATATGTTTTACGATGAATCCTCTGTAATATTCCTCTATTACAAAGATTAAATATCATATGATGGTCTTATAATATGGCACCTCATTTGTCATTCTGCACAAATGCACAAAGTCAAATGTTCTCATCTTTCGAACTTGAAGGGGAACGGTTCCATTCCTTTAAATTCACTTTATATTTCATTTTTAAAACAATTTTAAAAGTTCAAATTAGAGATATGCTTTTCTCTAAAGCTTTATGGTCTTTTATTTTCTAATTGGTCCATGAGTTCCCTGTCATATCTTTACCCCTTCTGTCTCATTTATATCCAAATCTGTCCAAATCTTTATCTCATACTGTCTTGGATCTGATTGTTTCAATTCCAATCTTGTGATTTATGGGACATCTTCCTCTTCATCTTTTATTTTTACTTTACGTTATCATACCTTCTTCCTCCTTTCATCAACACTAACTCTGTCATCCCATCCTATTATGACTACCTGTCATTATAAATTCCCTTCCACTTCGCATCATGCATGCCTTTCCCTCACAATAATGCATTCCTGCCATCTGGGGGGTGTTTCACAAAGATCCTAGGTTGAACTTATCTCAAAGTTGGACTTAACAATTATGAAAAGCCATTAGCATCTTTGAAAATATTTTGTAAAAGTTGTTTTAAAAGTCATAAAATGTTGATTCAAATCACCCATATTTTCTATTATCAAGGAGATTTCATTTTCTTGATGTGGAATTTATGAAAAGTCTAAAATACTTAAATTTCTGATTTTGAATATATTTCAATTTAAAGCTACAAATGGCTCTCCATAATTTATAAGTCCGACTTAGAGTTAAGTTCTACTTAGGATCTTTGTGAAACACCCCCTGTACATTTGCTCTCTCTTCGTATTGGCCTTTAAAATGCCTCCCTTATGTATATTTTTGAAATATCTTTTCCACCCACCTACCCACCCACCCACTCTTCTGAATCTATTTGTGCCACCTTGTGCACTCCTCCTCTGAATACCCCCTTCCACCCCTTTCCCTTCCACCCCTTCAGAGCCGCACACTGCCGGAGGGTGGGGGCACATTACAGCGTGGTAGAGCCACCATTGCTACTACCACCCCCATGTCGGAAGAGGTACATGAGCCCCCCGGAATGCCTCCTCCTGATATGCCGCCACCACCTCTTCCCAATTCCAAGCATCATGTCTCGCATGTAGATCAAACGGGGTACATCCGCATTCTGCCGGTACATACAATAGAGTGGTGAAGTGTGACGTCATCAAAAATCTATTTTTAGAATTTCTCAATTTTGTCTTCGTTTTCCGAAAGAGCATAAAAAATAATGTCCAAATGTCGAAAACCAATTGAATATGTTAAGTATTGGCTGAGATATGACCATCTGAATAAAAAGATTGCCTATGGGAACTCAGTGTTATATGCTCTGGCTCCTAACCATTAGGAGCCAGAGCATATAACACTGAGTTCCTATAGGAAATATATTCATTCAGATGGTCATATCTCAGCCAATACTTACCCTATTCAATTGGTTTTCAACATTTGGACATTATTTTTTATGCTCTTTCGGAAAGTGAAGAAAAAATTGAGAAATTCTAAAAATAGATTTTTATGACGTCACAGCTTCGGTACTCTATGCACTTTTCATTTTCATTATAGCATTTAATAAAGTATTCATAGAAATGCCCACCATGCACAATACAATCTGACTGCGATCAGATTTTTGAACGGAATTGCCATATCTATAGGTACAACTATCAGACATGTAAAACGTTTCCAATGACGGGACATATTGCTCATATGAATGGTAAAATAAAAATTGCAGGATGTTATGTCATTTGGTTGGAGTATAGCCCAAATCTGCTATAAACCTTAGTGATTGACAATTTTTAGCCTGTCGCAAGTCATTTTACGATTTAAAGCTGATCTAGCCTCTTCATAGACTAGATAGCATGCAGTACCCACACATTACACATTTCTATTACCATTGGAAACTTAATAAGGAAGATTTGCCAGGTTTAAAGCTTTGAACCTTAATGATATTGCACTTAATTTCTTTATTTTTTATTGCATTCTGATCGTATTGTGTATGGTGGACTTGTGACTCAATTCCACATGGTGCGCTCTTCATAAATGAGCTGCTCTAGCCATTAATGGTAAATATTGCCTATGACATTGAAGATTTTGATCATTTCAGGAAGGTCATCATAATTGTTTTGCTGCAATTTTCTGGAATATTCTTGGATTCATTAACCTACTGGACGTCATAGTCAGTATTACCATGTAGAGTAGTGTGATATTGTTGGCTAGAGGTAAAGGGTTATATATCAGTAATTCTGAAGAAGAACAAAATCTGCGCAAGTTCCGATTGCAGTTTATACTTAAAATTGTATGACATGTGTATGGAAGAAATAGTTCCTATGCAATACACTCATGACATGACATCCAAGATCTTTCACAAAAGACGCTCAATTTGTGTTGATTCTTAAAGAGATGCACTCTGAAAACTTATTTTGAAGAAGAAAAAAAGATGTCTTATACAAGCTCTTTAAATACATGTATCCGGTATTCACTTACCCCTTCAGGGTCCTAGAGATGAGTCTTTAGCAAAGGTAAAATGGAAAGAAATTAATAAATATTCATTAAAATTGTAATTCTTTAAATTTATCTTATGTCTTAAATGTCATTAGGGCTAAGAGGAGATGTGGAATTGAATCTAAATTTTGTGAGATATTGTTTATCATTCGTTTAGTTTCAATTATTTCAGGTTTTTTTTTCAGGTATTTTTTATTTTGTATTGGTTGGATAAATCTGGGCTAGCAATGAATGTTTTATGGTCAAGAGTTTTCTTGTACTATTACCATTCAAACATAGAATTTGCATGTTCTTGATGTTGTTGTGCTTTTGCTTTTGTTTTTTCATTTTAAATTTATTGCTTTTTTCAGTTTGCCTGCTTTCAATACACCTATCTAGTTTTGTCAATTTTATTTTTAGAATGAGTTTGTCTTGTCTTATACTAACTTTCCAAACTAAAGTGCTTGCAAATGTGGATGTTCATAGTTTCCATCTGTGCTTGTGTTGAAGCTTTTCTCAGTGATGCTTACATGCTCTTGTATTATATTAAAGATGGTTTGTTCCTTTTGCAGACCCCCATAACCTGAAGTTCCATTGAATAAATTGTTGAATGTTTAATTCCGGATATTTATTTTCTAGACTAAAAAAATATTCATACATAATTCAAAATTAATTTGACCGTAATATTTGTTGATTTGAGAAAAGCTCCCTTTGGAGCAATATGAAAAAAAGAGCTTGAGTTTCATTTCTTTCAAAGAATTTTCAGAACCTTTGACTGTAAAATTCCACAGACAATATCTGAAGGATATATTGTACGCAGTCGCCAAGTTTTATGGAGTTTGCACAAGTCTGCAAAAGGAACTTACTGCTTTAAAAGCTGCTTTGTGTTGGCAAAATGTAGGCAAAATGTAGATGGCCTGCTGTGACATTAACTGTGATATTTTTATCTATATTTGTTTTGTATAACCACAACTTTACTCCACAGTTTCTTTCTGACGTAGTTTGTACAGATGCTGTTGGGTACTGGCATTTGTATGCCATAGTTGAGAATTTGAATTATACATAAAATTGTAATGTATGTTGTTTTGTCCTTCTTGTACTTGAGAAATGTCTGTATAGATATTTAGACGTGCTTCATAGAACAAATACAATTTAAATTATTTCTTTTTAAAAATTGTTTGCCTACTTTCGATATACGTTATTCAATACACCTTATCTACAAAATTTCCCAATTTTGTCATCAAATTTGTTCCAACATAAACTTTTAACTGGTCATGGACAATGGAATTGTTCTAAAATGGAGGTTTAGTAAAATATATATTTTTTTAAAGTATATAATACCTGGCCCCCAGAATATCTGTGTAGAAACTTTAAAACATAATGTACTAATGCTTTTTTGAGTTTAGGATTGTCATATTAAATTATACACAGATTATAATCTAAAAGTGCTTTAAAACCATTGAAAGTAGATACGATTTCTTTTCTATGAAATAAATTTTGCCATGTTTGTCAGATCAGTGTAGCAAGTACCAAAAGTATGCAAAAGGACAGTACAGTGGTTTGTTTTATTGTTTCCTTATAAAGCTTAGAACATCATTATCGTAAAAAAAGAAAGTTTTTTAAAAGGGTTACACACAAAAAAATGCAGCGATCTTGCCAGTAGTCAATTTGAGCTATTAAATGTAGGAAGGCATTACTAAACAATTTGTCAATGCTGGGTTTTTAAAAAGTGACTTTGCTAAGACTTTGCTAAATATGCAGGTGGTTGGTTTATAATGTAACATGATTTGTTTCTCTGCATTAATATTTTTGTTCTCTTTTGTCATGAAAGGAGGTCAAAATTTATAACTAAAATTGAATACCTCGTACAAGTGAATGAATTTTACACCCTATATTTACGTACAAGGTACATGCCTCTGTCAGTGTGTGGATTCAATTCTGGGCAGGGCTTTTTCTGTCATTACCTTTGTTTGTGTTCTTCCTTTCATGGAGCTTGCTCATACTTGGCTAAGTTTCATTGGAGACATAAGATACTTCTTGTACATCCAGTGTAATGAGCTGTATCGGGGCCCTGTTTCATAAACGTGTAATCAATAACAAAAGCTTAAATTCTATGACAAATAGCTGATAGCCAATCAGATGCCATGAATTAAATATATTATAACATTTATTATAACTTGCTATTGATAACAAGTTTTATGAATCAGGGCCCTGGACCCTGTTTCATAAAACTGATTATCAATAACAAGTTACAATAACTGTTATAAGCTACTGAAATCGTGGCATTTGATTGGTCGAGAGCAAATTTGTCATAGATATTATACATTTGTTATTGATAATAAGTTTTATGAAACGGGGGCCCAGACCCATTTCAGAGAGCACTCTCAGCCAGACAGGAGGCAGGCATTTCAATTGTATAATTTGCTTTGAGTATTTATACAATGGTTTTGAATAACTTTGCTTGTACTCACAGAAACGAAATCGGTCTCAATCTGTCTTTACTATTCTGGACACGCCGCAGGTATACTAAATGTCATTGATGCTCCGCATACACACGTAACGCGTGTATACATGTATAATCGACAACTATTTATCTTGGCAACTGTCATCTATTCAAATCTTTTAACACATATTGACTGGGGAAGGCATACATGTAGAGTTTTTAGTTCATGGGATGGTATAGAGTCACAATAGGGTGGATTCACAATCCCAAACGCCATCTAGCATCACCAGTGTTGAGTTGATTGAATGTGATGCATTATGGGAAAAATTTGGAAAAAAATATCAGCTTTGGTATTGGTATATACCCTTGAAGATTAGGGAATTTAATCAGAATTTTTGGTGGGGAAGGTTTTAATAGCTTATCTGGGTGAAATTTTGCGCTGATTCAAAAAACATAGTTTCAGAAGTTTTTGTCATTTCAATCGCTGGTTAGCGTTTTGCTGTGCAGCATGGGTTGAAAGATGTCGACCCACAGGCTGAGAAATTGGACTTGGGGATGGGGGGGGGGGGGGGGGGCTGTAAATTGTGAATCCACCCTATTATGCCATGCTTCTACTAATTCAGCTTTTAACTTTGGTATATTTTTTCATATTCTTTCCAAGATGACTTTCTGACGAGCATTCATAGATGCCAGTTGTTCAATCAGTTAGCTAGCTTGCTTTATGCTTAGAGCAAATAATAACACAGGGCGTATACTTTGTATCCAAAACTGTTAACACATTTTGTTCAGGAAATGGTATGATTTTGTTGATGGGATTGTCCGGAGCTTCACAGAAACCATGCTTCTACTAATTTGACACATTTTTTTCAGGAGAAGTTGATTACTAATTTAACATCCAAATTATATTTTAAAGTATTTGTTTCAGTATGATATCTTGTTGAAGCATTCATTGGTAGATCTGAGAGAGGGATGGTCAACTGAGGACTTGCTATCTTTTCTTCTATTCAAACATGGTAGTCTTAGATATCACATTATTTACCATCGTATCTTCCAAAAGAAACCGTTATAAGTGGTTCATAGAGTCATCCGCTACATGTATATCAAAGCGTTCTTTTAAAATCTCCAATCATGTCATAATATGAATAATGGAATGATCAAGACGTTTTAGTTGTTTAATTTCACAATCAGCGTAGAGAGTTCTGTGATATTAAAATCTGAAATCTCTCTGTTCTGCAAACATCAGTTTGCTCTTTTTAGTACAGGACTAAGGGTGTGGTTTTTTTATCACCTGAAAGGCTTTTATATGGATAAGCCTACAAAGATAGGTTTTGACTATTGTTCTGCAGTGTGTAGTACCCAAAAATATGGGCCTGGATATATTACATTTTGGTGTAGGGTGATTGCCAGGACTGGTATAATTTTGCATGTGGGCCTTTCAGAGAATTATTTTATTTTAAATAAATTTTTCATTAGATTATTTTATAAAAAATAAAACAAAATATGTGAACTCTATCTCAAGTTCCATGTTGAATTTAGAAATGGCGATTTTAAAAGCCGGAAGCACACATCTGGTTTTATTTTGTATTTAATTTTTTTTTTTCCATGGGGTATTACGATTAGTTCGAAAGAGGAATTTGATAATCAAAGGCACTTTACATCTAAACTATTGTCTAAGCCACATATATGGTCAGCCACAAATGCCTACAAAGTCGGATTTGAACAAACAAAATTGCGAAGCCAACCTCCTTAATCATAATTATTATGGACTATAATATGATCGTCGGGGAACATAACAACAAAATTCCAAAGCAACTCTTGCAAAAGACATATTGATGTTTAACTCTTGTAAATATTTGTTCTTATTTTGTTTTCTTTTTGAAACATAAGTTTGTTTCTTTGTTTGTGCTTTTAACCCCACTCTTTTTATTATTGATAAATGTGACCCTTTTGGTAGACCATAGTAAATGGGTAAAAAATTAATTAATGGTTGACAACCTTTGTCCATTTAGGCTAGAGTATTTCTGATTTAGGTTTTGTGTCATTTGGGGTTACCATGCCCTGTACCATATAGATTTCATTTATTTTTCAATCATCGCCATCAGTTGTATAGTTTCTATGACATTGATTTAGCCCTCTATCAGTTCATGAGTCTTTTTCATGTGAATCTGTAAGACATTGTAAACTATAACAGATATTGCTATTTTTTCGCTATTCTTTCAGTTGTCTGTTATCTGTATTTCATGAGTTGCTATATACTTTAATAGTTTTCATACTCATTGTACATTGAAACACCCAATGCCTAGAACTTGATGTGACTCAAATCCATTGTTAACCGCTATCCATTTGAGACATAGGTTATCTTATCTTGTCAAGTGATATCTCTCATTCTAGTTCTCTCAATCATCATCAAGTATTATATTCTGTTTCTCTCTGTTAATAATCATTTATACTTACTTCATGTTTATATGCATGTTTTGTCGTTATATATATATATATTGATTTTAATTTTTGTGATTGTTTCAGTAATCATTTTTGGTTGAAGTATTTGTATTGACTGTTATTTTGTCTCAAGAATATTTACTGATACCTTATAATTTTATTTGCAAGAGAATGTTGCATGCTGCATTTTGAAATAATTGTAATTGTCAATGCCATTGCTTCACTTCTGTATTCTGTTCTTGTTTTGCTAATATGTGTATTCCTGAGGGGGGAAACAGTAAGAGTCAGAACTGGGGACATATGTAAAAGGCATTTGTCAAATGGCTTACATTAAAAGTCTTAACAAAATATTGTCTAAGAGGAACATATGAGGAATATATACATATTTTTTTAAACGTCTTATCTCTTACAAGATATTACCAACATTTAACTTGTTTTTATTCTGTTGAGATATAAATTCAGATGTATTGACTCTGGCTGTTGGGCTTTTGTTTCCATTCTGTAGAAGCAGTCTGGAAAAACAAAGGAAAGAAAGGATTCTTTGCCTACGCCACTGGCACTGAGTTACCCAAATGCAGGTACAGGTACATACTTGAACATTTTCCTTTTTCATCAGGCAATTTAAAAAAAAAACTCTATGCAGATATATTGCAAAATATCATTGATTGTATGGGGCGGGGGATGGGGAGGGGGGGGGGGGGATAGTGATAAAAATAGCTTCTAATATAAGTTATTAAAAGTAGATTATTTTGTTCATAAAAAGTAAGATGTGTTGGAAAGACATTGATTAAATGAGATAATTTCTAACAGAATGGCATTTAGAATGCTTATATTAACAATTAATTACTCCCCATTTTAGAAGGTTACCGGTAGGTAAAATGTTAAGACTCTAAATTCCCTTTTCTTTAGAGTCATGACTTCCAAAAATATCTTTTTTGTCAACTACCCATATGAACATTGTTCCATGTACTTCAAATTTGTACAAAACAAATATACCTGTTAAAATCTAACATTCAGAACATACATGTATACGCTTCATGTTGAAAGATTTTGCTTGTATCTATTCTATTTGTTCCTCTTAATCAGCAATACAAGAGTTTACGACTGATGTGCCTGATTCAGCAGTATCGACATCGTCTTCGAACCGTACGAGTGCAAGTCCATCTGTATCGTCAGCTCGTCTATCTCAAGACAGTCAATCTTCATCATCTAATCTAGATGATAGACCACCAAGTCTACCAAGGAAAGGAAGCTCAAGACCTAGTTCATCCGGCTCAGGTATAGACATTAATTGTTTATTTATTTATGTATTCATGCAGGCTTTAATAGCAAGGAAGCCTCGTCATTGGTTAGAGTACTGTTAAAAGGCCTTGCATAAAGAATTACAACATAGAAATTTAGAAAGCGAGGTATATAAATCATTATAAAAAAAGAGGACACATAGTCAGAATTCACAGAAATGGTTTGAATCTGCATGAACATCTGTAGGACGCTCACGGCTTCATGTTCAGTATTATTAAAACAGGAAGTATATATATATATATACATTTATATACCCATATGCTAATTTTAACCCAAGGTGGGGGTCTAAACCATAGTTGTGTCCATAGTGTCAATTTAAACCCCTTTTCTCCGTTTGGCCCATTGTGACAAATTTGTTGTAATTTTTAATCAAAGAGTTTAAAGATATTAAAGTCAACAACTTTAATTTAAACATTAAGAAGCCAGATGATATTTTTGTTGTTGACTAAACTGCAACTACAAGTAGATATGTCATAACAACTATTTTAGTTTGTGCATAAACCATAATTCCTCAATGGTAGTCCACCTAAGTGTATTGAAGCTTTGTTTGTGTAAAAAGTCTTGGAATAGATTCATGGTGGTTTGGAGAATGAACTGTCATTCCTTCAGAACGATATAATGAATTATTGCAAACTTTACTTCTTGAAGCTTTTTTTCTTCTTTTGCTTAAGAATTCTGGAAACAGATTGATGGTGATTTTTTAGAATAAACTTGCAGTCCTTTAGATTTTAAAAAAAGTTGCAAACTACCTCTTGAATTGGCAGGATACCAATAGGATATATGCTTTACATCTATTGTATGCATTTATATGAGCTAGAGATACACTTTATTTAAAACTCCTGGGCCATGTGCTACCTCCGAATGCCTTCTTCGGTTTTAACATTTCATCTAACGGTAAAAGCTACTTGTATTTTTTTTTTTCATCAGCAGTTTTTTAATTCAGAATAGAAGACATGAGTAATATTTCTATTTGCTTACCATACGTATCCTATCTGCAATTTTAGTTTTGAGGCACCAACTTTAATTTGCATGGTTTCCATTTAACTGAATTTATCAGTGAAAGAGAATTATCTATTCACATTTACAATTGGTCTGAACATAAACTGGTCCATCTGCACTTGTACTCGTCATATATTCACTACATTATTCAGATTTTGTTGTTACACTGTATATCCTAGCTATCAGCCTGTCCATTTACATGTAGAAGTAACCATCTATCATTCCATTAATTTTAAAATGTGGAATCAACTTTGAATAGCTATAAAAGACAAAAGTGCTCAATCGTCGAACATCAACATGCGTACAAATAGAACAAATCTCTTTTCCTCACTCACTTGACTTCCTTGCAAACTCGTTCATCTCACTCGCGATATGATCAGAATTCTCTGGAGTAACATCATCTTCCCGTATTAGTGAGAGTCCCTCGGTGTCTTCGTTGATGAGCCGGATATCAGCCGACAGTCAGGCTTCCTACCCTGATGAGCGCCCCCCTCAGCTTCCTCCAAGAAAGATGAGCTCAAGACCGAGCTCTGGGGGTTCAGGTGGCGTCGATCACAACCGTAGGTCTCTCTCTCTCTCTCTCTCTCCCTCTCTCTCCCTCTCTCCCTCTCTCCCCCTCTCCCTCTCTCCCTCTCTCTCCTTCTTTCCCCCTCTCTCTCTTCCTCTGTCTCTCATTCTATCTCTCTCTCTCTCTCTCCCTCTGCCCCTCTCCCTCTCTCTCCGTCTATCTCCCTTCTTCTCTCTCTCTCCCTCCCTCTCTCTCTCTTTCTATCTCTCTCTCTCCCTCTGCCCCTCTGCCTCTCTCTCCATCTATCTCCCTTCTTCTCTCTCTCTATCTCTCTCTCTCTCTCTCTCTGTCGCTATCTTTCTCCCTCTCTCTCTTAATCAGTCTGGATCCACTTTGCCTCTGATCATCCTAACATACATTGTAGTACCATCCTCTACAGAATGTCCAGAAAATGTCAATTGCTGCATGTAAATCATTTCATACTTCGTCGGCCGGCTGGCAGAAGGGCGTTAGCGCGCGAGCGACTCGAAAAACACTTTTCGAATTATTTGCATTTAAAAGCTTGTTTATATTCCATCCGGAAAATTGGTTTAAAATTTAAGAGACCAATAGAAATGTTAAAGTAGAACACGGCCACAATTATTTTTCTCGGAAATAAGTCAGTTTTATAAAAGTTTGTGGGGATTTAGTGCTAACGCCCTTCTGCTTAATGTTTCATTTTTTTACCTGAAATTCGAGCTAACGCCCTTCTGCCACACGGGCGATGACTTTAACTAAATTGCTTCAAATTCTGTTCCTGTAAGACACTCCTTGCTCTTTATTTAAAAAAAAAAATTGAATGCAAATGTGAGACATGAAATCACACGTCTTTGCATGTCCCTCGCATGACCAGCAAAGTCGAGGCTCATTTCATGAGGTACACACTCAGGTGTTATCCAGAATAGTGCTTGACAACATTGTATTCAGAATAGCTGACCTGGCTTTTAATAGATTGGAGGGAAGATGCTTCTGAAGTGTCTGCATGCGATTCTTTCTGAACCAGGATCCTCTCTCTCTCTCTCTCTCTTCAGTGCCGTGTCTCTGTGTCACCATGTGTGTTTTAGTATCCCTCTCTCTCTCTCTCTCTCTGTCCTACTACAATGCATGTCACTCCGTCGTTGTTGATCCGGTGAATGTCGCACTTTCTCCTTACAGTATTCCCTGCAAAGCATTGGTTCAAGAAAGTCATGTCATGCTGCTACGTTTTGTTTGCATGTTGTAATGCACATTTTCATTGTTTTCTACAGAGTGTTTAATAATGTATTGATTCATGAATTGACTACTCGTTCTTGAATGATAATAAGACCATAGTAAAGTACATGCTGTTTTACTTCAAAAGAACAAGTTCTGTTTTCAATGTGTTAGCAGTTAAAATTACTTCAAGTTGCTTTCCTTCTTAGATATGAATCTTGCATTTCAAATACCAAATCTACAAACAGTAATCAAAAGACACTAAAAAGTGATGCTTCTCTCAATTCCCTGCAAGTTCTTACATTGTGCTACGGCTGTGTAATGTGTTCCTGCAGTTTGTTTATTCAATAGGGTTATACATTAATCATCAGCTAAATGTGCATAATCTTTTTTAACAACTACATGGATTATTCATCTGTTGTCAAATAATCTTAAACATTTAGTTTGCCTGTAATTCATTGCTGCATCATGTGCATGGCAAACTTAACTATTGCCTTTCAGTCTCCATAGTCAGGGAAAATGTGAATATGTTGAATGATCTTGTTCAATCTCGATGGAACAATCATGTACGAAGTGCCTTTATCTTTATTGGTCTCCCACTATTTCATACAAACAATACGGTCAACGTTCTTTGGTTTATGCAGCTGCATTTCTTTGGAACAATCTCCCCCTATAAATTTGCAATGCTAGCTCTGTAAATACATTTAAAACAATGCTAAAAACACATCTCTTTAAGTCTTGTTCCTGAATAGCTCTTTTGACCTTTTGCCTTTTTAAATATTTTTTGTATATTACCGTAGGATACTATTAATTTATGAACTATTTGTATTTTGGTTGTAAGTGATTTGTAATTATGTACATGTATTATTTTCATTTGCAAAGTTTTTAATGGTAATTTAAATTGATATAATTTGTAATGCAATTTCTGTTTCCTTTACTTATCAGCTATTTTCTTCTAAACCGCTTAGAGGCAATTTGCAATTTGCGGTATACAAATATCTTATTATTATTATTATTATTATCTTTATACATCAGTTATCTGCAAAAAACAAGAGTACACACGGCTGTAGATCTTTCAGAAAATGATCGACGACTGATGTCAAAGCTTGTCCTCACTTTGGAGTTTGTGTAGGAATCGTAAAAAAGCATGAAGCATTATATACATGCAAAATAATATACATGTAACTGGTTGATGTAGATGTGATTATTCACAGATGTCATAAAGGTAACTTAATAGTACCAGTCTCATTGAGATTTATTGTCAAAAGCAATCAGCCCAGTTTGATAATTTATTTTTCTCTGTAACCATTCAGCACTTTTTTAATTTTTCTCTTCAGAATATTCCTCATTGCTTTTATTTTAGTGATCATGCCCTTCTGGATCTTTCCTGGTAAAGAAATTGTTAAAGTTTGATGAAGTTAACTATGGACATAGCATACCCACATGTACTATTTTGGAAGTGGTCATGTTTTGATTGAAATTCATTTTGCATATCATTTATCAACCTTCATAGTCATGTTTATGGTGAAAGAGAATACAAAGAGTGCCCCATAATAAGGTCATCAGGTAGGGTTGCCCAACCAATTTTCTGCAGACCTTCCACTTTTTTAAACAGACAGAATCGGGAATAGTTGCATTTTGTGATATTCTTCTTGAACAACAGATTTTTGACAGTAGACTATTTGCTGCATGTCTTGTTGAAATGCTGCTAATTTTTTTTAATGTGCATTATGTTGTCAAGTCTCTTGTATTTAGTGTTTGTGTTTAAAATGTTTTGTGTATCAACTATGACATTTCATGTTTTATGGCATCCAGTTAAATTACATTTGTACAAGCAGATTTTCTTCCCAATCTGCTATTACAATGATGGTAAAGGGTTGAGGTTTTCTATATGTACCTGTAAGAGTGGATTTGCCATTCCACATGTATGCAATCCCTGGAGAATCTCAAATGACCCATTTATACACAATATTGAAAGTAAATTGTAAGTTCTGAAACTTGATCCAGTTTAGGAGAATAGGTTGTCAGTTATTAAAGACATGTTTTATAATTTTATGTCAGAAATTATGTGTGTGTGTTTGGGGGGGGGGGGCTGGATTTGGCCATGTTTAAAATGCAAATCTGTATAGTGTTATAAGTAGTGAATGAATACCCATATAATGCGAAGTGGGAAATAAATTTTATCTAAGGATTTAGATTTTATCTAAGGATTTAGATTTTATCTAAGTATGTACAGGTATGTTTTTTCCCTTATTCTCTCATTATTCTTCCATTCTTTTCATTGTAATTTTGATCAAAATCACTGTTTGTAATGCTCAAAGATGTATTTTTCCCTCTTTTTTGTCTTTGTTGATGTAGGTATGAGTAGCTCTAGCTCCTGCTCTGGTACCGATGTGTCAGAAGAGGGTGTGGCTCCTCCTGTTCCTTCCAGAACAGTAAGTTCAATGTCTTTAATCTCATTATCATCCCTCCTCGCTCTCTCTATTTCTGTTTATTTCTCTATCTTTGTCTCAAACTCTCTCTCTCTCTCTCCGTGTATTCCCATTTCCCTTTTCTTTCTCATCTCTCCCTTTATTTCCCTCCCCCTCTCTCTCTCTTCCTTCCACCCTCCCTCACTCTCCTCCCTCCTTTCCTCCCTCCTTTCCTCCCTCTCTCTCCCTCCTTTCCTCCCTCCCTCCCTCCCTCCCTCCCTCCCTCCCTCCCCCTCTCTCCCCCTCTCTCTCCCTTCTCTCTCCTTCATCCTACCACCCCTCTCTCTTTCTCTGTTAGTCTTCTTCTTCCTCTCCTCTTCTTCTTGTCATCATCTTCTTGTTTTCTTGACTCTTGTCATCTTCTGTTCAAAATCCTAAGTAATCTTTTCCATATTCCAATCTGTCTCCTTTTGTTCTTCTCTCTCTCTCTCTCTCTCTATTTTCATTAGTCTTCAACATGCTTCAAATCTTTTTATTGTACATTTCCCTCTTTAATTTTCTTGCTTAATATACATGTAACTTTGTAATCATAGCATATTAATCCATGTCCAAGAATACCTTCATATCATTACTTTTCATTGTGTAAAAATTCCTGTACACATACATGTATATAACAGCAAACTTTCTATTTCTCAAGTTGACCCTAAAGTTGTCATAGATCGGTTTTAATTGTGTAGTGATATAGTGTCGTAGTCACTGCTGCTAACAAGTGTTCATGTGGCTATACTGCTAGGCTGTCTTTAGCTTTTATTTTCCTTGTCTTCCAATATATAAATATAGGTACATAGGAACATGTAGAGGGTAGAAACTGATATGAGATAATAGCAGTTAGCTGTGTGCTATTTGATTTACTATATTGTGCTGTTTGCTCTAATCTGAAATATATCTAAGCAATTCTGCTATGCAGTGTGACATTTTCATCCCTTGAATTCTTCTCAGCTTGTTGTAATTTTCAAATCAAATGCCATTATTAATATGCTAAAGACTGATACCTAGCATTGTAACATATGGATGAGCTAAGAGTAAACAATATATTGTTCATGTAATTAACTAGTCCTTCAGGATATCTCTACTTAGTACCTGGAATTCTTTGGGGTAAGTCTGGGAGATATGCTATCACACTTTTTTTAAAATTACAATACACCCACCTACATGTATACCTTTGGATTTCATCAAACTCGACTATAGTTTCGTTTATTTTGATTAAGCAGTTCTTATTTCTTTCAATGGTTTTGACCAGTTTTCTTATCACAAGCACAGAAATTGCTTATATTTCATTGTATTTATCACAGAGCTTTCGAGTTTGCTTTTTATCAGTTATTTACAACTTCAATTTTACGGGGCAAAGAAGATTTGTGGGATCATAGGTTTAGAAGTCTTATTTTATGTGATGTTGCAGGGAGAAAAAGTTCTAGTGAACATCAACTCTGTTGTATTCATCTTAAGATACATACATGAATACCTGAATAACTATTATTTTTACTCTGTAAGGAGCAAGAATACCCCCCCTCCTCCCCTCCCCATTTACCAACCAGGTCTGCTGTTTAGATGTTGAGGTGAAGGACTTTCAGTTTGGCTGAAATTAAACTGAAATTGGCTCTAAGTTTAGTTTTATTACTTTTTTGAAGGAAACAGCAAATGTGTGGCGTCTGACAAATTCAATTGCTTCAAAATGAATTAACTATAATTCTATATTCCACTGAAAGATCAAGGAAATTTAATATTTATGTAACTTTGCAAAATAATTCATTGACTTATATTTTAGACTTAGATTGTGCAAAAACAAATATTTGACATGCTTTTCTATAACTGAGCACTAAAGAAGTCTCTTTGATTTTGTTTTTGGAGAGATTTTTTAATTTATAATTTGTACCAAATATTACATTGTTTACTGATAATCTTTCCTATTTTAGATTACCGGAAGTAAATCTTAATATGAGGTAATCCAGTTTTATCTGCTGGCAAGTCATTTCATAACACCTCACTCAGTCAAAAATAGACTTAGCTTTAAATGGACCACTCCATGAACAATGGTAGAATGGGTATAGTAGTTCACTTTGAAATTTATCACCAATTTTATCTATTTCATTTGACTTTTGTTTTTACGTAATAACTACATGGTGTCATAGATATCAGGAACTCTCACAGGACTCATGAATAAACTAGGAATACCTCAGTCAGAGTTGAGGAAAAGCTACACCACACGTAAACTCACAATCATGGAATTTGCTTTTTGATGGTTTTGTTATGAGGGTTTCTTTAAATTCTGTTCAATTCTCACTTATGGATAGAGTTTAAGGTCATTGCTCTTTTGATTAACAAATGTCTAGTAAAAAAAAAAAATACAGTGGGTCACTTTGCTATGGTATATGTAGCTGTCTAGGACACAAACAAATGAATGTTACTTTGATTTTCATCATCGGGGCTCAACTTCTCTATCTAAAACAAACGCATATTTTATTAAACTGCAAATCTCTGCAAGCTTCTCTATTCCAGCTGAAGACCCAAATAAAATCTGGGACCCCGCTGCATAAAACTTACCATTAATGGTAACTTAGCCATCATTTTTACCTACCATGGTAACATCACTCAACAGGTATTCAAATAAAGATGTCCATGCAAGTTACCATTAATAACAAAATTATACCATCAACGGAAAGTTTTGTGCAACTGGGCCCAGATTAGCCTCTTGATGGCATCCTCTGCTAAACCTTTCCTGTCAATCGTTAATGTCTTACTATCTTGTTTCTAGTATTTACGAGATAAAAATTATCTTTTTCTGGGTAAGTCAGCTACTGCTTTTGATTGGGAATGAGTCTGTTGAACAGAAGGCATGATTTCAAATATATACTGTTTTAGAAATGTCAAATAGCATTTGCTTATTCCATTATCAAAGTGCTTTGCTGAATTCATCGCTTCAATTTTAATCCATTACTGCATTTCCATGGAACATCGGATAACAAAATATAAACGAACACATACAATTGGGTAATCCCTTCTTGAGGGATAGAACTATACATGAATCTAAATATTTTATATGAAAATAAAGATCAAAGATATCACCTTCCATCTTTGCTTGGCACCTTGTGGGGGAATGAAAATTCCATTTAAATGATAATTTGGCTAAAATGTCATATATAAGAAAATAATCATAAGTTTGCATATCAGAGAATTAAAAAGAAAAATCAATTGATCATGAAAAAAGATGTACATACTCACGAGTCTTAATTGATTCAGTCATTCTCACTTTATGAAACTTTATCAAAACGCAAAACCTGCTTATCCATCTTTTCATCTGAATGCACAGAAATGTTTCATTTTTTGCAGTTTTTACATGTATATCTTTACTCTCAACGGAGGGAGCCATGCTTGTACATTGCTGTAGAAAGAAGAGATTTATTTTGCACATCATACATGCGGCACCAAGTACATCAATAGCTTCCAGAGACTGCTTTCATATTACCTTTTTGTAGAAAATTATCTGGAAATTAGCCATAGCCATTTTACATCTTATATCACTTTTCAGCCATCCCGGGAACACCAGATATGAGGTGATATCTTATGAACATGAATAGTACAAAAACATATACAGTCAAACCTGTCTATAGCGACTGCCCAAGGGAAACACAAAAAGTTGTCTTTGTAGACAGGTACCTTTAGTACAAGTTTCAATGAGAAACCATTTTCTTTGGTCTTTGTAGACAGGTGGTCATTTAAGCAGGTACAGGTACATGTATGACTGTATGTAACTTTAAAATCTCTTTGTTCTTCTGGTTTCTTTTGGAAAATGTAAATGGAATTATAAGTTGGCTATGATTATTCTATCAAATTGTGTTATTTTATTCATGGAGTGGATTTAGAGTATGCTTTATAGAGTACCGAAGCTGTGACGTCATAAAAATCTATTTTTAGAATTTCTCAATTTTTTCTTCATATTCCGAAAGTACATCAAAAATAATATCCAAATGTCGAAAACCAATTGAATATGTAAAGTATTGGCTGAGATATGACCATCTGAATAAATATACTCCCCATAGGAACTCAGTGTTATATGCTCTGGCTCCTAATGGTTAGGAGCCAGAGCATATAACACTGAGTTCCCATAGGACATATATTCATTCAGATGGTCATATCTCAGCCAATACTTAACATATTCAATTGGTTTTCAACATTTGGACATTATTTTTGATGTTCTTTCGGAATATGAAGAAAAAATTGAGAAATTCTAAAAACAGATTTTTGATGACGTCACACTTCACCACTCTATGGTCTTTAATACTGGTCTTCCTCTTGTCATGGGGCTGGGGGCTGGTGCCGAGGGATAGATTGGGGGGGGGGGGGGGGGGCTGTTACAAATCCTGATCCTAGAGCCATTCCGCTGCCCATTGTAATCACACCATCTTTTTAAGGTCATGCTTTAATCATTCCTATACTTATTTCATACATGTACTTACAATTATAGTGCAGGTGCTATAATTACTTTCTTTGACAAGTCTTTGTCTTCCTTTCAATATCTGAAGTTATAAATCTTCATACTGAACTTTTCCTCTGGCACTCTTCGCACTACCTGTACATTATCCGTAGGAACTGCATACATCATATGTAGACTTAACATGTTTTATCATTTATGGATATTAACAGCAATTGTACATGATGATTTACGCAGTGTGTTTACCCTAGCTGTTCCTTGGGCTGCTTGAAGATATTTGATCTCAGCTTGAAAATACATGAATTTTCATATTCTTCTCCTAAACTGGGATCAGTTAAATTGTTAATGACTGACTATGGTTCTGATTTTGTCAGTTGAATAATTGCATAAGAAGAAGGGTTCATTGGGTTGGGAGAAAGGAATCAAATTTATATTCGGTTCACTTCATATCCTCCCAGCCTGAAGTTGCATAGCCATAAAAAGTAAGGCAGAAATTTAGCCTTTGAGAAAACGAGTGATCCCCTCCCGTGCAATTTATTGCATAATATATTGTGGAATACACTACTCTATTTCTAACAAATAGCGTAACAAGACAATTGATTAGTGGTCATTTAGTCAAGTAGACTTTCATTTACCTGCTCCTGTCAGCATTCCATCATTTTTTATTAATTTTTTTATTTTTGTTGAAAACCTCATCTCAATGCATTTTTATTGATTTTTTTAATGCAGCTGAAACGTTTTCTTAGATGGTAATGGCAGAATTCATCCATGCTTTAAAGCAGAATGGTCATATTTTATGGTACGCAGGCATGAGCATCAGATTGTAGAAGTGTTGTGGGATCGTGAAGCATCTGCATGGCTAACAACGTATTTGAGAAAGTCCATAATCGGTGCATTTTTACTTCTTTCCTTATTATTTTCTCATTCTCCTCGACTGATAGCATCTTCATTTCTTCTAACAGAATGGTATTATAGAAACGTCATAATTTTAAGATCATAGTCAATTTGGTTGATATCCTTTTTATTCCCCTTTTAAGTCTATAAAAGTGCACACTATGTATTATATATTGTCATCATTTTGTCAAAGATGTCCATTAATGATTATTGTTATAATATGAATATGCAGCCCTTAGTAAAACATTGATTTTGTATATGTAAAATTACAGAATTAACAATGGAAATTGTGGTAAATTACTCATTTACAGCATGGGTTTCTATCTTGGTTTTAATGCATGTGTGGTTGGAAATGTGCTTCTTTACTTTAAAAATAATTCAATTTTTTAAGCATGACATTTTCTCTGATTGAAGGTACCTCGAGTGCTGCATTTTAGAATCCATTGACGCTCAAGATGCATACAGTTTCATACCTGAAATAATTAAAGACAATGTAGTCTTCAATGGTGATAATTTGGGATTTGCTCTATCAAAAGAACAGCTTTTCCATATCAGAATATTTGCACTGATTAAAATGGAGAGCACAATCACAGACAGGAATATGTATGTAAATCAGCAGAACCAGATACCACAGATAGTGAATAATTTAACTATCTGCTTTCATTTTTTCCATTAAAAAGTATTAAAAAAATTGTCTGCTGCGGGCAAAAGGGCTGTTCGAAGATATCAAAGAAATACAGGTTTTCATTTTCATGTTGTGTCTTGTGATGTCTTACATGTTGTATGTTCCGTCATTAAATGATTAATGTCAGAGTATATATATCGTGTTAAAATGAATTACCGGGAGGTCGTGGGTTCGAACCCCGGCCGCGTCATACCAAAAGACGTTAAAAGATGGGAGTTGTTGCTACCTTGTTTGGCGTTCAACAATAAGGGATAGAGCAACGTCGATCTGGCGCTGCTCAGTGGCTGCCGGGCTCACGATCAATTGGGCAAAAAGAATTTCCGTTTAGGTTTAATAAATTTTGGAGTGGACTATTAGGCTATTATTATTATTATTATTATTGTTTATTTTCTTCAAAACAAATGTGACACATATTTTGTATAATTTCATGTTAATGTTCTGACAAATGAAATAAAACATTTCAAGATTTTAAAAAAGAAAATAAAGAAGGGCTGCTACACTGCCATTGACAATACATATGTGTAGCCCTAAAGGCCTTCTCGCAGACAACACCACTACCAGAAGCACAGACACACACATTTCCAGTAAAAAATGTATTTTCATAGCTCTTTAAAAAAAAAAATGATATCTGTAATATTATTGTTGTATATATATATATATATGTATATGCATTTTTAATAGATCAGGAAGTCAGCTGTTGAAGTAAAAAAGAAAACTTGCATAGTTTAAGTATTGAAAGATACAGTTATGACATTAACCATTTGGATGCATGAAACATATATCATACAAGTTTGAGGAACTATATTGTCACTAAATGTAGATGCATACAAGATATAAGAGGGGAAACATTACACCAATGACAAAAATACATTGCATGCATAACAACCCAAACTCATGTGGGGCATGAGTATTTCCCCTAAATAGTGGAATAATGCTATCAGGAAGTTTCAAACAATAATGATTTGAAATAAAAGATCCACAGTACATCAGTCTCTCACTACATTGGTACACAGAAAGAAGTTAGGAGTTAGACAGATAAATAAATAGGTAGATAGATAGATTTATTATAGAGGCTGATTGCTTTATCATAAAATTGTGTAGAAACGTCATAAAGAAGAGTTGCAAGATATTGTTGTAGTCAATTTAAATCTGGAACCAATTTACCTGAAAAATATAATTGGTGAACAGCTGGTAGTACCTGGTACAAGGTTTGTGCATCCTCCTATTTTTCTTTTTTTCCTTCACATTTCATGAACTATACATGTAAATGTTGAATATCAAATATATTTTCCACTGTGAACATTTTTGCTGTAATTAGATGACATTAAAGATGGTCAGTGAATGTATGAAAGTGATTAAAAACAATTTTCTTTTTTTGTACAGCATGGAACAAGAAATACTTATTACAGTACAACAACAAAGTTACTGTCATGATCATAGTCACTAATATATTTTCTTTTCTTCTTCTTAGCAGGCGATCCCGGCAAAGGACAGCATCCCACATGGACCTTCGGGAACCGGTAACACCAATCTCCACCTCAACTCTCCCTCTGCGATCCAAACGTCGCCGTCCAATACAGTCACCCGAGATCCTGTTCACTCCGGCCCCGCCTCTACCACCACCCCCACCATGCCTCCTGACCCCACCACCACCACCACCACTACCACTCCTGAATCTAGACATTTCCCTGGAGGAACTCCCCCTCCCACCACCCCTGAATCTAGAAGTTTCCCCAGAGGAGCTCCCCCTCCCACCATCCCCAGAAACAGAAAGCCATCTAATCTGACCTCTCCTGTACCACACCCTAAACCTAGTAACGGTTTATATACCAATGACACGTCAACTCCTGGAGCTAAGTCCGGCAGCACCCCGATTCTCCCGACCCGCCCTGAAAAGAGACCTAGAACACCGCTAGCCACCTCACCACCCATGTCATTGCCTCTTAGCCCTGGACCCACCACACCAGGGCAAGTCGCTTCACCGAGTAAGAATGGTGATGCTCAAGATGCACCACCTGTTCCAATAAGACCAAATAAGAGGAAGGAATCATTTATTAAGGAACAGGGTGGTACTAGTCTTTGAAAGAGGTGGACTTTATTGCTATTGGTGCCTTCACGTGTCGATCATGTGATTCAGACCTTGTTCAAAGTTCTACTTTAATGGATTATGTTATATATATTTGTAAACCTGTTCTTTCTAATTCTTGCGTGTAGAAATTGTATCATGTAATTCAAATTACGAGAGGTATTAAAATGTATATGGCACCTGTACTTCAAATGATACGTTCATTCAATCTTATTTTTCCAGCTTTAAAAGATATGTGAGGAATCCGTTCTTCATTGTACTATACACACATTATCCTGTACATATCGTTATACACTATGTATATGAGAGAATGTCACATATTGAAATTCTCATAGTAAGACTTATGAAATTTGGGGTGCTGATATATTTGTTAACGTGATTTATTACTCATTATACAGATCATGATGGATAATATAAAGCATATGTTGCTCTTCTAATTGCTATAAGCTATAAATGGAAATTTCAATTTTATATCATGCGAGTACCGGTACTTCCAGTTTATTCCATAAACGTCTTTAAATAAACATCATGATTGTACAATGATATCATTACAATTGCCCCTCCCAAAGAACAGTTTCCTTGCCATCTGTTTTGCCTGAGCATTTCTAGGCTTGTCCCTGAAAGCTATGTTCTTCCATTTTTTTTCTTCACTGATCCAATTTTCTTTTCTGTTTATCAATCATGTGATGTTTGACTAGTTGTATACTGGTTTAGTAATACCGGTAATCATACAGAGAGGGAGAAAAGTATGGATGTAGTTTTCCATTGCCATGCCGATATGCATTCCATGCAGCCTACTTACAAGTTTGATTCATGTTCATGTATGCAAGCAGTAAGTATATTCAGAAATACTTAGTATTTTATACAAGACATGTATATCAATAATGACCAAATAGACATTATGCCATGGTAAGCATTCTTTTGTTGGAGTAGAATTATACCATTAGTCTTTCTCCGTTCTATGGACCAAATGATACCAAGATCAAAGCAGACTGACTTTCAAGATGATATCTTCATTCATTTTTGTTTTGAATATTTGCTATACTTTTCTGTTCATTTCTTTTTGCTTTCCTACTTCTTTCATGTTATAATGAAGTGCTGCTGATAATTTCTTCATCTACTAACAACTACATGATCAAACCAGGGATCGTGCGGAGTAGAAAGAAATTCATTGTTTGTAGCGTGATAATGATTGTACTTAAAATTCATAGATAAATTTGATAGCGATAAAACTGGAGCATTTTATTTGAAGGAGACCAAATATATTTATCTCAGTTTCTCACAGTTGATAGCAACATTAAAAAAACCTGCATGGATGTGAAAATGGGTTGTGTGATTGACCAAACTCCAAATGAATGACGATTGTGTGTATAGATTGTGTGACTTTATGTGAAAGCATGTATGATACACCCAACAACTTATTATAGTGACTCTCACCCTGTTCTATCTATTAGTTTCATCCGAGTTAGATGATAAAATCATAGGCATTTTATTATGTTATTATTTCTTAAATTAAGTTGATCAAATTATGGTTTGTATATCATAATAATGAGGGTACACATACATGTATATCTTGTTAATCTAGTGGATTCAAAGTGCCCTCTTTTGCATGGTAAATCTCATTATCACTATGATATATGTAATTCTATTCACTCTTAAAGGCTGTTTTTGATACATGAATATTTCTACTTGTCAATATCTCCTTTCAAAGATGCATTTTCTACTTCATTTATTGTTCTTACTGGAAAATATTTAAATGAAGTCATATCAAGAGTAACTCCTTTTATATTCTATAATCATTTTTTTAGAATAAAATACAAACAGCACTCCATATTCCAGAAATGAAGACATCATTCAGTGATCAAAGCTGCAATAGATCTTTGTAACATATATTTCTTCCATCATGTATACCGTCAATAATGGAAAACCAAACAATTGTGTGCACATGGAATGTGTGTAAATTTGTCAATGAAAGCTTCATGCTGCAAAGTGATTGAATCACAACTAAATGATTTTTGTTAGTGTTGCAATATACAAAAGTGTCTTGCTATTAGAAAAGCTATTGCTTACAAAACAGGGACATTTTCCTGTTGAGAAACTCTCTATGGTTTTCTATTAAAATTGCATTTGAAAAGATATATATCTTTCCTTGAAGACCGATGTATTTTTTTGGAGTTCTAGACTATAATGTATGCAGTGGATAAATACTTTCATTACAGTCTGCTGTCTTGGGGAAAGGAGGCTGCCTTGGGTTCTCTATGTTATGTTGAGATGTTCAAATAACATTATACATTCCACAATACACAGTGAATAAACTGTAGTGCTTCTGCATCATCTCTGGTTTTCCCATTCTTCTAGATACAGAGAATAACATGGTCTTAAACTATTACTTCTATTATTTTGAAGCCAATTCATCTCAAATTCTTATGAAGGGAGAGTGTACTTCAATTCAATATGATTTTTTTGTACATGATTCATGTAGTTTAGGCAATTTCATTGGATTTTACTCTTACTTCAGTATATTTGAAACTGTAGTTGAAACTATGCATATATTTATATCACACTATTTATGCAGTATACTATTACAATAGCAATTGGCTAGAAGGTTCATAACCAACCAACCATGTGCATGTAATTCACTATTGGTGTCAGAAATAGATTGGCACATATGGAATAATTATGAGCCTTTCATGTGCAGTCTTGCCCTTGATATTGATGACTCCTTAAAGTCACTTTATAGACACCGTGTTACTCTTACTTTTAAATCATTATTGGAAGTTAGTATCACTTATTCTTCTTGATGAAAATGAATTAATGCAAAGAACTGAAATTTAGAAATGTCTTCCTAGTATAGTCAACAAAATGACATAGTATTCCTGTTGTCAATTTGCTATTCAGTGAATTGTACATGGTAGTATATCAGTAAATAAAAAGAAGAAAAAAAAACAGTATAAATATCTACTTATCATGTGGTATATAAGTGGTAGTGACTACTTATATTCTCAATTTTCTTCATAGCTGTATTAAAGTAACATTCCCTCTTTGATATTTAGCTTGTTCAAGAATGAAAAGCAGTATGCTGAGGTTGAACTTAGCATCATTCTTGTGGTGATATTATGAATATTAAACTAAATGATTGTTTTATATGTTCCATTGCCCCTACATGTATGTTCTGATAAGGCCTCAGGCTATACAGAGGCTATAGAAATAACTGCTTTTTATGCAATTTTCACTATAGGTACATGTTCAAAGGGCAAAACATAATGCCTTCACCTAAATGATCCATTTATATTAGGTTAATGATATTGAGGTTTTTATATTGAATCATCAGGTACATTAGTAAGGCGTATTATTAATGCAAATTTTGATAATATTTCTATTTTCTTCATAACATCCAACTAATTCATGAACAAACAAATTATATGAGAAATTTTGTATTTAAAAGTTTGATTATATTCATTTTCCATTTTTTTCCTGGATATATGTGCTTCCAAAGTGTTCCAAAGGCTTTGGATTTTCAAGATACAAAGTGTTTTTTACATTAGAGAATGTATAAAACAAATTGTACTTGTGTATAGATATTTCATGTGAAGGTATCATTATAAATTAACTATTTAACAAGCTGTCTTTGATAGGCAGCATTTCTTTATTGCAGAAATAAGGCTTATAAAGATGTTTTCTTATTTCTTTACATTGCTGAAGTGAAGTGAAGAAAGAATGAACTACCGGTAATGAGAACTTTGTTGAAGTATTTAGACATTTAAGTATATTTATGTTACTACATTGTAGTAAAATCTTTTTTTTTATAATTCCGTCAGTCATATCACTGATGTGCAGAAGACAAAATGGGTTATTACACAACATTTGCAAAATACAAACATTTTCAATGGAAGACTGCTGAATATTAGAATCAATAGATTAAAATGATATGATTTTGAGTATTGTATTTGTTGAAAAAAACGTGTATTTGGCATTTTGAGGGTTCAACATGTGCGAAATTGTGTATATTTGGATAGGACGTGCATTCATGTTGCTTTGATAGAATTTATTTGTAGAATGAAAAATAGTGGGGAAAAAATTATATGTATGCAGATCTCTGAAAGGTGTTTTGTATAGTTTGATTTATGTTGACTACGTGAAAGATACACGTATTGTGAAATATCGTTGATAGAGATAAAATATGACGGTTAGATGTATATTTGATTCTTTCATGTAAAATGGAATATTATATACAGAATAATCATGAGATATGGAATTTATGATGTATGTTGGTTAAATGAATTTATTTTTTACAAAGTGTGAATTATGTGTGCATATTTAGTCTCGGCATTTACTTCAATAAAATTTATGAGAATTACTGCATTTATTTCAATGTTGATATTATTTTATAATTTCTTTCAGGTCAATGCTCAAATAGGATTTAAAAAGCAAGATATTGAAAGATTAATAGGTGAGAATTGGAGAGGGGAAGGGTTGGAAGAGAGGGAGAGGAAAAGGGGGATGAGAGATAAAGTAGAGAGAGAGGTCAGAGAGGGAGGGAGAGAATGAATAAAAGAGAGAGAGAGAGACAGATAAATAACAAGGATGAGATACTGAGAGAGATAGAGGGAAGACACTCTGGGTTAGAAGGAGAAACAGGAGGGAAAGAGACGGGGGAGTGTCTAGTTTGAAGCTTGCCCTGGACGTTGGGGCACACTCTTTTATATCTAAAGAGAGATCGAGAGAGAGAGAGAGAGGTGGGCAGACATGCGGACATAGAGAGAAAGGGGAAGACACTTGGATAGAAATAAGAAGTGTGAAAGGTGATAGAAGGACAACTTAGAGACAGGGAGAGTCGATCTAGCTTGAAGCTGGCTCTGGATGTGTGGGCCGGCACACTCTTTTTTATATCTAAAGAAAGAGAGAGAGACAAACAGACATGCAGACAGACATGCAGAGAAAGAGCGAAGACACACTTAATTGGGTGCAAAGGAGTAGTGTGAAAGATCGATGATAGTAGGAAAATTTAGAGATGGGGTGTGTCTATAGTTTGAGCTGGCTCTGGATGTTGGGGGGGATAAAGACATATTTTGCAAACTGTCTTGCCTATAGCTACCGGTATATTATACAAGGTGAACGATCACAAGATAAATATGAAATAAATATATGAAAAACTATATGTGCATGCAACCTAGTGATATACAAGAAAGAAAAGAAGATTAAGAAATAAACAACCCTTTACTCTGCTTTTTGTGGGTTAACATTTGAAAAGTATGAATGAAATATATTAAATCCTGTGCGATTAGTACAGCACCCAAATCCAATTTAATTAGATCCCATATTATTTTTCTTACTTATATTCCTTAACTATCTTGCTTTCAGATACCTGACAGGTTTAGTTCAAAGCCTATGGCATGAATTCACAAGGGAGGTTTGAGCTCAAACCTTGGTTTACGTACGTCATATGACGCGTTTTACGCGTTTTTTTACAAACCTAGCTGGTTTTGTAAAGAACAAAAGGAGGTTTGGCGAAACAAAAGGAGGTTTGGCGAAACAAAAGGAGGTAATTTGCATGAGCTCAAACCTTGGTCTGAGCTCAAACCTTGCTTTGTGAATTCGGGCCAATATGTCTCATAAGGTCATACTAATTAATTAAGATTCAACGTTGTGAGAGATATCTGCATGATGCATATATGACCGGGTTTAAAATGAAGCTTATATATACCTCTCCCCCCCCCCCCCCTTTCGAATTGCCCCTCCCAACCTGTCAACCTACTAGTGATCAAATAACAAAAAGAAACATCATCATCAGCATCATCATCAACAACAAAATAACATCAACAATTTGATTATAAATATCTATTTTACATATCGGTAGAATCCCCTAGCTGGCTCCCCATAGTCATAGAGAATGTATTGCGTAATGTTGTGGATTGTCGGTACGGATCGAAGCAGACGATATTGCATCATTCGCTAGCATCAGCCTGACCATAACATTTTCTGTCGCTCTTGAAACCGCCTGTTCTTAAGTGGAACAATCAGTCAGTGGTCGAAAAACCTGACACAAGCTCTTAAAGTTTATGTGACAGTGTTCATCTATGTTCTTGAAATTATCTTGCAAAATATCAACAATGAATCGACAGCATATTTTGAACTGTAGTTTTTCTTCATGGTACGCTAACTTCGTGGAACATACGATTGAGAGGTAGGTATATGTGTGAAACTAATACGAATGCGAATCGGTATGGAGTCGCAGATCGCACGATGTTGTTGTACATGTACCTTGCATTTGAAGAGCCCTTTTTCTTATTCAGGCTCAGCCTCCTCAGTTACCTTACACAATAACAATTCTACAGATTAACATGCTATATAATGTGTCTCCCTTCTGTTGAGAATTACACTTTGATGATCGAGCCTGATGATGTGCCAGTAATAACCGGCCCAATAATTTATTTATCAAATTAAACAATTTAACATTTATTTTTTAGAGTTTATCAATCGTCTTTATCATCTTGCAGTGATATTATATTTTTTATTTTTTCTAGTAATTGTGTTCAATCATTGATGCTCTATCTATTCTTCTCTAAGAGTAATAAAAGACATTAAAGGTTGAAGCCTTTCAACATGTGATGTCTTATATTTTCATATCTTTCATAACGTTCATCTCAACAGTGAAGTTATCAAGCTGCCACAATCCTTTGTCAACTATTTACTGGAAGATGGAATCTATCTTCCTCTGAGGTAAGGAAAAACAGGAATTTGAGTGAGGTATAAAGCTAGAAGACATCATTCAGTTTCAGATGTAAACATACATTCAGATTGGATGTTGCATTTAATAATATAAATTTTAGACATGCCCGCATAAGGTGCTATCAAATGCTTGCCCTTATGATGGAAGCAAATTAGTGTTGTATAGATCTAGATTCTGTAAAAGACAATATTTTTGTTTATATAATATATGAATATGTACCAACATTTCAAACTTTACTTATCAAACCTGATACTGTTAATTTCTTTCCTAATAGTTTTTCATTCTTTTCTTTCATACTGAACAAATCAAGACTGTTGTGGTACTATATGAACAACACCATAGTTCATTGATGTGCGTAATGAGGCCGCGATTGGCGGAAGGATACATGAATAAAGCACTTTCAAGATGGCCACTTATACATGAACCTTGTCTACAGTGATCTCTTATTTATCCGTTCATCTGATCTTTCAACATGGTGGCAGCGGTCAAAAGAATTGCCATATCTATTACTATTGAACTGCAGATCACATAGGGCAAGCAATAATCTTGAATGACTTATGAAAGATTGATAAGGGACGGTTTTTGAACTGCCGACAATCACACTGCACAGCCAGCAGAGTGAACTCACAGCCGCGTCTCCAATATGACTTTGTGTCGGCGTAAGGTTGCGCACTATATTACGCGGGAAACACTACGAGTAGACTAGTGTATTGACTGTCAGACTAAAGCCCTATACATTCAGGACCAGAACTGATGCGGAGGCAGAACCAGAGCCTAGAGGCTCGCCAGGAGCAGAGCCTAGAGGCTCGTCAGGAGAAGAGCCTAGAGGCTCGACAAGACCAGAGCCTAGAGGCTCGACCGGGACCGGGAACAGTACAGCTCTAAGGCCGCTACCTCGGACTTCCAGCCCTGCACTGCATTATGGTTTTGGAACTAGCCGCCACTCGGACCCAGAGCGTCGTGTTGCGGACCGTGCAAGTAGATCCAGGACTGATTGCTGGACTTGGCCGGATCTGATTGTGGAATGAAAACTAGATTAGACTCTCAATCAAATGGACTATAATCTAAGCAGACATATAATGTTTGGACTCGGTTTGAAACAATTAAACCATAATTAATGTGCTTTGTTTGTCGTATAAAACTGGACTAGTCTAGTCTAGGGGTCTAGATCAAGACCTAGCCTAGATAGATAGTCTAGACACTTTTTTCTAGTCTAGACTCTACTTATGGATCTAGACTAGACCGAGTATGAGAATGAGTATGACTAAGAAGGTGTAATTTGATCAAAATCTACTTTCACCTTGTTCTATATATTATTACTGGACCTGGTCTAGATCTGGACTAGGCCTAGTCTAGATTTCTAGATGTGTTTACTTTAGACCTTAACAAGTCCAATTTCTACATGTGGACCTGTCCTAATTAAGTGAATGATACACACATATCTCTTACATGTATGTAGAAGTGCTGATGTACTAACTTAGATCTAGATCTAGATCTAGTGGTGGTAGACTCTACTGCCACTGGTACTATATACCAAACAGTGGTCCGTGGTATCCCCTTAAAGCGGGTCCAGGACCAGTTGTCTTTGCTAGACCAATTACACAAGGGGGTCTAATTGTCTATGGATCTAGACTTGATATATTTTGATACATTTGAACCTACATTTTGAAGTTGTACATATAGAGTAAAGTACCCGGTTTTCGGCCACTTAAGACAAAATCCTATTTATTGGACTCTTTACTTCCTATTTATTATCATTTCTTGTTCAAATCATGAAGCAAATATTATTATTATTTAAACAAAAAAAGAATCCCCCAAAAAAATCACGAATTGCCATGACAATATTCATTTCAATTTTCACTGTTTTGGAGCCGGTTATCGGCCGAGCGTTTCAGTTTACGGCCGCATGTACAAAGTCAATAGGAAGCGCTCGCGCGCGCCGTGCGTTTCTGCGCTGATGTATAGCACAAGCGGGCGGAGCAGGTATCCCACGCCGGAGCTCCCGGGTGCTCGCCTGACCGAATACAGGCACAGCGGTGATCGGAAGTTGGAATCTGAATTAGACGGACATATCGTGTGTGCGTAGCGGTGTGCGGCTGCATTGATTTAATACATGCGATGAGATACTTTTGAGCTTGCGACCAGCACAAAATCGGGCTCTATATCTGAAAAATACTTGAAATAAAGCTCATTTTATGGTACCCATATTTCTTACATACACGCGTAAGAAACTCGATTTTTCAGATTTGGGTAGCGGGACCGCCGATTACATCGCTAAAATGTGATATTTTAGGATATATTTTTCATTGCAAATGTGGTTCTTCAGTGACACTGGCATGGTATGGTATGTGTGGGATATGTGTTATGCTATTATGCGATGTATTTTAAAGTGATTTTACCATGTATCCAACCAATTGGCCGAAAACCGGAGCTGACCGATTACCGGGTACTTTACTCTAGATCTAGTCTATAGTGTAAATGCTAATTGCTATGTAGGCCTACATGTCGATTTAAGTCACAATTCATGTATTACATGTAATTACCTGTGTAGTCCAAGACCCCATTGTAGAAACCAGGACCATGGCTCGCTATCCAGAGATGAAGTGGGACCCTCAGTGTGGTCTCGCTGAAGAATTCACGTTATTTCAACAGCGAATGGAACTTTGCCTTCTCGATAATGAGATAACTGATACTACAAAACAGGCAACAAAAATAAAGATAGCTCTTGGGAACGAAGGGTTACGCAGGATAAACGCCTCTAGCCTCAGTGTAGAGGATCAGAAGGACCCAGGCAAGCTATGGGCCCTAATCGAAGGCCAACTGAATGTCAAAGTGAACTTCAGGATTCATCGTCTCGAATTAATGCGATACAAGCAGATGTCTGGAGAAACGATCGACGAGTTCGTCAATAGATGTCGGAGTAAGGCAAAGGAATGCAAATTCACCGAGGGGGAATTGAGTGAAAGACTCATAGAGCTGGTGATTTCGTCTACACAACTCGAGTCATTTCAGAAAGACCTACTCGACAAAGAAAAGGGGTTCTCAATTGATAAGCTTCTTGAAGAAGGCCGCAAATATGAGGCCATTCAAGTCGGTAAACAGTGCCTGCAGACGCTCCACACCATTGGAAGTGGGAACATTGATGCTGTTAGTCACGACAGTAGGCAGAAATGCAGGAACTGTGGTCTTTCACACCTTCCAAAGAGGTGTCCAGCCTTCGGGGACCTGTGCAATTCGTGTGGCGTCAAAGGACACTGGGCGAAGATGTGTCGAAAGACGAAAGAACAGGTCAAACCGAAGATCCCTCCTAGACGTCCACCATCACAAGACAGGTGGAGCTCACAGCAGAGACAGCCCAGAAACAGGCAGTATAGGCCTACATCCTTTCATAGCAGGAACCAGCGTAAGGTTGACGAAATTGGACCGGACGACACAAACCAACCGGACAGTGGGGAACGTGAATTCCACATGATACATATATCGCTAAACTCTATTGACTCGGAGGAGACCGAAGCATATGCGAGTATCAACATCATATGTCCAGACCTGAGGGGTCATCATCGCCTCAATGCAAAGGTTGACACAGGAGCCAGCGGTAATGTTCTGCCACTGCGGACGCTGAAGGACATGTACAGGGCTCGATGGAAAGATGTTATCTGTCCCACTACTACCCGACTATCTGCCTACGGAGAAACGCCTTTACGCTGCTTAGGCACCTTGATGATGTCGATGATGTATGAAGGGTCGCCTTGGGTCGTAGACCAAACATGGTATGTTGCGGACGTAAAGGGACCAGTCATTGTCGGACTTCCTACTTCCAGAAAGCTAGGGATTGTTACGATTCACACAGTAGAACAACAGATGGGCCTGGACAGTCCAAATGATCTTCCTCCCATCAGGTCAGCTAAAGACCTACAGGCGGCTTACCCAGACCAGTTTGACCAGATTGGGAACTTCAGTGGCAAGGCAACGTTGCACTTGAAGAAGGATGCAACTCCATCAATTGATGCGCCTCGAAAATGCAGCATCCACCTGAGGGACAAGCTCAAGAAAGAGCTGGATCAGATGGAAAGTAACGGCATCATTAGGAAAGTTACTCATCACACAGATTGGTGCAGTTCCCTCACCACAGCCCTGAAGAAGGATGGGTCATTGCGAGTCTGCCTTGACCCCAAAAGGCTCAATCAAAACCTGAAAAGATGCCCTCACAAGATTCCAACTCTAGAGGAGCTCAATCCTGCATTCTCACAGGCCAAGTACTTCTCGAAATTGGACGCAAAGGCAGGATATTGGTCAGTCCACCTGGACGAAGAATCGCAGGAGCTTACTACATTCAGATCACCATTTGGAAGGTATTGCTTTCGCAGACTTCCATTTGGACTTTCGGTGAGTCAAGACATCTTTCAACAAAGGATGGACACAATCCTTGCACAGGCGCCAGGCTGTGAAGGTATAGCTGACGACATAGCTGTATTTGGCAAGACTGAACAGGAGCATGATGATAATCTCTGGAGACTGATGGGAGTTGCACAAAAAGAAGGTCTGGTGTTCAACAGTACAAAGTGTGTGATCAAGGCGAGAAGCATCAATTTCTTTGGTTCACTGTACACAGACAAAGGCATACAACCAGATCCTAGCAAGTTGGAGGATGTCAGAGAAATGCCTACACCACAGAACAAGGACGATCTCCAGCGAGTGTTAGGGATGATGACCTATTTATCACCATACATCTCAAACTATGCTGAAAAGTCAGCAATACTGCGTGATCTTCTGAGGAAAGATGTTCCCTTTACCTGGCAGGAGGACCATGAGGAATGCTTTCAACGATTGAAATCAGAAATTTCAGAAGGAAAGTGTCTACGGTACTATAACCCCAGTGTCCCAACAGTACTAGAGGTAGATGCATCGCTCAAAGGACTTGGAGCCTGCCTCCTTCAGAATGAAAGACCAGTCGCATTCGCCTCAAAGAGTTTGTCAGATGCACAATCAAACTACTCAAACATCGAGCGAGAGACATTGGCACTTGTTTTTGGGATCACACGTTTCCATTCATATCTGTTTGGTAACCAGTTCACAGTCTACACTGACCACAAACCACTCGAAACGATCTGTAGAAAGCCCCTGGGGAGTGCGCCTCCAAGATTACAGAGGCTTCTCGTCAAAATACAGGGCTATGATTGTGATATCCTATACAAGCCCGGAAGTCAGATGACATTACCAGACACACTCAGTAGGTTGCCAAACCCCAGAAAGAGAGGAGACGTCATCGTTGAGCTCCATGTAGATGAAGTCATGGAATTAGAAGAGAATCATGACAATGATCTGGCAAGCTTCACACCTATGAAGCAGACACAGCTGCAGAGAGAGACAGCAAGCGATCCAAACTTGAAGCAGCTGAGTAGAATTATTCACGATGGATGGCCAGACGTGATTAAGCAGGTTCCAAGCAGCTCAAGGATTCACTGGTCATACCGAGAGGAACTGGGTGTCGCCAACGGCATTATCTTCAAAGGAAGACAGGTGTTGATACCTTCAACGCTGCAATCAGACATCCTGGAGCAGCTACACACGAGTCATATGGGTATAGAGAGAACTCGTAGACTAGCAAGGGACACGGTATACTGGCCAGGCATCAATAAGGATATTGAAAACCTTGTCAAGACTTGCCCTGCTTGCCAGGAGAACCAGGATCGGCAACAAAGGGAACCACTACAACCGCACGAAGTTCCAATGACGCCATGGACAAAGGTAGCCACAGACCTGTTTTTTCTTGATGGAACTGAATACTTACTCATTACTGACTATCATTCCAAGTTCCCTGTGATCAGGAAAATGCACAGCACCACAAGTGCTTCAGTTGCTACAGTAATGAAAGAAACCTTCAGCCTCCTGGGAGTGCCCTCCGAAGTTATATCTGATAACGGACCCCAGTTCATTGGAAAAGCCTTCAAAGACATGTGTGAGTCATGGAACATCAAGCACACCACCTCATCGCCGAGATATCCGCGCTCCAATGGCCTGGCTGAGCGGATGGTACGCACCATAAAGTCAATGATTAAGAAGTGCAAACAGACAGGACAAGATGTCCAAAAGGCACTTCTCCACCTCCGAGCAACGCCTCAATCGGACCTTCCATCTCCTGCCGAAATGATGTTTGGGAGGCGAATGAAGACATCACTTCCAGGTCGCCATGATCATGACAGACAGATGAGCGATGTCCACGACCAGCTCCAGCGAAGGCGGGATAGGATGAAGACCGACCATGACAGACATGCCGGTCGGGTACTGTCCCCCCTGAAGGTCGGTCAGAAAGTCAGAACCTTGCATCCAGACGATAACACATGGCTGCCGGCTGAGGTTTCAAGAGTTTGCCCAGAACCGAGATCGTATGAAGTGACAACACCAAATGGCAGGGTGTTAAGGAGAAACAGGTCCCATCTAAGAGAGATGCCGATACACACAGAGACGACAACAGCACCCACACCAGGGACAGAGCATCTTCCAAGAGAGGATGGTGACAACCGCACAACAACCGCAGGAACACAGGATTTCGATGGTTCAATCCCTCGTTCTGACTCTTCTGCCTATGTCACACGATATGGTCGCAAGGTTAATCCCCCATCTCGTTATCAAGAATAAAAACTTCATCGATTAATAGATTGATAAACAACAACTATACTTTATTTGTTTAATGATTTAGCATACCCGGTAGAATTACATTGATGATAGTAAAACCTCATATTTGACATCAGGTGATTAAATTTCTTAATCAGTATACATGTATATAACCAAAATGTTTTATATAACTGCCACGCTTAATATTGGTTATCTTTCAACAGAAAATCTCTTTTGTATACAGAACCAAATTTAGCAATTGTATGTCGTGCTCGTGCATGATATTTCTTCTCTCCACACAAATGACCAGGTATTATAGTTTTGTTACGCTGATTTGTCGTATTGCTAAGTCCTAATTGAAATGGGATGAAAAACGTTTTTTTCACAGGAAAATGTTGTTTATAACTGTTTGCCAGAAAGCAATATGGAATCACTTTAGTTTATTCCAGCAAAAGTTGTGTAAATTATAAAAAGTGAATTACATACAAGTATGTCGATTCGGCAACAAAAATATGCCTGTTATAGTGGAGGACACTATTTTACCATTCTAAAATTTGTTTTTTCTTGTTGAAAGGTACTTGTAAGTTTTAGTTGAACAGTTTTTAGTACTGTGCTTCTCGAAAAAAAGAAAAAAAAAAGAAAGAAGAATATGTTTGGAATGTTTCCTCTTGTTGAAATTTCTAAATTGTGTTACTGTTTTAGTGGATAATTTCCGTCATGTACAGTGCCTATTGAGCAGGGAAGATATAACTGGTTAATGAGAGCACTATCAACTTGTCATTGAAAGAAGGGGGATGTTGTGGTACTATATGAACAACACCATAGTTCATTGATGTGCGTAATGAGGCCGCGATTGGCGGAAGGATACATGAATAAAGCACTTTCAAGATGGCCACTTATACATGAACCTTGTCTACAGTGATCTCTTATTTATCCGTTCATCTGATCTTTCAACAAAGACGACAAAAAATAAACCAGGAGGAAGTAGTTTTGTATGGAGTTCTACTATATTTTAGACCTGTAACTATAATGCTCATTCATGCTCGTGACATTTTGCACGATATAGACCTCTAAATGCTATTTCCTAGAGGCTATCAGGGACATTGCTTCTGATTGAAAGGGGGGGGGGGGGTGAGAGAGCTGATTTTTTTTTTTTTTTTTTTAAATTCCATGTTTACAAATTCACAAACTTTCAACTTTCAAGATTGTTTATTGTTTTGTTTTGATAAAAAAATATTTCTTGATTTGTTTATGTCTCTTTGTAGTAAAGATGAGATAGCAGAACAGAATATCCAGGATGTTGGCTCATCCAAGGTAATTGTTTGATGCATGTTAATTGACAGTTCAAGAAAACATTGTGAATGAAAAATTATCTTCCAAAAGGGCAATTATCTGATATGTTGATAGTTAGATCCTTTTTTTAAAGAGAATAGGATGATGAGAGAAAAGATTAAGAAGTAATGAATACAATTAATTTAATTTATTTATTCATATATTTTTTGGTTATATAAATACTGTCAGCTATACTGTCTTACTGTCCGTGTATAAAAGAATTTTATATTAATTTGTAAAAGAGATGCATTACAATGGCTGTGGTAGGGAGCATCGTAGTAAATAATATTCACTCATTGTCAATTTAAAGATTGACAGCTAATGGATGTGTGCTTGGTATTGCATTGTGTGCTGATCGATAAGCTAATTCTATCTGTTAGAATTAAAATCTGGGTAATTGTATTCAAAGAAAATAGAAACAATGCTTCAATATTAGCATTTTGTTTTATAGCGTCCTTCCTTTCCCGAACTCCAAGCTAAAGTAGAGAGAGCAATAAATCAACTTGGAGGTGAGGTTTTCCCAAAGCTGAACTGGAGTGCACCAAGGGTAAGTCATGTATTCTGTACAGAGTTATACGCTAGTATCGTACTGGACATGTATGTAGTAGCTAAGGTGGATGGAGAAGAAAAAATGTGCTTATATTTTTACCAACAAAACTGTGACCATTTTCTAGAATCTGTTAGAGGTCAATTAATGATCATGCTATGCCTTGTCAGTTAATTGATTTATGTAATTTCACCATTGGTCTCTCAATAATGATCTTTAGATGATATGTTTTTCTTCAATAATGAACTATCAAAAAGGGGTAAATTCGGTAGATTTGTGACCACGATTTGTACGTCCCTTGAGAAACCAATGTCAGGAAGGGTTAGAGGAACTAGTGGCATGAACGGCCTGCCATAGTTAAGTCCAACTTAAAGTCGTTCTTAGTCTTTGTGAAACAACCCCCAGGAATACATGATACTATGGAAATGTTTGTCTTTCTTGTAGGATGCTTCCTGGATTGCCTGTGGTAATTCACTGAAATGCCACACTTTCAATGATATAATCCTGCTCCTCAAAAGTTCCAACTTTATTTCCCATGATCTTACCGAACCGTAAGTATATATGTTGTGTGTAATTTATTGTATTATATGTACCATGCCTTATCATGTTAAAGGAATTAGAGGAATTACTCCACTGTCACCTTCTGTATGGTGTATGTGTGTGTGTTGGGTGGGGGGGGGGGGGTAAAACTGGGCTATTGTGGCTAAATTATTGTAGCCTTGTTCAATTTTTTTTTTTTTTTTTTTTTTTTTTAAATAGATTATTTCTATTTGTCTGTCGCTCCAATTTGGGGGTATTCTGAGGAGGCTAGGAACAGTGTGTGGTATATGTGTGGAAGTGTGGTCTGGTGGTGTGTGACATGTCAGATGGTGGGGGAGGGGGGGGGGGGGGTAGTAGTGTGCTTTGTTGGATTATGTTCAAACTGATTTCATTTTTGTTTTCATCAATCGTACAATCTATGTAATGAAAATGTTTTGAATTCATGTCAAGGAAAAACAACTGTATTTTATTTCTAAGATTGATTTGTATTGTTTGGAAACAATAAAAATACTTATGAAAAAAAAAAGTATTCAAAAAGAATTTAGGTAGGCCTATGCACTGTGTCTGTGTAGATCATTATCAAATGTTGAACATTTTCAACAAATGCAAATAATTTGCATTTTGTTTCAAAAGCTTTTCTTCTCTTGATGTTTACCTGTCATGATTGCTTACAGCACCACCTTAGATCTGCATGTAGAAGACACATTCCTTTGACAAATACGACTTATTTTTATGCACCTTGAGATCAGCAGGGATGAGCACCGAATCACCTTCTAATTTGCTTAAAATGCATGTGTAGCAACAACTTGTAAGATAAATACAAACAATGTATATATTGTATGATTTCAATTTTCAAAGCTATCATGAACTATATTATTTGTATGTTTGTTTGTTTTACCTGTACTGCTAAGAAAGCATGTGTATGCTTGCTTGTAAATAAGCATCCAGGGGACCGACGGCTTTGAGTCCTCTCTGAGGGACTCGGTAATGATGATTAATGCCTTACCAAAGGGCACTGGTGCATTGACTTGGTTTCGAACCTGTGACCTCCAGGTTACGAGACCACTGATCGACAACTGATCGACCACTGATCGACCACTGATCGACCACTGATCGACCACTGAGCCATCACGCCTCCTTCACTATTATGAGATGTTACATGATTGAGTATGAAACTAACTTTGGTATTCTTTATGTTTTATAGATTTACGTTATGTGATGAAACTGAACAAGCTGGACAAGTGCAATACGAGGTAATTCTATTTCTTCATTTTTGGTGTCAATTCATCATGAGGTTCATTGTTTATATTTATTGTCCATTTAACTGTGGAAATTGTGGTATTCACATGGTATGTGGATACACTTGTACATTCATACACAAAGAAGAATTCAATAAAATAATTGTGAGTAGACAGAAAACAAAAACAAAAACAATCAAACATACATTGTAGATGTAGTCATGCATTGAAAATAGCATTACACGTTTACAAAGTGAGGTGGAAAGATATCAGTCGTTTTTATAGAAAAACTGACAAGGTGATTTGTAGTTATAATGGTAACTTGTCATACTTGTTAATATAATATAGAGCTGAGGATTATTAATCATTTCTGTAAATTGATTGTCTTGATTCAAGTTAGCTGTTCCTCTACTGTTTAAGGTTGAGAGATAAAGGAGAAAAAATATTGTAAAGTTTGTGAGTGTTTTTTATATGAATGTACACACTGTGAACAGTAAAAGAGCCAATAAGGTAAATCAAGATTTGTTTTTGTTCTTCTCTCTTTCAAGGCACAAGTAAAAAGAGATGAACACATCACTTTGGTTACTAGTATTGATGTCACAGATCACTGAATTTGAATATTAATCACATATTATCAGTATGTAGATTTAGGCTTTCAGTTAATCTGTGTATCATAATTTTTTTAAATTTTAAAATTTTAGTGAATGGAGGCTGCAGGTTATTACTTTTTAATTTTGATCTTTAACACATTCATTCTTATCAAGATTTCATCTCAAGTGACTGTTTTCTTACATCTTTTTTTTCTTCACAATAGGCATTGACATATTATCGGTAGAAATGTGTATCTTTCATTTTCAGTTGGTGCTTAGAAGATGGACAGAAATACCTCCCTCAATGGAATTCCGTGTATTTGTTGGAAATCAAGAAGTGATAGGTATGAGAGCATTTCTAGGACACTCAATCATTTGACACCATTCAGGGATAGACTTCACTTTTATGACTGACAGTTCTTATTCCATGTGCATTCCATTTTATACAAACATTAGGAGAACCACTTAGCATTGAAGTCACTACCTTAGCACAATTTTCTCTATTCTGAACAATGTTACCAATTCCCTTTAAAATAGCTATAAAATTTCCCGCTTTTTAAAGATTAAACTAAAAACACAGATAAGTTTTTGTTCTCTCCTTCTAAAATCAAGTACTTGTAATCTCGACACAGTCCCTTTTCTCTCTTTTAAAAGCAAACTTTGTTTTATATTTTGTTTTGATTTAAACAGCAAGATGAAATGAAAACAGAATTATTCATAAATCAATCTTTTGTTTGACGATTATCTCTTTTCCATCTTTGTTAATCCCACCCTTGTTATTATGAAACAAGGGAGGGAAAAAGACTTTTAAGGGCAGGAAAGAGACTTTTTAAAAGGGGTATAGAATTTGCTGCTTTTTAAAGAATAAGACATCCCCAAACGGGCTATTATTGACATTTTTGTTCTCTCACTTGTATTCTTGACACAGTTCCTGTTTTCTTCCCTTTATTTTTGCATTTTAAAACCCCACTGCACTACTTATAGCTACTTGCACCCTCTATATAGCAAACAATGCCTAATCTGTGCCTGTTGGTCCCCCATGATCCCCTTTTCCCTATGTTAATTGAGAGCTGATTTGATGAGATAACCACCTGTCAGTGACCTTGCAGGAAGGTCTCATCCCCCCTGGCCAAACTAGTACAGACGGGCTTTAAAAGAGCTATAGAGTTTTAAAGACTAAGATTTAAGACCTGGCGATTGATAGTTTTCTTCTCTCCTTCTTGTAATCCTGACACAGTTCCCATCCTATCTTATAAAAGCTTTAAAAGAATTTGCTGCTGTTTAAAGAATAAACATTACACCTGACATATATACTGAAAGAATTCTTTACAAAGATCATGTGACTGTGAACCCCCACGTCGCTAGGGACGAGCGAGGGATCTCTTTTAAATGTCCACAAGAATAGAAGAATTGACAGAAAAACACTCACAAAAAAAACTTAGTTTTTTACCTTTTCCCGTTATCCTTATTACTCAACGTTTTTACAGAACATGCATGAACAATTGAACATCCCAAAAATATGAAAATAATCTTTTTTGCTCAAATTTGACGGTTATCTTTATTTTTTTCACTATGTCATGACCAGTCAGGTATAGTCCTCATTATAACCTGAACTTCATGAATGTTATGTATGATTAGTCATATCAGGATTTGCATTCATAGTTTGGTTGGTATTTGCATGATAAACTGTTTTGAATGATTACAAAGTCCCATGTTATCTTTATCTTTCCTGATCTAGCAATCTCTCAGCGTGACTGTTCAAGTTTCTTTCCCTGTGTACCTCCATTAGTAGATGACATCACATATGAGATTAACAACTTCCATGACAGATACGTAGCTGGATTATTCAAAGAACAACATTGTAAGTCTGATGGATAAAGTTAGCTAAATATTGACTTTGTATTAACTTGTATATTCAATCTCCAAGATAATATATCCTGATATTACTTATTCATCAAATAAAGATAAGAAAGGGAGTAAACATCTCTAAGATGAAGAGTTTCCATACAAACAGAAGTTCTATTCTAGTTCTTGTCTTTGTACATGATATGACATCGATAAAGGATTGGAAATGTGATAAATTAGTTTTCAGAGAGATCAGTGATTGAAACTTAATCCCATGTTGCTGCCAATTTGAAGAACAATATGTGAAGGAAAAAAATCCTGTCTTGAAAGGGTTAAAATATAAACGCTTGTATACATCTTTACGTTTTTATATGATAATACTAATGATACATGAGATTTGTCAGGTGCCCAAATGTTTGTTCTTAAATGCATAAAGACAATAGTGGGCCTATAAAACATAACATTTGGGCATATTTTATGAAAAACCAGTACATGAAGGTGCCATCATTTTTGGCACCAAATTTTACTTTGAAATCTGCAGTAAGAAAAAAGTGAACACCATTTCCCTGTTGGAGCCGTCTGTGTTCCTAACTAAAATAAAAGCAAACACATTTGAAAACAATGCATTCACTCATGGGCAACTAATGGAGTGCTTTGAGAACTGGCGTGGTGTGACTGTGTTTGTTGGAGAAAGTTTTCTATTCAAGAAGCAGCATTCTGTAATTTGTGTGATCGCACAAGCTAATTATGAAGTAAAGTTGAACAAAAGAGCATTTCTAAAATCAAGACCTTATAAAATCAAAGCCTAGGTAATCTACATTGTGGCACTGCCAGTTAGGTATTTACGTATGAATCCCAAGTTACGTAACTGACGTATTGAACTTGTGGAGATGAATATTTTGATATTTGATCTTTCTTCTTTACAGATGTCTTAGATGTATTCCGCAAAGACAAGGTAAGAAATCACCGTCAAGCAGGCGCGTATGCAGGGGGGGGGGGGGGGTTGAACTCTCCCCTTTGGTATTTTTATATGTGTAAACCCCCCTAAACAAACCTAAAACCCCCCCCCCCCCTTTTTTTTTTTTTCTTTTGTTATTAAAAAAAAAAAAAAAAAAATTATGCCCATGGCTGACTTAAAAAAGGTGTCCTCTAACCCCCCCCCCCCCCCCCCCCCCTCCTGCCTATTCAGTGGCTGGCTGAGTCAATGCGATTTTTGGGGGACCTCAAAAAGCCCACCTCACACTATACAATCTCATTATTTTTCCATTTTGGAAGAATTCGCAACAGCATTTAATATTAACTTTCAAACATGTAAAGTCTTAATGCCTAGGTCACATATAAACCGGGCCCGTACGATTTTCCCTACCCGGCGGCTTGCCGTGGATTTAGAGACCGTACGGGAACCTTCCGATTTTCTTTTCTACGGCATGTGTGGTCACATATTCTGCGGCGCCCGGGAGGTGCCCGGTGAAAATTGGTCGAGTGAAATGCAAGGCGCCCGTAAGGATGCCGGCCTTACGTGCTCCGTCCAATGAGTAGGTGCACCCGTGGCTCCCGGAAGGTGCCCTGCCGGGGTCCTCAAGGTGCCCTGCCGGGGACCGGCCGGGTCCCGTGCGGTGCACTGAACTATGTGTCCTCTGAAATCCGCACCTCAAGGTTCCCGTAAAGATTTTTCATGAGAATTGACCCCCAAAAATCGTGAGGGGCCCGTCCGGACAACGTCTGGAGCCCGCACGGGACCCGTAAGGTGCCCTGCGGGCCCTTCATGGGCTCTCTACGACCTAACGGTCAGATAAAAACGCCGGGAGAATTGGGAGCAGCCGACTCAGCACCACGGCGCCCGTACGGCTTTAAAAACTGTCCCGGCGCCCGTAGGATCTTTACGGTAGCCGACCGGACACCGGCCGAAAATTTTTACAGAATTTCAAGCTTAATTGGAGGAAGAGAAAATGCTAATCGGCTCAGAATCATATTGACATTACACCAGTCATTCAAAAGTTTACCATTTAAAGTCGATTCAGCTTTTAATCTGACTAGATGAGAGAAATGCACTAAAATTTCAGTTGTTGGTATGCTTATAATTATTTATAACCTAACTGAGGAAGATGATGTTTGTTTTGATTTTCATATCTTATATAATAAAAATTTCTTCAAAAATTGGATCACAGGAGTATGGTATAGTGTGTAGTTGGCTTTATACAACATTTATTGTAGATTTGCTACTTGTAAGAAAAAACCAGTTCTATATTTGGCTTGTTTGTCAAAGTACCTAGTTAAAACCTTGTATTCCAAGTAGCCAACATTGAACATTAAGGGTATACATTTTAAAAAGCAAAAGTAAATTTGCTATTTTTTCTGTATGGTTAGTATGCAATGATATGTGTCAGGCTAAAGTATGATGCAAGAACTTTTGTAATTTTTTAGATTTGAAAAAAATTCATAATGGAAAAGAATAATGATATGTAGGTATTTTTATGTAATTTTTTATATGGTATCCATAGTAAAAAATGATTACAGTGCGTTGAGAAATTCTCAACTTTAAAAAAAAGTGATACTTTTATTTATTGCAGATACAAGATTATTCAATTTTCATGCAAAGTGATAATGTCTTATACATTTTTATCTTGTCATTATCCACTTTCTTTCTTCATTAACATAATGTCTTTGCCTTTCCTCGCAGGCTGAATTTTTAATTGTAGACTTCAACCCGTTCAATGAGGTGACTGATTCCTCCCTGTTCACGTGGACTGAGCTATATAGGATGAGAGATGGGGATGAGGAATGTGACTTGAGATGTATCCAGGAGGAGGCTGGGGTACAACCAAGCCCTTATCTAGCTTACTCCGTGCCATCGGACTTCTTAGATCTTAGATCGGGGACGGACGCTAACAAGCTCGTCGACTTCTTGAAAATGGTGAGAATTGATTGAGGAACTTTAGAATAATAGAATATATTGTACGATCATGGTTTTTCACTGCGTTTCTTTAAAGCGGGACTGCACTACTTATAGCTACTTGCGTCCTCTATACAGCAAACCATGTCTAAGCGGTACCTGTTGGTCCCCCATGATCCCCTTTTTCTTATGTTAATTGAAAGCTTATTTGATGCGATAACCACCTGTCAGAGACCACGCAGGGAGATGTAATCCCTCCTGGCCAAACTAGTACAGATAGGCTTTAAAATAGGTAGCTGTATTTGTTTTACAAGAAAGCGTGGAAGTTGTTAAACCAATGCATTAAATGAGGAGGAGTATATAATAAGTTCTGATTGAAGATGATGAGAGGTGATGATATCTCACTAGATTTGTGAGGAGGAACAAACCACCATTTGAGTTTTTCTTTTATTCCTGTTTGTAAATCTGTGATCAGTTTGGTTTAAAAATCTTATGTTGAAACAGCTTTAAATATGTTTTAACAATTTGTAAAAAAATGTAAACGTCCATTTAGAGGACTTCATAAACATTATTATCATTGACCTTCCCAGAATGCATTAGGTAATTTTCTGCGCAGTAGCAGACAAATTTACTCCAATTAATCATGAAGATATCAGATTAAATTGTTAAGTCGATTCAAGGGTAACATGTAGTATTCTACCTGTAGTGCAATTGTGCTTGGATGTCTTTTCAGCAAATGTGTAAATACTGACTTAACCCTTACTGTACTGGGGGGGGGGGGGGGGCCTGGGAGGCCCCCCCCTCGACATTTTCGGAGATTGTGCCGCAACCGCTTGGAATTTTGAATTGTCGTTTCATGACTTTTTTCCCTCAAGTCTTACGCACATTTTGATACCATTTTCGTCGAAATCGGATATACCTGTAAGGCGTTACATAACAATTAGTATGCGCATGTCATCAAAAAACCAAAAAAAAAAAAAAAAAATCGCATCAAAATTTGCATAAATTATCATTATTAATTACATTAAAATAACTTTTTTGTGTTAGAAAAGAAGTTTCATATGAATAATGAGTTTCAACATTCAAAAAGTGGAGTTTGACACGTTTTCTGTAAAATGCATAAAATTAGCGCATTTTGCATAATTAATTAGGCTAACGACAAAAATTTGCATATTTGAAAAAAACTAATTATACCATCTTGTTCCTTACGTAAATATCTACAAACATGCAAATTTTCGTGTTCATCGGACAATCGACGGCCGAGATCATAGGGGGGGGGCCTCCCAGGCCCCCCCCCCAGTCAGTGGGTGCTCAAAATAGCCCAGTACAGTAAGGGTTAAGTGGAGGAGCCTGCTTTGTTTTTAAACAGAAATATGGTGCCCTATAATCACTGTGAATCATTATTATTATTATTATCATCATCTTTCCAGCCGTCACAATTACAATTTCTACCATTTTGTTAATACTTTTACCAGGTAATTTTAAAGAATACATATTTAACTGAATATGAAACTCAATTTATTGTTTAATTCTTTCTTTTTGTTTGTAGGAGGTCCAGAGACAAGATGATTCAGTAAATAATGATGATGAGAGATAATGATGATGAGAGGTGATGATATCTCATCGTGATGGACCAATGATCTTCAGAACTCTCTTTCTTTCTCTCTTTCTCTCTCTCCCTCTCTCTCTACCTCTACCTCCCTCTCTCTTCCTCTCCCCCTCTCTTCTTCTTTAATGGTAATCTGTTCTTAACAAGTGTACATACATGTAGTTGGAAGGAATGAAACATTTAAACAAAATTAATACAAGAAGATATTATTTATGTAAATCATGCAAGAAACACAAACATTGTCCAGTGTACTGATGTTTTCTAGCATTTTATATTGTCCACAATCATGTGATTTTTTTTTCTTTCATGATACAGTCTAAGTAATTTCTTTTAATCGTTAGTCTTCACTATTTATCATTCAGATATACTTTCACTTTTTGTTTCGATTAAAAAGGGGATGTGATGGGTAAACGGTATCCAACTCAAAAGATAAGACACCCAGATTTTTTGTTGTTGAATTGATTTGAAATTTAACTTAATCCTGTGTACTTAAAATGTAGTTACTATTTCAACTTTGGATGCTTTAACAAAAAATGGATATGAAAATGCCAAGGTTTGAAGCAACAAAATGACCTAAAAAGTGTAATGATTTTTATGCGTATAACAAAAAAGTGTACCCAACTTTAGTTAAAAAGTCATAACCAATCTATTTCATGATGAAAAATCACATATTCTCTGTCCAATGATACCCTGTTCATAATATTTCTGTCATGGGTGACTAAGCCCCAGGGTCTTTAAGAATTGATGTCTAAATCGCCTTGTACCAAGTTTGGGCTGATGGAACAAATGCGGGTCAGGCCATATGCATGAGTTCTTCGGTCTTAAATCCTTTAAAAGGTCAGATTTTGCCTTTTGCTTTACAATAAAAGAGAATGCCAAGGGCAAATTTTGCCCTGACAAAGAAAAACTAGGGTGAGAAAAATGTCAATACATCCTTTCAACCTTCAAACTTGTTCAGGGGGGTGTTTCACAAAGACTAAGATCAACTTTAGTATATTTGTAAAGTGCTTAGAGACATTTGTATTAAGCGCTATATAAAAATTAAATATTATTATTATTATTATTAACTTTAAGTTGGACTTAACTTAAGGATACAAGAAAAGAAGGACCGTATTTAATAGACAGGATGTAAATAAAGAAGAAATAATCTGCTTTTGCCAACAACTATCTTCTTAGATCAATAACATTAAATGGAACATTCTGAAGATAGTGTTTTATTGTTAGGTCAAAGTACTGAGATGTGATTAATGTAATTCCAAAGTCCATGAACTATTATGTTTCTGCACTGACAGGGTTTCTTACCAGTATTAAAGGCCCACTGTCCTACTTGCTCCCTCTATATAGAAAACAATGCCTAATCGGTGACCATTGGTCCCCCATGATCCTCTTTTTCTTATGTTAATCGAGAGCTGAGTTGATGAGATAGCCACCTGTCATTGACCACGCCGTGTGGTCTAATTCCTCCTGGCCAAACTAGTACAGCCAGCCTTTAATGTATTACTATAATTTGTGCTTATAGCATGGATGGGAGATTTCAGAGGGAAAAAAATGCCAAGGGCAAATTTTGCCCTGACAAAGGTACCTAAACTAGGGTGAGAAAAATGTCAATGCATCCCTTCAAACTTGTTTCAGTCTTATTCAACTTCTCTGTGGCATTTCCCTACTTTTCTTAAATATAATTTCCATCTCCCACCGAGGTGGATTCAAAATAGCGTTGCGACGTGAAAGAGTTTACTCCAAAAAATTTGGTTGCCTTAAATGCACATTGAAACACTGCAATGTGTTATTCAATATATGCAGTTATCAGTGTTTGTTTTATACTTTGTAGGAATATAGTGCCTAAGTTTGTTAAGGGATTCATCACATGAAGTCGGCTATTTCCTACCTAGTGTTTCTACATTAACAGATAATATTAGTCAAAACCTCATTAGATCATGGTTAATGATTGTATTTCTGTCGAAAAATGCAACATGTTTCTGTAACCCATTCCTTTACTCATGTTTGAGTCATATATTGTGTGTCGTATATAAATTCTTGTATTTAAACATTAGTTTCCTTTATTCAATGAGTTTTATGTCTCTGTATGTAGTGTCAATAAGATTTTAAAGTTGTCTTTTCTTCTTCTTTTAACTTGGTTTAAGTGATGGAGGAGAGGGGGGTGCTCCTTTATTAATAATAACTGCAAGCTGCAAGTAAATGTATATGGTTCAGAAACTTGGAATGTGAAAACAGATTAAGTATGGTACCTTATTAAAGAGAATAGAAAGGGCCATGGTATGTATGGAAGATGCGTGGTGTGAAAGAGTTCGATAGAAAGAACACAAGCAAGCTCATGGAAATAAAGGCTGGGTCTCACTGGAAGAATAACAAAAATTAGTGGAAATGGTAAAGAGAAAGGTGGATTGAGATGGATGGGGAATGTGTTGAGAAGGGAAGATGATGAACCTGTGAAAAGAGCGTGGCATCTGGAAGTGGATGGAATATTAAGAGGAAAAGGAAAACCAAAGATTTGGTGAAAGAAAGAAATCCGTAAAGTTGGCCTAAATGAGGAGGATGCTCAAGACAAGAAGAAGTGGCGGGAGGGAGTGTCAATCAGTTACCCCTTGTGAAAGTGAAAATGCTGAGTTTAAAGAGATAGTTGAGTTCTGAGAAGAGGTGAAAAATAATTTGTGAGCGTTATCATTGTATTATGCAAGTGTGGAAGAACATCAGATAAAAAATGGTCCTTGAAAAGCATGGCTCTTCAAATGCCTTAATATTCTAAATATGGCATGTACGTGACATCATACAAATCTGAACAGATTTTTATGCCACATGTTCGTTAGTCACATAAACACCTTTCTGTACTGTGTACATGCAGTGCTTGTAACTTAACCAAGACTGGGCCAAATTTTTTATCATTTTGACGATTCCAGAAGCTTGCAGTATACGCACCAATTCTTATGTGCTAGATGATCAACCTTTTCTGATCGATTCCATAACGTTTCTTGCATAATGTAATCGTATGACCAGAACCCAACTTTATCTTTATTAATCAATGATGACGATGATTAACGAAGATTTGCAATTCAAAAGTCTGGAGATTGAAATTATCTGAAGGTTGATTCACGGTAGATATATCCCTGTAAACTCGTGAACTTCGTCTCAATTAAATTGACATTATGTATAAGGATATTGATAATAAATCTGATCGATAACCGTGACGGTAGCTAAATATTGACTTTGTTCTGATATATTATCTTTTATTCACTCTTCAAGATAACCTGATGACATTTCCACCAAATAAAGATAAAGGGGGTTAAACACCTCTAAGGTGAAGCGTTCCAATACACACAGAAGTTTTGTTTTAATTCTTGTCTCTATAATTATAGGATATTAAACTCTCATATCCCTGATATGACTAATGATATAGGATTGGAAATGTGATCAATTATTTATTTCAGAGATTGGGGATTGGAACTGAGGAACAGCGTCGATTACAGTGAACAGTCCATTTGATTTAACACTATGCTGTGTCAATAGAATACATGCATACATCGTGTTTAAATTGATGGATTATTGTCTAGCATAATTGCAACTAACATATTTCCAAACATGTTGAATACCATGGTTACGATGGTGGATGGTAATTTAGAAAAAACATGATTACCATGGTTCTTTATTAAAAGGGTATCACAATATGAAAAGTTAAGTGAAAGTACTAGCATATCATATTAAAAAAAAAATGTTGATTGCGTTGTGGAGCAGGTTAAAGTTCTTGCCCAAGGTGAGCTCGAACCTGCACTGTACCGATCGAGGCGTAGTCTAGGGGCATAGTGCATGCAGTCTCGAGGTCAGCAATAGTTTAACCCGTGACCCGAAAAAGAAGCAGTCAATATTTGTTTTATTTACCACATCCCCCGTGACTATCCTCAAAGGGAGACATTCTAACAAAATGTGCATGCTAAAATGTTAATGTAAATAGTAGACCAGCCGAACATAAAAGGGCTCTGGAAAAAAGATAGATATCTTATCATGGTAAAATGGCAAACAAACAAATTAAAATAGCTGAGGATAAAATGAAAAAGTCACATAGAATTATGCAAACATATATTTAACAGTATCTTTTTAAGTTTCAGGTATCTTTTGTATACATATATATATATTTTTTGTTCTCACTGTTTCCAAGGCAACAGCAAGTTTTAAATATGACTGACACTTGTAATAACTTGCAGTCGTAATCAAATGAGATGCTTTAAATACACACATCGACAAGTTTTCAATGTGCTTTCTACATTACAAATAATATGACCTTTTCTACAACTCTACTGTTCTTGAAGTTGCTCCGTTACCACGAAAGGTCGGATTCGGTCATGAAATAAAAATCTTGATTATTTACATTATTTCAAATTTTGAGCCCAAAATAAAGTTTTTAGTAACAAAAAATATGCGTGGCATCCACCCGTACTCAATTTAAATACAAAAAATTGCAAGAGTTTTAGCATGCATGCCATGCATACCCCCAAAATGCCGCCCTATCAGTAAGCAACGAATCACGTCTTGGATGGCCTACTATGTAATACAGCGGTCTAAAGGTTATATCGTATTGTCAGAACAAATATAGGCCTACATGTAGCGCTAACACGGGGGGTACTGCCTCGCTATAATCATTAACCTTCAGATAAACTAAACCTCCAGACTGTTAAATTTCAAATTCTTGTTAATATAATTATTATAATCACCTAATAAAAGAGGTAGGATCTGAAAATCAGACAATTTACTAAAAGGATTGCAATCCCTAAAGTCGATTCGACAAATTCGACAACTATAAACGGTCGTTATGATTTTCCCACATAAATACATTTTCTGGGGCCTGCAAATGGGACATAGTACCTTTAAAATGACTAGATTGCCATGTGACGCTCCATACAAATAATACCACAATGACGTCTCTTGTCATCTAAATGTTCAAATAGCATTGTAGAGACGATGAACAAATATGAATAATAATACAACGCCATTAATGGTGAGAATGTTCACTTCTCCTTTTATTTGCTTAATCCTCCGAACAATTGAACCAGCCGTCGGGCGAGTGGAACTGTAAAAAAAAAGGGGAAATTGTTTTTCCATGTTATGGTTAAAGCCCCACTGTCCTACTTGTAGCTACTTGCTCTCTCTATATAGAAAACTTCCCCAATCGGTGCCTGCTGGTCCCCCATTATCCTCTTTTTCTTATGTTAATAGTTGAGAGCTGCAATGAGATAGCCACCTGGCAGTGACCTCGCTGTGTGGTCTAATCCCTTCTGGCCTAGTAGTATTGACGGTCTTTAAAGAGCAGCAATTGCGAACATTTTTAGTAACAATTCAGCAATAATCATAGCTAAGATTGCCCCCTCCGTTAGAATGACCGTGGGACATGAAGCTATTTAAAACCATGGTTGTCATATCCACCACGAACTTTATGTCAAAACGAACCAGCAACTTCTGATAGCTTAGGATACTGCATAACAAACTTGTTTCATTTCATATTGTTTGGTATTCTGCTTGTTTTTTATATTTTGGATTGATTATTTAAAATTTCTTTACTTTTTTGTTCAAAGTTTACAGTTTCCATGGCAACGGCCTTTTTTGTTTTAGGTGGGTTTATTCTACATACATTGACATACTGACAATACAATCAAGCACATTCTGATAGGAAAGAGTCCTAACTATAACAAAAATCTTCATTTAAGATTGTGTCTCAAGAGGGTGGGAGCCTTTTCAGTATTTGACCGACCCATGGACAAATACTGCTAATAATTATGTGGAAATAGCCATATACTTTTATCAATGCTGAACCCAATATCAATTCATTTGGAATAACTATTATCCATGACATAATCTGATCATTTTCTTTTCTGCGTGCGGCATGATAACATTATGTTTAATTAGAAAAAGTGTTTCAATGGACAGATTTTTGGTGTGTACACAACTTGACAACCCCATATTCTGAGTAAACCACACTGTTTTACGTTTCATTGTGCTATACATAACAGTAAAATCCCATATTCTAACGTATATTTAACAGGTTTTATTACTTCAAACTCAGTATAAAATTCATACCGATTGAAAGGTCTGTATCAGATAATACATATTCGTCAAAAAATTCTTTCAAATTTTGAGCAGAAAAAGACAGTTTGATTAAAAACGAAACAAAGAAAGAATGGCGCGTGGCATCCACCCGTATCTTATTCGTATTTTTGCAAGAGTTTTTGCTATAGATGTCAAGCATTACCCTCAAATGCCATGGAATCTTTTTCCTAGATCACTTTTTAAAATGTTTAGCTGGTCTACTACAGAGAAAGAGAGAGAGAGAACGAGAAAGACGGCAACGCAAAAAATAGAATTATGATCAAACAGTGAAAGAGAGAGAAAGAGAGAGAGAGAGATAAAGAAAGAGAGAGAGAGAGAGAGAGAGAGAGAGAGAGAGAGCGTGAAAGAGAAAAAGAAAGCCGGGTATAATAATTATTTAGGCTACAGTTCATTACGCTTTGACCCGAAATAGTAATTCTTCATTGAATACCGATGTCTTTGGCCTCGATTCATTAAAACTGACAATAGAGCCCCCGATACGGTACTTCCCAATCTTAATAGGCGAACAAAGACCTATGTTATCGTTGAAATATGAATTATGTGTGTTCACAAAGTATAGGTTCTGTCTATTTATACCTATGATCTTTTTAAAACTCAAAGTACTTTGTAGTGATAACCGAATCATTCATATAAGAGCGCCCTAAACTGATGCAACGGCTCGGTGTAAAAATGTCAGAGGTAAAAATGTCAGACGAAAAAATGTCAGAGGTAAAAAAGTCAGAGGAAAAAATGTCAGAGGAAAAAAGTCAGAGGTAAAAAAGTCAGAGGAAAAAATGTCAGAGGAAAAAAGTCAGAGGTAAAAATTTCAGAGGAAAAAATGTCAGAGGTAAAAATGTCAGAGGTAAAAATGTCAGAGGTAAAAATGTCAGAGGAAAAATGGTCAGAGGAAAAAAATGTCAGAGGTAAATATGTAAGAGGTAAAAATATATAAAAAAGCATGTTACAGGTTGAATATTGGTAATTGTTGTATATTAGGCTTATTGAAAAGATAGTAACGAAGGATTCTCTGCAGTCATTAATTTCATTGCTGCTTTATTTTCTTCTTTCTTTAACTTTTATTTACCTTTCTGCCCGAAATTGTGAATGTTTGCCCGATTATTGCCGAGGGGAGACGGGGGGGGGGTGTATCCTTCTTTTGGGGGCATAGTGACTGGCTGCCTCCCCCCCCCCAACATGCCTTTTTCTAACTTGATACTCAACACTGAGCAAACTTCTGGGAAAAAAAATGTCTAAAAAAATCGAGTAGTTTGGCCATGAATTATAGGCCGAGTTGTGGCTCGATGATGTAATCATTAAATAAAAAGAAAAGTCATCACAGCCCCCCCCCAACAAAAAATAAAGAGGATAAGATATCACGCTGTGAGTCCTCCGCCCCCCCCCCCCCCCTACGTCACCGTCCCTTCCGAAGGTTGATGGACATTTTTTACAGCGTGGCAATGACTACTATAAAAATTTAATTTCCTTCAAATGCATATTTCCAACAATTTCACTTTCTTGTGGGCTTGATACAAATGTACTTTGATACAATTACAAAGCCCATGTTACATCTAATGCTAACCTCACCATTACAATACAGATATAAGCGCGCGTTTTTCTGAGGTTCTATTTACGCTACATCGTTATTTGCTGCGAGAGATCAAACTCCGAAATTGACAAATATTTATTCATGAGTAACATATCAGAAATATAGTTTTACTGTACACATTTATAGCATCATGATACTGCTTGTATACATGATAATATTGTTTAAAGGATATTTGGTGCAGGATTTATAAAAGGTGTGCTGGCACAACACTGTGTACGACACGGGATACGACAGTTTCCAGCAGGTACATATTCATACAAGTCTACACATTAAACAATATGCATCATGAATTTGGCAGAAAAAAACAGTTGAAATTGAGGGAATTAAACTGTATTTCTCCCACCTTTCTTAATCACAAACATGATTTTTTAATATAAAGTGACACAGTGTTATGGTCGAAAGCACATGACAAAATACCTGAGTAGATATGTCTCAACGTTAACCATTTATAGGCCTACTATCTGACATTCTTCAAGCGAAGCTTTGATATTGTTTGTTAAACTTTTGTAATAAAGTTTTGATGAGGGGGACAAAGCATCTGTGTCTTTGTATTAATGTTTTTTTTTGTCATAACAGTCTTTGCTGGGATTGACATGAAGATGGGTCTAATTACTGAATTTGTGGAATTTCTGTGCATTCTTTATAACTGATTCCCTGTTTTATCTCATTCAATCTTAACATTCTATGTACTTAGGCCTACCTCCTCAAAACCAAATAAACATTAAAACATCAACCACGGCACTAGATACATTGTATTAAATTTATTCAATAGATACTTTTCTATTAGAAAACATTTTGTTGACATTTTTAATTTTAAATTTGAGTGAAAGTCTCTCTCGTGTGGGGGTACCACAGGGTTCTATCTTAAGACCATTTTTGTTACTTTTGTTTTTATAAACGGTGTATCTAAATTATTGCATTGCCTCATGTTTGCTAAAGACACTAATGTATTAATATCTTATTCTAACAAGCATATTTTACATAATCTGATTACTACTTCTGAACTTGAATTAATAAATGAGTGGTTTCATTTCATCAAACCGATTATCAATTTAGAATAAGCTATTTTTAATGTTTTTAATAATTTATCACATTCCAGATTATATTTCTATTAAAATGTGCAATACAGATATTAATGTGTTACGTCAGTAGAATGTATAGGTATTACGATTGACCATAATCATACTGTAAAAAAATATTAATAGTCTATGCAATAAGTTGGCAAAAATATTGTAATTATGTCCCACTTAAGATAATTTCCAAAGGAGAATCTAAGATTGATGTCTTATTCAATTGTGTACCCACACGTCTATTATGGTATTCTTGCCTGGGGTAGCACAAGTACTAGCTATATTGACAGGTTATATTTTTTACAAAAACATGCAATAATAATTATGTCTCATGCATCCTACCTTGCCCATACCAACCCTTTATTTATTGCAGTTTCATGATATTTACAAATTCCATTTTTTTTTAAATTGTATGTATTTGTGTAAAAATAAATACTTGCCAGATTTTATTCAACAATTCTTTCAGAATAATAATTAATTTCATGGAAAGATATACTACAAAAAGTTCTGATATTTTGGTAATTGCCTTTTATGTTTTAAAAACTCATTTATATTTCAAGAAAGACCTCTAATATATTACTTTCATACTCCTGTCATTAACAAAAATCAGTTTCATTAGATATTTTTATATTTAAATCAAATTAATTTATTTTAGACATGTATTGATTGAGTTCTTTGGTTTGAGTGTATATGCACACTCCTTTTTTTCCATGTTGTTTGTCATATCCTATTTCTTTCTCGCTACTTTCTTCATGTTAATGTACAGTGATTAAGGGTCAGCCTATCACAAGGCTCGTTCCTTTCTTGCAGTCCCTCTCATATGAAATCCAATGTAATTTTTGGGGTAATTAAAAAAAAACCTTCTTTTCATGTAATTGTTTCATGTAAACTATTGGAAATTATCAGATGCGCAGAACATAGAGACGACCGGGGAGTTGTTATGAATGCCTATATCATGTTTATCAAAAGATAAAGGTCGAGTAGAAGAAGTACATTTATAGATTGTGTTTTGTGACGTAGCACATTGTATTATTCGCGTTGCAGTGAATTTGTCTTCTTCCACACTTGCTATAGTTTGAAAGGGTGAATTGGAAATAATTGAATGGTTGATTTGCATACACATCTTTCTGGGATTGTTGGTGATAATGGTCGTCCACTCTGTTTGCTAAGCTTTGTGTAAACTGTTACGTGAAACTTACATATTGACAACCATTGTGATGGGATCATTGCTTACACAATAGTCTGTTGACCCCTGAAAGGTTTGCTAGTTAAAGGTCGGGTGAAATCCAAATATAAGTTGATTCCTGTTGAGGTGCAGGGCTGCATAAAAGGCTCATATTTTGTTATTCAAACATCTAAATATATTACATAGATTTTTTAATTAAAAAAAAAGTTCTCAGCCTTGCTTAAGCTCCACCCTAAAAAAATGCTCCAGATCTCATTCCCTAAATGACATCATCTGTCAATCGACTATTGAGCTAAAAAAAAGAGACAGTGGTATGTAGCTTCACCGGAGCTGACCACCTGGTTACTATAGACCATACAATACTAGGAGTTGCTATGTCAGACATGCTGTAGCATGATCACCAGGAAAAGAAAGGTAATGTGAAAAGTATTGTATGAAAGCATGCAATTCTTTTGTGAGAGCTGGTGGAAGTATATTTGGATTTCACTCGACCTATACGTAGAGAAGGGCACAATATTTATATAGGGGGATGTGGCTTAATTGCTTTCCTTATACACTACGGTATCTCTCTCTCATCAAGTGCCATATCGTTTGACTTTGGCGATCATGCTGTTCCACAACCCTCGGCTCCTAGCCTTCTGTATTAGTACCACTCCCAGTTCTTTCGATCCTCTCTCTTCCAACAATTTCTGCAGACTGTCCATCCAAAGTATCCTCCTTCTTCCCCTACTCCTTCTTCCCACAATTTTCCCTGTCAGAGCAAGGTTCTCTAGGCCTTCTTTACGTGTAATAATGTGACCCATGAACTTCAACTGCCTAATCAACATCTCACGTATCATTTTCCTTTGCACTCCAGCTCGTGTAAGAACTTCCTCATTACTAACTTTGTCAGTCCAGGGGATTTTCATCATTCTTCTTAGAAACCACGTTTCGCAACTTTCCAAACGCTTTTTAGTATCAGAGGCTAAAGTCCATGTTTCACTACCATACATAAGTACTGGGTAGATGTAACAATTCAATACCCTTATTCTGGTCCTCATACACATTGTTCGATTTGTCAGAATTTTGCCTAACTTTGAAAATGCAGATTTAGCGAGAGCTATCCTTCTCTTGATCTCTGTCTCGCATCTGGCATCCTCGGTAATCATGCTGTCATGGAGACTTGTTTACTAGTCTGTTCTTTCAGTTTCAAGTTACATTTTGGACTGCTCTTCTTAGATACCACCAGGCACTACGGTATATGAAGGCTATATGTACACAATGCTGCCGATACTTAAACGTAAACTACTATACCACTACTACTACTACTTCGACTACTACTACTACTACTACTACTAATACTACTACTAGGGGAAAGTGGGGCATAATGGAACACTTAATTTCAAACTTGCAATATGACGTCATCAACGACACAAAAACAGTAAAAATAACAGTTTCAGATAGATGTTGTATGCACTTTATTATGTCAACGAAAAACCGACAAAAACCACGGTAAAATTGCAGAGAAACTCGAAACGAATTTTACAAATGAAAAATCCAACTTGCCCCACCCCTGAGGCATAATGGCACTCCCCCCTGGGGCAAAATGGATCTACGGATCCATATTGCCCAATCAGAACTCTAACGTTCTATATTGAGTAATGTACCTAAAGTAACTTTAAGCATACTTGGTGGGCAGAGCTGCATAATGAAAGCCTATAGTAGTTTCATACATTTATGGGGAAAAACTGGAAAGGTAATCGTAATAAAGCCTGGTTTAAAAGTAGAAAATGTAGACTTGTAAAATGTGCACTACACTCTAAATTTCTTAGACTGTAATCTGGGTCACATTTTCGTTCTGATACAACCACTAGTCACGTAAACCAACTGCTAGGCACATACTTTGAATTCAGCTAACTTATACATCTAAAACTGGCTGGGAAACTAGAACAACTATCGATTGTTTTATGAACGAACTGTACTTTCAGAATGGAACATGAAACATTGGTAAACAGGCCCCTATAAAAAGGGCGAAAACAAGATATGTTATTTTCAATTGGGGCAAAACGGAACCCTGTTCCATTTTGCCCCGTACCTATATGGTCCATTTTGCCCCAATGACATATTTTTTAATAAAAGTTTGCGTAGAAAATCCTTGAAGCATAGTTGGCATGCAAACAGGCGAGGCTAACGTTGATATCTTTATGATTAATATATACAAATATTTGATTAGAATCGACACCAAAATTACCAAATTTCAGCCATATGAACATCCCCTTACCTTAGATCATGAGGCTGTAATTTTTGGGATGGGACCTTACTCCGATGTGCCTCGATGTAACCGGATGAAAATTCAGTGCTGAAGTTGGTTTGGCATCTTCTCTTCTTCAAAGAATTTGCACAGAGGGCAACCTTTTTTAACATATGCTAATTTCAAAGTTCCATTTTGCCCCCCCCCCCCCGGGTCCGTTATGCCCCACTTTCCCCTACTACCAGTGGCGTAATGAGCAAAAAAGTTTGGGGGGCTGGCAGACAAAAAAATCCGCATCACCCACTCTTACATGCAGGCCCCGCTGAACGTTTTTCAAAGTGGGTGGGGGGAGGCTAAAGTATTTACGATCAGGTAGAGCGTAGTGTAAATTGGCGTGGGGTCTAGGGGCAAAGCCCCGGCAGAGGTCAAGAGTCCCCGGAAGCTCAGGGGGTATGGGCATTTAATTACGGTCAGATGAGCATATTTTGATACCTTATTCATGACACTGGCAGGTCACTAATTGGCGTGGGGTCCAGGGAGCTGAGCCCCCTGAAACTCAGGGATTTGAGGCATTTTATAACGGTCATTGAGCATTCAGGGGCCCGCGTTAGGCCCCCTGGTAGGGTCGAGGGGGCGGAGCCCCCGAAAGCTCAGGGGTTTTAGGCATTTAATTACCCATAATTATGAGCATATTTTGATACCTTATTTGTGACACTGGCAGGACACTAATTGGCGTGGGGGTCCAGGGCCGAGCCCCCAGAAGCTCAGGGTTTTTGGGGGCATTTTATTACGGTCAGAGGAGCATATTTTAATACCTTATTCATGATACTGGCAGGTCACTAATTGGTGTGGGGTCCAGGGGGCTGAGCCCCTTGAAACTCAGGGATTTGAGGCATTTTATAACGGTCATTAAGCATTCAGGGGCCCGTCTTAGGCCCCCTGGTTAGGTCGAGGGGGCGGAGCCCCCGGAAGCTCAGGGTTTTTTGGCATTGAATTACGATCAGATGAGCATATTTTGATACCCTATTTGTGACACTGGCAGGTCCTTAATTGGAGTGGGGTCCAGGGGGCGGAGCCCCGGAAGCTCAGGGGTTTTAGGCAATAAATTACTGTCAGATGAATATCTAGGGGCCTGACTTAGGGCCATTGGTTAGGTCCAAGGGCAGAGCCCCCTGGAAGCTCAGGGGTTTTAGGCGTTTTATTACGGTCAGATGAGCAATTTTTTTATACCTTATTTGTGACACTGGCAGGACACTAATTGGCGTGGGGTCCAGTTGCGGAGCCCCCAGAAGTTCGGGGTTTTTAGGCATTAAATTACCGTTAGATTAGCATCCAGGGGCCCGCCGTAGGGCCCTAGGTGGAATCCAGGGGACAGAGCCCCCGAAAGCTCAGGGGATTTAGGCATTTAATCACGGTCAGGTGAGCATATATTGATACCTCATTATTTTGTGACACTGGCAGGTCACTATTCTTTCTTTCTCTCTTTCTTTCTATTTCTCTTTAGTATACTTTTTCCAAAAAAGTGGGGGCGGAGCTCGAGGCCCCGGAGCCCCGTCGTTCTGCGGGCCCTGCCATGTAGGCCTGTAAATAAGCATATTTCTTGCCTGACTGTAAATTTAGGAATTTGTAGTTTTCCAACAAACGCATAAAAAAATATAATTTACTAAAAAGTGAGGAAAAATCTCGGAAAATTATGTCATTTCAGCAACATTTGTAAATCACCGGTATCGAATTAGAAATAAACCACGTTTGAATTTTTTTTTTTTTTTTTTTTTTTTTTTTGGGGGGGGGGGGCATCTGTCCCCCAAGCCCCCTCCCTCCCCCATCAGTACGCCATTGCCCCCCCCCGATCTATACCTTGTTGGCGGGAAAAATCGCAAGTAAACTTCCCTACCTATCTTCTTTTTCTCTTTCTTTCCTTACCTTTCCCTTCCCCTTCCCTTACCCTTCCCTTCCTTCTCTCTCTTTTAGGTTTGCTAGGGGGTGAGGCAAGGGCCTTTCGCCCCCCCCCCCCGATCGACATGTTGTTGGCGGGATCAATCGCAACTGATCTCCCCTTCTTTTCACCCTTTTCTTTTCTTCTTCCTCTTTTTTGTTCCCTTTTAGCTCTCCTCTTTCCCTTTCCCTTCTTTCTCTTTTTTTTTGGCGGGGGCGGGGGGAGGAGGGGGGAGAGAGGCAAGGGCCTTTTGCCCCCCCCCCCGATCCACAAAGCGAAGAGTCTAGACTGGATCGGAGAGCTCGCTAGTGCTAGTGTGAATTTACACCGAGGACAAAGTTTGCTTAACTTTTTCTTGGAACACTTGAATGGTTATGAAACCTGTTTGTGTTTATAATCTTCAAATATTAATGTTATTCTGCATCAAATATAAAATATTGATTTCTACTGTGGTATGTAAAAGTATGAACAAATACACTTTTTTTTTAAACCAAGAAGGTGCATCATGGTAATAAATTTTAACAAACACATCAACATTTTACCTAGACATCTCATCACCATAGCCATTGTATTGAAAAACATATATTAATGATACATGTAAAATGAGGATTTAAGCAATTTTCGTCAATTGGCTGTATCCTGAGTGTGATTTATATAATGGATTTTTGGTAATATTTGCATCTACCTGTACTTGAAGAATAGATACAGTGCATAAACTGGAATATATGGAGATGGGGGGGGGGGGGGGGGGGTGGGGGAGGGCAATATTAAAGCAAGAGAGATTGAGAGATGAGGAAAGCAAGAAGTTATTGAAATCGAGAGATGACTCGCGAGATAGCCTTTATATAATGTTGTCTTGAGAGGAAGCTGGTAGACGAAGTATTTTTTTTTAAATTGGAGATTAGTGTAAGTATTAGAAAAATCGGAAATAGAATTGATGAGAAAGTTATATATTTGTTTTTATCGAGATCAATACATGTAATTAGATGGGGAATCTCCAACTGGCATTTATGTGCGATGTCACACGTACACTCCAAGGATAACTCCCATTTGATTTGTGCACAGAATAACTCGAAGTGTCATTTTTTCTGGATTTTTAAAATAATGGAACATATATTTATTCACAGGGGGACATATTAACAAGTAAAAGTATATCGCCCATAACAAATTACGAACACATGCCATATGTAATGTCACTTATGATGACATAGCCATATTGATATGGCTTTGCCTGACAGGCGCGTAGCCAGGGGGGGGGGGGGGGGGGGGGGGCGGTGGGGGCGGTCGCCCCCCCCCCCAAAAAAAAAAAAACGTTCCTCAGGTAGACAAAGGAACATCCCTTCACTGCTATTATGTAAAAATGTGTAGAACAGGTGTCACATGCATATTCACCTTTTTACATAATAGCTGTGAAGGGATGTTCCTTTGTCTACCTGAGGACTGTATATTTTGTCCGCTCTCATTGTCAGTCATGTTCATAGTGTATTAAGGGCGTTTTCTGCTACTTGCTGCCTAATATGGGGGCTTTTTTGTGCTCTTTAAAAAGAACACACAATAGGGGCAGCGCAATTTAAATATCAAGGGATGGATAAGAGTTTATCTCTAAAAAGAAATGAAAGGGCTATTTGACTTTCAAGAGCGATAACAACTATATAATCCATCCCTTGAAGTTAAATTGCACTGCCCCCATTGTGTGCTCTTTTCGAAGAGCACAAAAAGCCCTCAGATTGAACATTCCATCTCATAAAATTGTCTTTAAGAGGTAAAGAGAGGTTATTTCTAAAAGGAAATGAAAGGGCTATTTGACTTTCAAGAGCGCTTTCATTTCATTTTAAAAATAACCTCTTTTTCTCTAAAAAACAATTTCTCTCTTGAAAGTCAAATAAACTCGAGAACATCCTGGGATTCTGCTCTGCCAGGCCTCTCAGTGGATCTGCCATGTGTAGGGATCCATTAGAAAGCACAATAAGCCCACTCAATAATTAATATATATATTCAAACGTCATAGCGATTCGTCCAAATAAAAAGAGTAGGGAGATAGAGAGAGATCGAGAGAGAGATGAAAGAGTTATGAGGGAGAGGAAGAGAGAGAGAGAGTGAGAGAGAGAGAGAGTGAGAGAGAGAGAGAGAGAAGGGGAGGGACGTCCTGTGGAAAAAAGTATGGTTGAAACAAGTTATTCATAGTTGATACCACTCCAACCATTTGAACACAATGACAGATTCCGAGCAGTTACATATATTAAACAAAAATATTGGTATTTATTTTGCAATTTGCTGTTGAATATGAGAGCAGAAATCAGCGCAGCGAGCGTGAACATACACACACATGTACACTCAACACCCATCGACAAAACAATTTCAGTAATTATCAAAATATCAGTACAGTACGTACGTGTAAGGTTGTTGTTGTTGTTTTAGTTTAAAGGCGTTTTTTCATTCAGAAGTGAATATTTACGCCTCTTCTCTTAGGATTTTGTTTCATCCTTTAAAATTAGATTTACTTTTTTTGATATATAGATTTGGATAAATTGGATTTTTAAAAGCTAAACTTTTATTTAATGTTGAAGAATTCAGTGGCTGGCGAGCAGAAGGCTTATCGGCTATATAGGACGCCCAAGGACCAACTCGGACACGGTACGTTGTGACAAGCTTCTCAACTCAGCCTAATGCTGAGCCTAGGCCCTCCGACGTCCACCAATATGTCTAGTCGTCTCCACCGCGTTTCTTCAAAATTTTGTCCGAAAACCAATAAAAAACAGATCATGATACATGAAGATAGACAGTTCTCTCTTCTAATTTCTTTTTTTTTTCTTCTTTTTTTGTCTTCTTTCTCACTCTTCTTCTTCTTCTTTCTCACTATAAAAAGCGAAACATATTGGGCTCAAATAATTATGTGCGGTGCAAGGTGGTTAGTAGGGGTACAGGTGTACCCTTTTAGTTCTAACTACGAAGTTAACCAGAGGTTTATAATACAGTCTAGGCTTTCCGCGAGCGGTTTCATTGGAATTAATCGAAAAATTCCCCTCGCTAGTGTGTAAATCAAAAATACGCAGGCCGGACATACGCGTATCCAGACTTTTCGCTAAACTGGATATACGGTTATCTACTAGCGTTACTGTTAGTGGCCACTAAGGCCCATTAGTGACTATAAAAAAACATAGATGCTCTTCCTGGCTATTTGGAAATGTGTCAGTTTGCAACAGAAATGGAGAAACGCGCATTTTGTTGAAAATCATGTGATATCACGAACATTTATAACTCACTTAATTGTATGAAATTGAAAATAAGTCATGGTTTAATTTTATTTGGGGGGGGGGGGGCTGGCGCCCCCCAAGCCCAGTACGCCAGTGACTACTACTACTACTACTACTACTACTACTACTACTACTACTACTACTACTACTTCCTCTATTGCTATACTATGTACTACCACCACCACTCCTCCCCCTCTTTTCCAAGTTCTTCTTGTCATGTTTGTTCTCCATCTTCCTTCTCTCTTTCATCCTCTTCTAGCTGCCCATTCATCATGGTCCCTACTGTGTTTCAGCCCCGATTAACCATATTAGTACACCACTCACTGTAACTTCTAACTTGTCGCCTGTCATGCTCGATTATTTTTCAAGACGAACCTTTGAGAAATCAAAGGACTAGAACTTGAACTTAATCTAATCCGACTAGCCTGAACCCCAGATTTGTCCAAGTGTTAACGTATTATATCACTATGTCTGGAATGTAGGGCATTGTAGAATAATTTATCTCTACATAAATTGATATATGTAATTAGGAGTTTTGCGCAGGACTGGACTTAGTCTACGTATGTTCAGACTCGGCTATATATTTCTATTGAGAGGCAAAGAACAAAGATTGCCTTGATACCAGGCTAAAAGTATATCACCTCTTTGACCTATTCTGAAATGGTCTGACATTCTCGCCATTATTTAAACTAGTTTCACTGCATTCATTTCCCACGACCTGTGTTTTCCAACGCATGACCTGTTTCTTCAGCTTCATGCCCATCTCTCTTTCTCTTTCTCTTCCTGTCTCCCCTTCGGTCTTATATAGCTCTCTCTCTCTCTCTCTCTCTCTCTCTCTCTCTCTCTCTCTCTCTCTCACACACTCCCTAACTCTCCCTCTCCCTCTCTATGACAATGAAGAACAAACCGCACAAACAAAACGTACCACCACAAACTACTTTGTGCAAGTCAAATTGTCCTTTAGGAATAAGGTTTGAAAAATTAGGCACAATTTTTGATTTTACTTTTATTGGCACTTTCTCAGAATGGACTCCAATGTAATTTTGGGGGCAAATTGAACATGTTAAACCATTTCTTGTATAAAATCATCTGTATCATTCCTAAAATCTGAATAGTTCGTAAGTGAAATTTAGTGTTCAACAGTAAGCTGTTGCATTTTTTTTAAAATCATTCATGTTACAACTTATAATCAAACTAATTATGATAAGATGGTAAAAGTGTCATTCAAAATCCATACGCACAGTCATTTCAAGTCGCCCATTTCATCTACTAATTAAATAATTGAACTTGGCCTCTGTTTCATAGTGTAAGAATGTATACGCCTCAATAAAGTAATACATTAATACCAGTATAAACTATATAATACATGTATTAATCTATCTATTTGTACAAAATATCGCATGGTATGTCACGTATTACTTCTGTCAAATAAATGAGTAATTTGGCATTAATATATGTGAGAAGTTGAGATGATGCGGAGAGCGGAGAGCTGAGAAAAGGTCGACAAAGTGAGAAAGAATACTGGTAGTAAAATGAAGAAGTGGATAAAAGAATAATAATAATAGTGATAAAAAACAGGTAGAAGAGAGACTAGGAGAGGAAGCATGATAATACATTGATCCCTTATTTGCATACAAAAGTAGAACATGAATGATATAAAATTCGTTGGCACTGTGGCGTATAACTATGGTCTATTGTTTTTTGGCTCATATTAATAATACATGTACTAATAATGACGCACCATAATTCGTTGATTGCTTTATGCGCTTTACATAAAAAAATCAATAAAAAAAAAAAAAATCAATTGTATCACAACATAGTATATATATACTCTTAGCTTTGCTCTATTCTGCCGTACAGTACTCAGTGCCTAGGCAGAGCAACAATATATTGAATAAGGCAGACTAATGGAACATGGTTGCTACTCCAAGCTTCACGCCTTGCAAGCGATCATCAGGCAACTGATAGCATTCTTAAAAGTACCGGTATATCAAATTTGGTCTGCATCAATTCATTCGTTCTTATATAGATTATTCTCTCTGTAAGTTTTTGAAGATATACCATGTCTAACAACATGATTTCAAACGTGTTTATATTTGGGAATATAGATTATGTGGAAAATAACATGTAATTTAGACTTCTACCAAACTTAAAAATTAGTAGGGAATCTTTCGCTCATCTACTCCTGTGGACTTTCCCAAGACAATCGATTCTTCCCGCAGTGTCTATAGTACCTCGAGATCACTGGATTAAAGGTACCTGTATAGGGAGTAACCCGTGAAGGACCAATCTTTTTGGTCCAGATAGACCCTTCCATCTTTCTTGACTTGAAGTGTGTGTCAATAACTGGGACATCATCTCACCAAATGTTATATTGAGCTTTAAGGGCATGTTCTGTGACTGCCAAATGAGACAGAACACTCAATCCAAGAACTCTTTCAGGGCTCTCCCTGTTTCTCCCCGGGGTTTCTCTGTCATAAGAACGGTCACAATAGGCCATTTTCGTCATATAACCAAATTTATACTCAAGTGCTTCGATACGAAATATTTCATTCATCTGTGACGAATAATTGTATTTCGATAGTGAGAATGCAGAATTGCATATATTTCGTGTTGTAAGGTAGGGCAAGCCGCAAATGAATGTTTTTCCATTAAAATCTATTAAAAAATGAGGGGGGCTTGATGCCCTTGATTCTAAGGTTGGTAGAAGCCTAAACATGTTATGAGTACCCCCAATCAATTAAAAAAAATTGTATCATATATGCAAACAAACTGCGGAATAAATAACCCCTAAAAAAAGCTCCTGTATTGGGAATTTCTCGTTACATAAACAGAGCGTAATGTTTTCTCTGCTTTTTTTTACTTTTTAAAATACAAAAGTTCATATAATTTCTACTATGCACTTTTGTTTACACTGAAAGCGAAAGACTGATTGTAAAATTGTAATGTTTTGTACCATGCAAATATTCTTCAGAATAAATTCGAGTTGATCACGTATAGCAATGGATGTTAAGCTGCATATATGTTTAAAGAGTAAAGAAAAAGAAGAAAGGAAGGGTTGTCGTTGTTATAATGATGCATCAACTTTTAGGTGATTCTGTGAATGTCGTTCGGGACATAAGGTCTACTGACTAAATGATAATATTATATGGTTATTATTTATAGTGATAACAGAAATGAACATCAGTCAAATGTCATGTTGCGTTAATTACCATGTCACATGAGATCATAGATAATGATGACCCAGCCTAGGTACCCGGATGGCAATTAAGTAGTAATTCATGATCCCCGAAAATCAATTCGACACTTTGTTAATGCTTGATAAATAAACTGGAATATAAAGTAAATAAAATATTACCCCGTTTTTAAAGGAATTTCCCATTTCCATTTACTGTTTTTGTCAAAAATAATGAAATCACAAATATTAACAATTCACTCTGTTTTCTCTTTTGATATCCGTCGTAAAAGATGTCTGATAAATCTTAAGCAAAGTTTTCCCATTAACACAAGAACAACTGATACAAGGGCGAGACATCCGATGAAGAAAACTAATACATCTATAAGATTGCGTTCCACAAAGCTTAGGTTGACAAAAGGTATTTGATACTGTGCTCCACCGTGTTTGACAAAGTGATCAATCCAGAATGCCGCCTTTTTGGAAGGTGTCATCGGTCGATCAAGAAACATGGCTGACAGTCGCTCCATGTTACGCTTGTAGGAGTCATTGGTGATGACGTCACGGAGTGCATCGTGGATCTTCTTCTCTGTCAGGATGAGCTTATCGATGGTGATGCCGATCTCGTGAGCGCTGACCTTAGCCCCGGTGTCATACTGGTCGCCGTGAATGGGTACGACCACGATAGGCACAGCATGGTAAAGCGCTTCGTAGAAACCGTTATTTCCTCCTTGATACATAAACGCACGGGTCTTCTCGTGACCCAGAAGATCGTTTTGCGGTAACCATGGCAACGTGTACACGTTGGGAGGAAGGGTGATATTCGATGGGATGATCCGTAATTGGAAGATGACCTTTTGGGGAAGGCGTGCAAAAGCATTGAAGAAATCGTTTACGACTTGAATTGGTACCGAGGTGAAATAGGTACCCATGGTGCAGACAATGACTCCATCTTGTCCAGAGCTTTGCATGAACTTTTCTAGGCCATCTGGGAGTGGATTTGATGGTCGTGTTGTAAGACCCCCTACAGGAATAACATTAGGCGGTATGGCGCACGGAAATTCCACTGAAAAATCAGTATTTATCAAAAACAATTCACTTTGAGCAAAAAGTTGGTCCATTGAGGTGCCTGATGCGATATTGTATTTGCCTTTCAGATCATCATATGGCATGCGAAAGTATATTCCAAACAGTAATATAAATATGTGACCGATCGAGTTCTGCACACGTTCCTTGAAGTTCAGTTTGTTGGAGAAACCACTGAATATCGCTGGCACGTACGCTGGTGAATTGTCCGATCCAGCTGAACCAGTCACAGTACATGGTGACGATACAGCTGATAAAGCAATATAAGGTATATCAAACTGTTTGGCAATAATCACAGGACACACCCAACCAATGTCATAGATAATTGCACTATAATTAGCACTCCGAAAATGATTCATGATCTCGACATCGCCCAGCACGGCGTCGCAGTCGTCAGCCCTACCGTCTCGCATGACCTCGGTTAAGGTCCACATCTGTGCCGAAGCAGGCATGAAAGCACGCTCATTGAACGCCTCAAATTGTTCATGAACTTTCTCCACTGGGATAGGATGACGAAATATGACAAAATCGAAGAGCTGAGAGTAATTAGGATCACTGGCCCGGTGTGCGTAAGCATTACTGATGAGGAATGTAACGTTATGACCCTGTTCAACAAGACGTTCACCTATCGAGGCTGCACATAAGAAATGACTTCCCTCGCCTAGGATAGCATTCATGAGTATTTTATGTCCACATCCAACTTGCGCCAGTGACACAGCTAAAAGCAACGTTATCCACCCAAACACCATCATCTTGCATTGACACGATGTATAAGCTACTCGAATTCCTCAAATAGACTGGCGAACCGCTTCAATGGCCTCCAATCGAAATATTGAGTTCCACCGAAAAGTTCGTCTCGACTAAGGCAGTGCACAGCGCAAATATTGATTTTGAGAGGGATATACTACGAACTTGTTCCTCGCTGCAGTGAGAAGTTTTGAATGAGGAATATCAAAGGCTTCCGCGGAATATCTTTCTTCGACCTCAGGGGTCCTTTAAACGTAATCACTCATCCGCGGCATTTAATTCACACAGACTTAAAAGGAACTTGATGATGAATGAACAAAGCTCTTTCGTATAATATAGGCCACGTTCTATTACAAAACTATGAATACTTAACCAACAAGAAGATTGCAGTGTTGGTCATGCGATTGAATTGTGAAAGAAACTGTGTGGAATCGATCATCTAGCATATAAGTATTGGTGTGTACTGCAAGGTTCTGGAATCATTAAACTGATAAGAAATTTGGCCCAGTCTTGGTAAAGTTACAAGCACTGTACACAGAAAGATGTATATGGGACTACGCTATATCTCCAGTCGGGATAGATATAATCATTTACCAAATATATCAATTAGTAGGCGGTTTCTCGGCAAAATTTGTATCATCACGTATTAGTCCAAGCATATTCTTTCACATGATTGGTAATAAGAGCTTTCATTTCATTTTTTGGGAGGGGGACGTTTCCAAAAAAATACAAAGTCATGTTGAATTTTGTTGACCTGTAATAAATGTATACAGTCATCACATATTTTTTGAGTTTTTGATGTACATTTATGTCACATATTCTATATTATTTATTCAGGGAAAAAAGGTTCCTCCCATCCCACCACGGCGCGTGCCTGTAGAAGCCACTCCCAGGCGTTGTAAGAAATTAAACCGCAAAACATTCTTCAATATCATATACTGGAGGTATATAGATACCCCACGTGAATGGAAATTAAGAAAGTTAATTATTAGTGCTTTTACTTGTTCTTTATCCTTCTCCCTCTCCCCTTCTCTCGCTCTCTCTTCTCTTCTCTTCTCTTCTCTCTCTCTCTCTCTCTCTCTCTCTCTCTCTCTCTCCTAATATTTAAACATATCACACGCGCTGAAGTGATAGTATGATACACATCTTTTGCATTATACTTATTATATGTAACAAATGTTGAGAAACTAGTAGGATTATGTTGAATATTTTACATATTATTTGAGTTTACCTTTATTAAAATGAACAATTATAGTTTTTATATTTTTATATTTTTCCTGAGAAGATATCGAAGGAAGTTCCCTCGAATTTAATCTTTTCATTCGCTATTACTGTATATACACACATGTAAACATGCGGGCTCAATAATGTATTCAGTTTTCTTCAATAGTCCATAATCAACCATATATGCAACCTAATGATAGTGGTAGTGTAAGTAGTAGTAATTCCTAATGGAACGTATTCGGTCTTTATGACCATGGAAAAACCACCTTTATTATTATTTCACAATGTAACAAAATGAATACCTTCTGTATAGGCCTATTATTCATAATTTGATGCGAGGTGCCCAACTATTATAGTATTTAAACTATTGACGGGGTTACCCTGTAAGAACAGTACAAAATAAATAAATTGATAAAAAAATACATATTTTTTCCATCTATACCGAATGTTATTCACCTGGAATTCATAAAGTTGTTAAAAAATGGTATACGGAAGTATCCGTGAAATCACGGAAGTATATATTTCCGGTATATCTTCTCCATTCACGGATCCTTGCGAATACTATGCAACTTTGGATCGGGGTCATAGATTTGGTGAAAACTTATTGCTTTTTTGAAATATATACATCTCGTAGGAATCAAAATTTAAAAATCAACAATGGGCATACAATTTCTAGAAAGTATGAGCGTTTCAGAGTGGAACTTTATTTGGGTTGCGTTTTTCAAAAATAAATGTACATAAATGAGAAATTAGAAATATCCTCTTTGATTTTTGTTCCTTACCTTTAAAGCAGCTATCATTGCTAATAGGCCTACGTGTTTTTTTAATTATTTTATAATTATGCTAATGGTGACCAAAAAAGGTGACCTTACTTTCAAGACGGAGAGAAAGATAGAGAGATAGAGAGAGAGAGAGAGAGAGAGAGAGAGAGAAAGAGAGAGAGAAAGAAAGAGAGAGAGAGAGAGAGAGAAAGAGAGAGAGAAAGAGAGAGGGGAGAGAGAGAGAGAGAGAGAGAGAGAGGGGGGTGGTGAGGAGAGAGAGAGAGAGAGAGAGAGAGAGAGAGAGAGAGAGAGAGAGAGAGAGAGAAGGCGTCGACAAGAGGTGGACAAACTGACAGAAAGCTAGGCCAGGGTAACTTCATATTGTGGAACGAGGAGATATAAAGGGCGAGACAGATTTGTAAACGATATCATTCACAAAATACAACATCACGGTCATTTCACAATCGTTTATTATGATAAACGTCCCCGATTCATCGCACCATAATTACAGTCCTACAAGTACGAGGTTATTATTTTAGCTCAAATACGTGTATAACCTTGTAAAACGGAAGTATGGTTTGCAGTTGGAGTAGTGAGGGTCAGACTCAACGCATGGGAAGTACATCCAGTATATCCAGGCTGCCCCCCCCCCCCTCTCCAACAAAAAAATGAAGAAGAAGAAGAAGAAGAGAGAATTGGAAAAAGAAGAAAGAAAAGTGAATAAAAACTAGGACTAGGATCATATTAAGTTGCAATGAGTATAATATTATTTTTGGAACACAGGTCACTTTGTGCAAATGAGAGTTGTGGTTTTTATTAAAGATGATTTCCAGCAGGTTTTTGTGAGTTTGTTTTTATTTTACTGGTTTAAACCTTAATCTACTGCAGGATAACAACCCAGAATGAATTATAGCCACGTTCTCTCGACATACGATTCCCATACCAGAGCTCACTGATATTAGCTTTAATATATACTGTATTCAAGAAGATAGAGGAAGGGGCAATAGTTCTACAGAATGTGAGGGTGGGCGTGGTTCTTATATGGCATCAGCATGCTATGTAACATATTCTAGAATGGGAGTGTAAGGACCAATGTTTTGTATTTTTCTTCCTGAAATCTTTCAATAGGTTAGAGTAACAAAAATGTATGGGGTTAAGGTAACCGTACTACAATATGGTTAGAATAAGTTTGACGATACGTCATTTTCATTGAGCAAGGGTCTCATATCGATGACACCAACACGGGAGAAAAGAGGCAGTAAATACTCAGCTTCTATTCTCGAAAACGGCATTGGATAATGAAAAGGAGTTGCGATATGGGGCAGTGATTTTACAACAGCCTGTGGAGGCACACACCTTTCCAAAAAAACTTGCACATTGAGGAGGGGGTAGGGGTGGCTGGGGGCTTCTGCTTCAAAAAGTTCCGTGCCCCTTCCCCCCCCCCCCCAACAAAAAAAAAGGAGAAAGGAAAAGGAACGAAAAGAAAAGAAAAAGAAAGGTAGAATAATATAAATAAAAAATTAAATGAAAAAGAAAAAAGGAAGTATTTTTTTCTTCTTTCTTTTCACTCCTATTAACCCCAGCCACTTTCTTTTAACATGATTCCATTAGTTCCATCAAGTATATGATACCGTCAAACCATATTTTGTTCCATTTTGTAGGACCGATATCGCTTTGCAAAACCAATTGCACACAGAGCTCATTTCGTACTTTGGGCTCTATTTAAAGTTCATGCACACTAAAAAAACAACTCAGCCGAGCAAAATATTTTTTTTTAAAGGCGTTGTTATATTGTTATAATAAATATCTTGATTATCGGACGGGCGATTGGCTTGTAAACTTCATGGGATTCCTGACTGACCTAAAGGTTTATAACTATGATTGCAGCATGAGTTAAATCCAGGATTTTGTTTAGAATCTGAGACAAAGATGATTCCTTTAATCATTACAGGTTTATATATTTTAAAAGATCTAAATGGCTGATCTTTAAAAATATCTCCCCGCGATTCAGCCTCCTTTAAAACAGGCTTAAACAATAACATGAACTTTTTAACAACACAGAGGGAGTATATTTAAAATAGTTTACTGTCAGCAGCGATGACAATCCCAGGCGTGCCAGGACTCGGTTCTAAAAGTGGAGAGAGAAAAACAAATTTGTAGGAAATAATAGTTTACAGCTACATCACAATATATTTCGAAGAAGATCTGAAAATAGAATTGCAGGGTTATTATTATATCGGCAGAGATTCCATCGCAGGCGCGGATCCAGGGGGGGGGGGCCGAGCGGGCCTTGGCCCCCCCCCCCCGCAAAAAAAAAAAAAAAAAAAGAGAGAAGAAAGGAAAAGAAGGGAAAGGGAAAGAGGAGAGAAAGGGAAAGAAAGAAGAGGAAGAAAAGAAAAGGGGGAAGAAGGAGATCGGGGGGCCGAAAGGGCTTTGCCTCCCCCGGCTGCTGACCCCCCCCCCCCCCCCCCAATCAAAAAAATAAGAGAGAAGGAAGGAAAGGGAAAGAAAAAAGAAAAATAGGAGATACTGGCGTACTGATAGGGGGGGGGGGGGGTTGGGGGAAATCAAATTCAAACGTGGTTTATTTCTAATTCCACAACGGTGGATTACAAATAATGCTGAAATTACATAATTTCCGAGATTTTTCCTCACTTTTTTAGTAAATTATACGTTTGTATGTGTTTGTTGGAAAATGACAAATTCCTAAATTACAGCCAGGCAAGAAATCTGATTCTTGAGATTCCTATATGTCAGGGCCCGAGGTAAGGCCGCGATCGGGAGCCTCGAGCTCCCTCCCCCTCCCCCCCCCCCCCCCCACTTTTTTGAAAAAGTATATTAAAGAGAAATAAAATAGAAGGAGAGCAAGAAAGAAAGAATAGTTATATTAACTGCCAGTGTTAAAAAATAATGAGGCATCAAAATATGCTCATCTGACCGTGATTAAATGCCTAAAACCCCTAAGCTTCCGGGGGCTCTGCCCCCTGGATTCTACCTAGGGCCCTACGGCGGGCCCTTAGATGTTCATCTGACGGTAATTTAATGCCTAAAACCCCTGATTTTTGGGGGCTCCGCCCCCTGGACCCCACGCCAAATAGTGACCTGCCAGTGTCACAAAATAATAAGGTATAACACAAAAAATGCTCATCTGACCTTAATTAAACGCCTAAATCCCCTGAGCTTCCGGGGCCGGCTCCGCCGCCTCAACCCCACCAGGGGCCCTAAGGCGGGCCCCTGAATGCTTACCTGACCGTAATTTATTGCCTTAAACCCCTGAGCTTGCGGGGTCGGACAAGGTATCAAAATGTGTTTATCTGAACGCAGGCGCTTTGCCAGGGGGGGGGGGGGGGGGCGGTCCCCCCAAATCGGAAGATGACGTAGGAAGCAGGAGCAAAAGAACATCTTTGAAATTCAGACAAGGATTAAAGATAAACTTGAGTTCTGGTAATGCGATTGCAATGTGAAAGAAAAGGTGTGGAATGGATCAGAAAAGTTGATCATATAGCATGTAAGTAATGGTGTGTAATGCAAGGTTCTGGAGTCATCAAAATCATCATAAATTTGGCAGAGTCTTGGTAAAGTAACAATACATTGAAAGATTTATATGGGACAACACACATGGTGTCGGGGCTAGTACTACCCTGATTTCCTTATCTTTCTATGCTCACTACTCAGCCAGTATACATTTTCTTCCAAAATTGTTTGGCACATGACATTTATTTGTAATCTTGAACATTCAGTGTAAGTTTCGTTAGATTCTGTGAGAATTCATTTTCTTTTTTTTACCAGAACTCAAGTTTATCTTTAAGAGTATAGAGAACGGTACAACGCATCGTCTTCTTTCTCTAATAATTAAATGAAACGTCAAAGCTTCGCGCAGGAGATGATCGGGGGGGGGGGGGGGCTGTATTCAGACAAGGAATAAGAATCGAGAACGGTACAGCGAATCGTCTTTTTTCACTCATAATCTTATGAAACGTCAAAGCTTCCGCGCTTCGCGCGGGAGGGGGGAACCTGAATTCAGAGGCGAGAACGGTAATACGAATCTTTAATGATTTAATGAAACGTAAAAGCTTCCGAGCATTGCGCGGGATGGAGGGGGAACTAAATTCCGACGAGGATTATTTTCGAGAACGGTACAACGAATCGTCTTCTTTCTTTAATGATTTAATGAAACGTAAAACCTTCCACGCTTCGCGCGGGAGGGGGGGGGGGGTGGAACTGAATTCAGACGAGGATTAGGAGTCGAGAACGGTACAACGAATCGTCTTCTTTCTTTAATAGTTTAATGAAACGTCAAAGCTTCCGCGATTCGCGCAGGAGGGGAAGAGGGGGGGACTGAATTTACACAAAGATTAAGAGTCGAGGACGGTACAACGAATCGTCTTCTTTCTCTCATAATCTTATGAAACTTAAAACCTTCCGCGCTTCGCGCGGGAGGGGGGGGGGGACCTGAATTCAGACGAGGATTAAGAGTCGAGAACTGTACAACGAATCGTCTTCTTTCTCTAATGATTTAATGAAACGTAAAAGCTTTCGCGCGTCGCGCAGGAGGGGAAGGGGGGGGGGGGGGAGGTTTGAATTTAGACAAGGATTAAGAGTCGAGAACGGTACAATGAATCGTCTTCTTTCTCTAATGATTTAATGAATCGTAAAAGCTTCCACGCTTCGCGCAAAAGGGAGAAAACTGAATTCAGACGAGGATTAAGAGTCGAGAACTGTACAAAGAATCGTCTTGTTTCTCTAATGATTTAATGAAACGTAAAAGCTTCCGCGCTTCGCGCGGGAGGGGGGGGGGAGAATCTAAATTCAGACGAGGATTATTTTCAAAACCGGTACAACGAATCGTCTTCTTTCTCTAATGATTTAAGGAAACTTAAAAGCTTCCGCGCTTCGCGCGGGAGGGGGGGGGGAACATGAATTCAGACGGGGATTAAGAGTCGAGAACTCTACAACGAATCGTCTTCTTTCTCTAATAATTTAATAAATCGAAAAAATTTCCGCGCTTCGCGCGGAATGGGAAAAACTCAATTCAGACGAGAATTATTTTCGAGAACGGTACAACGAACCGTCCTCTTTCTCTAATAATTTAATGAAACGTCAAAGTTTCCGCGTTTCGCGGAGGAGGGGGGGGGGGGGGGGGGGGGACTCGCCCCTCCCTGCACCGACCCCCCCCCTCCCGCAATACGTCACTGTTGGTCACCATTACGTACCAATATTTGGCTCGCATAATTTCAAATTTGGGCCCCCCCCCCCCCCCCCCCCTAAGAAATCCTGGATCCGCGCCTGTTCCATCGTGTGTTTACAAGAACTGACTTAGCCCCCTCAAAATGTTTATCTCAATATACAATGTGGCCCAGAAAGTTAGAATATTTGTTATTACCTCTTTTCATGAAATGATTGTGATAATATGGTTTATTCTTGATAGATATAACGTGTATGTCTTCTTAGAACTTTATTGATTAATCTCTATGGATCTTTAGATTCCTCAATAAAGTTCTGAAAAGATATAAACTTTATTTTGTAGAATAAATCATTTTGCACAATCTTTTCATGAAAAGAGGTAAACAAAAATTATTCCAACTCAGTGAGCACTGATTTTTTTAGGGGCGGATATGGAGCTCTATCTCCTCTAAAATGTCAGAAGTACAAAATGAACTCATAATCAAAAGTTATTTAATAAATGTATTTTTAAAGAATTCATTGGAATCAAATATTGATGGTATCCATGAACATGATTTTGTAATCCTCAGCATCGAGTCAATCGCCCTCTATGTCTTTTGATGACATTTTTCTTGTTGAAAGACAATGAAACTTATTAAGTTATCAAATATCCCACCGAATTTCATCATGTATGATAAACGATTAGCGTGTCCGAGGTGCTTTGAGGCTGAAGCTCCCCTTTACGCCCTCCTATTACCCCAGAAAAAAAGTTTATCGCAGTCTTCTTGACTGTCTAGAATAGCTGATCCTTTGGCCCCTGTGGTCTTCTGTGGATCTTATAAGCGATACTGTTTGTCATTGTATGTTTGAAAAAGGCGAGCATTTTCAGCCAACATACTTCTGAAATGCATACAAAAATGATGGGCTCCTAAAAATAACATTTGAACACTATGGGCACATTTTATTAAAAAAACAAATTAAAAACAAAATCAGTCTGTGCCCTTGTTTTCAGCACTAAATTTCACTTAGGAATCTGCATTTCTTTTAAATGAACACCATTTTCCTGTTGGAGCCGTATGTGTACCGAACTAGAGATAATGGATCGTATTCATAAAACTAGTAAAATGCTATTGCAATAATAATATATGTTAAGCGCTTAGAGACGGCATTTTGTATTAAGTTTTATTAAGATCCAGATTTATTATTATTATACACCTGTATAGTTTATAGGAAGTTTGTTTTGTTTTATGTTTTTAGATCGACAAACAAACCACTTTTAGTTGTACTTTCTATGTTCAAATATTTTAGGGCATATGGCAAGACTGTTCAGTCAGTGACGATTATAACGGAAGACTTTAAATAATATCACAATGCACTTTTGTTTTTACTAAAATTAAATGTTGTTTGACTGTCAACCAATCATCTTGATTCAGCTATATCCTCATGTTGGTATTGTACAGAACAAGGAATCATGGTGTAATTTGAATTATTGTCATTTCAAACAGTCTTCTGTTTTAAAGATTTATCCAAGAAACTTGCTTTTTTTCTGTAGAAACGGTTTCTAATGTCTTTCTCTTTTGTGTTCGCTTTATTCCCATGTAGTACTATACTAGTAATATATATACTAGTAATGTATATACTAGTAATATAATGTACTAGTAATGCAATACAAGAAGTGATTCTCTTGAAATGCTTTATTTTGATTATGAATAGACATACACATTTCATGTAGTCATGAATTTTGATCAGACAAGACATTGTAGTTTCATGTCCCTAAATCTGTGTCTCGTGCCTTTCCTTGATTGTTTGTTTTTTTCTCTCTCTCTCTCTCTCTCTCTTTCTCTCTCTGTGTCTGTCCGTCTGTCTCTCTCTCTCTCTCTCTGTCTCTCTCACTCATCCTCTTGAGGCCTTTTCCCCTCTACAATGAAACAAAAGTTCATACATTTATATTTAACTTCTATATGATCTCTCTTCACCCTTCTCTCGCGTGTAGGATAGCTCTGTAATCTGATAAATGAGTATCACAGGATCAGTATATTTACATGAACAGGGTTTATTAAAATCTGCCAGATACATGATTTTTTTTCTCTCATTTTGCTAGTTAAAAAAGTAACAAAAGTGTTGCATAGTTATGAAAATACTTGCTGCATGTCGGTATGAAAGCCCATTCTAATTATGCTTGAATGCTACTTTATCCTCAGTAAACATTTATTGAAATATTTAATGGATTCACAGATATCTTTCAAACCAGGCAGTAGAAATGCACATGACTTTGCTTTATAAATAAGTGTGTGTTTTCTTCGAATCCTTAGAAGCATTCGCGAGTTGAAAGTTATTAGAGATGGAATTACAACTCGGACTCTGACGCGACATGATTTAGTCATCCCTTGAGAATTCATGCGATTGACGGTGATGTGCCGTGACTCCACTTCTAGTGAGAATTCAAATCTAATTGAATCTATGGACAGTTTTGTCTGGAGAGCCCCGATTACTTGATTGCTGAGAGAGGTGTGTTTGGCATGCTATACTTACACGCACTGATATAAAGAATGGACAAAATTAGAAAAGAAAGTACTCAAACATGGAAAAAACCTAATCCTAGAGTCAAACATAAATAGATAACAACAGATATGATACCAACAGTTGTAAATAAACAAAACTACATATAAGCACCCAATCGCATTATACCATATAATACATACACAAATATTTTCAAACAACATTCAATAATGTTATTTTGCGTTATACTGACTGGTCTGTTTGAATTCTGTACAGAAATTAGAAACTTATCTATGAATTGATATCTACTGATTAAATAGTTATTATTATGTATAAAAAGCTTCACAATTTTTTTCACATTTACTTCGCCATTCTGTTTTGTTCTGTACAGTTAACTTCTAAACTACATGTACTTACAATGAAACCATGATTATTTGTTATCTCAAGACAATATCTCTTCCACGGATTCATTTAGGGTTAGAACCGGGAATCACGGATCAAAACAGGTTAAAGGGAATAAATAAGGCAGTGACGTTACTCCATTCTTTTGCCAATTCCAATCATGTTTAATTTGAATTTCAAAGACTATAGCAGAAGTCAAATAATTGATGGTTTTAAATCCGAGGAAGTTTAGAAATTGGCCGAAGAGACTTATATCTCACCAACATTTTGTCCAATATTACAATATAAAACACTTTCCTATCAAACCAATCCATCACTAGACTACCTCTCATCATATCTTCTTGAACTCTCCACAATGAATGTAAATTGAGTTGTGAGAATGTAAACAAATTGAGAATATTTTTAACATCAATAACCAGTAAAAATGCAAATAACTTACTGAGCACCATAGTGAAAATATCTAAATAATAATAATAATAATATTCAATTTGTATATAGCGCTTAATACAAATGTCTCTAAGCGCTTTACAAATATAAAACAATCATTACTATATTAATCAGATCTTGCTTTTAATAGAAAAGTTCAAGACTCAATACTTTTGGGGTAAAAAATACAAACACACCCGACACTGATGTTGATAAAAAATGTCCAAATTTATGTAAGCATAAAAGGCACTTAAACTTGAAAATACAGCATTTCATTTAAAAAACGTTAGTTATGCAGTGTAGCCTCTATAGCAAATATAGACAATTTTACTGTGCACAAAGTCAATGATATAGCACACTATGACAGCCTTTAAGTACATGAAGGTAGAGGTGTGCAGTTTACAGTTAAGATCAACTAAGAATTAAAAAAAAAAAAAAAACAAAAACAAATCCAATGTGCCTTTAATGGCTAGATGAAATAGATCATCAACTGAATCGGAACATGTTGAATGAAGATGACATCACTCTAATGTTAATTCGAAAGAACATCCAGCCAGCTTTTAAAGCTCAAATATTTGCTAGACGTTAATATTATCTATAACCCAGACACTAGTGAGTTCATACATAGTATTGAATGTAATTATAACTATCAAAAGTAGGAGGTAATGTAATGGGGGAAATGATGCTAAGGTTTACTTATCAATCTTTTAAGTTAATTCCATAAAAACTGGTCTTCAATGATCGATCTACTTTTGTTAAGAAGTGGAACAATTATGGGAAATTATCTATTTTTTCTTTATGGGGCAGTAGGACTCTCAGTGCAGCTCCTGTAATAAGCTGCCTTGGTTTGTATATCCATTAGTATCTGCATCATTTTCATATTCAATGCAGCGATTTCTGCTGTTAGGTCGTGCAGTGTGGCGTTGTTGTTGTTAAAGGTAGTTTCCATTTCTGTAACAGATGAAAAAAAATAAAGAAGATGAACATGATTTAGTATAACTATAAGTGAATGAATGAAACAAGCTATACCAGAATTACGGTAAGCTCTGAATTGATTTCTTTAAAGGAGAAGTGATTTTGAGTGTATTTTCAACATCTATGCAATCGGGTCCAGGCTGAGCTAGGTGCTCAGCATTACTGGATTGGAGAAGTGTAGTAATAACATATTATGTTATGCAGGGCCCGCTGGAAGAGCAGTTTCATAACTGAAGTGGCTACCCTGGGTAAATAAAACGTTATTATTATTATTAGTAGTATTATCTTTAAATTACCCTCTTACATCACCTTGCAAATTGTATCATTTGCAGATTGTATCTATAGGATCTACTTATCATCTATCTATCTATCTACAAGATGAGGCTTGATGAAATCATGGTTGACATTTGATCCACGGCAGCAAATAGGTCAGAAGAGGAATAGCCAACAGCCTGAAGTTTTGAAGACATTCACTTATCCTCCTCAATATTGAAGTGATGAGTTTAAACTCTTCACTGAATTTTTTTTCATTGCTGCCATAAACTATACATTTATAAGATGAATAGTTAATGAAAGGTTCATGACTTACCTTGGAGATCCTCGTAGTCTTTAGTAATCTTTTCCTCAAATGCGATGACATTAAGGAAGAGAGTGTCTGCACGACCTTTGGCCCCTTCGACCTCTGCAACCTTAGCCATAACCTCATCGGATGTCTGGTTGAAGTCTCGCTCCATCTCCTCAACTCTCTGTACACAAAGGAGGAATATGGGTGTGTAATAACATTGATGCTATTGTTTACATAAAAATCATAAAACAAAAATGGAGTAACATCTGCAATAGAATTATGTACTGTGTTTTCCATTAGCTTTATTATACATGTACTTCCCGAGAGCCACAAAATACTGCATGGGCTTTAAAGATAATTTTATTTCACAACAATGAATACCTGATCTTTTCTTTATCTTGAAAGTAAATTTACAGGTATAAATCTCTTTCGTACACAAATGCAAAGTTTCTCTTCTTTAAGGATTAAAACACAAATAATCTTGTGCATTGTTCAATTTTATTAAAGAAAAACTTTGTCTTATCATTGTCAAGTCTTTCTGCTTTGCTTCAAATAACTTTAAAAATTATCCTATTAAAAACAAAGTGAACTTCATTACTATCCTTTTTGGTAAAACAGTACCAACAATGTTGGGAATTAAGTTCGCAATAGCACCATTAGCTTTTTAATATTAATAAAAATGATCCTGAATCTTCCAAAGGTATAGAATTTTTGACAAATGATCTCTCAGAGAACATTTATCCCTTATCATGAGCCATGACTGAACGTTTAAAGACATTACTTACGCCTGCAACATCTAGAGCCTGACCCTCGGCCATCTCTGCCAGGTCAACCGCCTGCGTGACCTTCTCCTGGTTATCTGTGACTTTGAGCTGGACACCTTCCAACTGTGCCTTCATGGCTTCTATCTTCTCAAGAAGGTCGTTGGATTTGTCCTTGGCATTGCCGGCCTCAGATTCAATCTGGATAAAAAAAAAAGAAGAGGCTCAGAATGACATGAGAGTAATGACCTGTACCCTTTGACACATTTCAAGTCATCAGTAAAAGTACATTAACCCATTGTCTACAGAATTCTATCAGTCTCATAGAATTAATGCAGGATCCGGTCCGAATCTACTGGAAACAGGTTAAACATGGAACTAAACTTTGAATCTTCGAAGGAGGGTTGCTCTTTTCACAAGCTACAATGGAAGATTTACATAGCTATAAGTGAGCAAGTTTGATTTGACAAAGATGTAAAAGGATTAAAGCTTGTAGGCCTATAGGAGTAGGGGTCATTTCCAAAATTGTTTTTATTCTCTAGGTAAACGTATGCTCATTATGTGAATTCAAAACCATGTCATTCTATGTTTTATATATATATATATATATATATATATACAGTCAAGCCTGCTTTAGTGACCACCTGTCTACAAAGACCACATTTTTTGTTTCCATTGAAACACGTACTAAAGGAACCTGTACATAAAGACCACCTGTCTATTAAGATCACTTTTCTTGTCTCCCTTGGGTGGTCTTTATAGACAGGTTTCACTGTTTATATTTATATATATATATGTCCCCTTACTCTCTTTACCACCCTCTTAATCTATTTACCTTACTACCCTCTACATCTTTCCCTCTCCTGTCTCTCCCATCTTGTTCCCCTGAGCTTTCCTCCTGGAACCCGTTTCACAAAGCCTTTTTCCAATGACAATTGACAAAAATCAGTGACAAATCTGCTGATAACCAATCAGAAGCAAGGATTTCAGTAGCTTATAACAAAATCAGTCATTTGTCACTGATGACAAGTTTTGTGAAACGCCCCCCTGGTCTCCTTACAACTTACCGAAGTAAGAGATTCTCCTGCATCCTTGATGTCTTGAGTAGCATTATTGATGGCTTCATCGGCAATGTTCTGCGCAGCCTCTGCTTGATTCAAAGCACGTACCACGTCCTCGGCAGAATCCAATACGTCTTCAGCATACTCCCTTCACAAAATGAAGAAAAAAAACATTATAATATAATAACGTTTTATTTACCCAGGGTAGCCACTTCAGTTATGAAACTGCTCTTTCAGCGGGCCCCTGCATAACATCATTGTTATTACTACCCTTCACCAATCTAATATGCTGAGCGCCTAGCTAGAAGGCAGAAGGTCCCATTGTTATAAGTCTTTGGTATGACTCGGCCGGGGTTCGAACCCACGGCCATGAGGCGGGCACTCTAACCACCGAGCCACCATGCCCGTATATCTCGCTCTATCTGGTTAATATCACTTGCATTAGCATACCATTGGTAACAATTTCAGGATATATTCTCAAATCAACCCGACTGGTGATTTATGATGGAAAATATTTTCTTTTTTCACAATCAGTTTAAAAAAAAGGACATGTTTTGTCCGAGCTTCGACTGGCTGTTCTGCAAGCTTCTTCAGATCAGCGTTGTGGTTGATGCTGAATACTTTCATTTGTTAGGCACAGCCAAGATACTTTTCATTACTTGACGCCATATTTTAAAAGATAATTAGGTTATCATTAATGATTTGACTTAGTAGCAGCAAATCTGATTCAACCAAGTTCTATGAGAGGTTTAATTATCCCGAAAAAATTTCAACTGATGAAAAATGGAAGTGGATAAATACCTGGCTGCGTCTGCTCTAGCTTTGAGGTCATTGACACGTTGGAGGTCATCTCGGGTCGCTGCGATGATCTCATCAATATTCTCCAAGGTTGCAATGATATCTTCAATCTGCTCGGCAAGGTCTGTTCATAAAAAAAAAATCACAACTTGATATCACTGGTTTCTTTTAATACGATTAGTATCATATTGTAATCATATATTCTAATAATAATATCAATGTAATATTTGAAATTTACACATTGTTTCTAAAAAAAGCATTGTTATTGTCTCAAGTTATCACTGATTTTAGCTCCTGGTGATTGATAATTTTCATCCCTTGTATGTTCACGTAAGGGTGTTCAAAAAGCACTTCTTTTCTTATAAATCATCATTTCTTATTCAGAGAATAAAAAAGTTTCAAAGTTTCAATAAAGAGCAAACATACTCAGAGCTGCTGCTAGAGAACGTCCTGGATTTAACAGGAAATTGTATCATTAAAACATAAACATCAGCCTAATAACACTCACCTTCAATTTCTTCTGGTGAGAGGGAGATCTTGGTGTTCAGGGTTTCGTTCACCAGAAGTCTAATATCATCAGGTTCCGACTTGGAGCGTCCAAGGAAGTCTGTGATGTTGTTGATGAGGTCTTTGATGTTGATCTGTCCTTGCTCTGCTTCTTGTTTAGCTAGGAGTGCTTGATCATACGCCTGCTGGGCCAAGTCCTGTGCCTCACCAGTACGGTCCTTAGCTTGCATCATCTAATACAGATCAAACATACATGTAACAGTTAAAGGTAATTCAAAATGTTGGTATGGGGTCATGAATTTGTTTCAAATGAACATATTGGAAGCATATGCGATCCTAAAATATTCAGTGATCGTTGTCGCGGTTGAAATCGAGTCTAAAGTTATGAAATTGTAAATAATAAACTCTTTATGTTGTAAAGCTCCCTCTTAAGGTCAAGATATCAATTAAGCTATAAAACAATGTTTCTTGACTAAAATCGACCGATTAGCTATTCCCGTTTGGAAATTATATATCACAACTACATATTCTGAGATTTTCATGGTCGCAGCTAACATTGTACGGCTGTAGGCGCTGTTTGAAATTTATCAAAATTTACCGGGAGCACTGGTAAATTTGTATATTCAATTTGCTTGAAAGCAGAAGTGTTTTAGGGGTTAAATTTTCTAGTGCTTATACTACATCCACAGGGACACCAAATATATCTAAATTGTAAAGAATTACAATCCATCCAATTTTCAAAATTTCCCCAAACTTTGTATTACCTTACTTGTAAATACCTCTTCATCACACATTTCCTGGTCATGTCTCATATAATAATAATAATAATAATGTTTTATTTACCCAGAGTAGCCACATATATGTGATCTTGGTATGTGAAATTTCCTGGGCTGGTATTCAATTCGATACTTGGTCAGAAAGATGAGTATTTTACTCAGTTTTTTGCTTAGATAAATTACTTAGCCAACTTCAGTATTCAGTTGGTGCTTCTGGATAAGAGATTTAGCCTAAATTTAAGACAGCAGACTTACGCAAATTATTTTGGAAGCATTGATTGTCAGGCTTATGGTTTTCATAAGCAGTTATCATTAGCTGCGCACAATCGTATTAGCGCACATTTAATGAGACCCGTCAATTGCGCATTATTTTTTAAGTGACCATGTGATATCACAATGCTTATCAGTAAGTATTTTGCCTTAAAATGGGCTTTAAGAAAGTAATTGCTAAAAGGAGAATTAACGTTTTGACTATGAAGCATTATCATGACATAGAGAGTAAACGACAATTCATTTGATATAAAAAGCATTGCTGTAGGCAAAATAATATCTTCTTGCAAATACAATAAAAAGACCCAACTTCGCCATATTTACAATGTCGTCTTCTACACAAGGAATCTGTTATTTTGTCAAAATTTCCCTTCAAAACTTCAGGGTTGTGACGTATTGCACAGACAACCTGTCGGTCATAAAATTGCAGGATTGATGTGATTGGCAACACCCGTTTATTGGGTAAACACCTGAATGGTGTCGAATTCCCCACGAGCGCCCACTCTTATCAAATTGTGATAAATCTTGTCAATATGCACCATGTCTACGATTGCATGTATATCCATACCTCATCCAGCATGCTACGGGCCTCCTCTTCTTTCTGGTCCAGCTTCTGATCGGCTTCCGTCGCTCGTCGGAGTGCATCTTCTGCTTTCTGAACAGAGCCACCGCACCCTAGTCCTCCGCACTGACCACACCCTGCTCCTCCACAGATATCACAGGAATCTCCGGGTGAGCCACAGATCTGGTAGACAGACAGGGAAAATACTCAATATTAATCTCATTTTCAATTTATCATACAATAACTTATTAGTTAGTTATTTAGAGAACAGGGCCCCGTTGCACAAAACTTACCATTGATGGTAACTTTGTCATCATTGGTAATTACCATGCAAACCTTGATTTTGATTGGCTGTTGAGCCCTTACCATGGTAGTTGCCATTAATGGCAAAGTTACCATCAATGGTAAGTTTTATGCAACAGGGCCCTGAAGTTTTGAGTAAATTCCTGTGTAAATAAAAAAGTTTTTCCACTTGAACAGCTAACAGATTGCGATGTAATACACTAGCTGGCACAATATATTTTCCAAATATATTTTCGGGATATTACACTTTCGTTCCATGGGTTCAAGAATGTAAGAAATGTGTGAATAAACACCAAGTGATATTCAAATGATTTTATTTCTCATGCAAAACATAATACAATGAATAATTATATTACAAAATATGCATTGAAAAAACAAATATAATAGATAAAGGAACAAGGAAAGAGGAACTAACTAGAAGCAGAGCTAGTTGAATTGTTAGTTCCTCAGATGCTGTTATACAATATAACATGAACAAAGTATGCTTAGAAATTAGTAAATAGAAAAATATGTAGCTAAGAAATTATAGATTTTTTTTGGGAAAAATAAAAGAGAGGAAAAAATGGAGGAAAATCGTAGAAGGCAAAAAGAAGAAAGATACAAAAAAGGAAAATTAATGATTGCAAAAGCTCTAGAATAAGAGATGGATATCGTACCTTTTCATTGAGCCCTGCAAGAAGTCCTTCTAACCCTGTCAATTGATTATCCACATCATCCAACCTGTCCAGATATCCCTGCCTCTCATTCTCAAGGGCAGCGTTCCGTTCACCAATCAGATCCTCTACCTCCTGACGAACGGCTGCTGATTGGTCTAGCGTAGGTTGGGTGTCATCAACACGACCCTCGGCTGCACGGGATAGGTTCTGACTGCGCAGGATGCTGTTCATGGCACCTAGGCGAGATGGGACAGAACATTTAGTTTTGATATATTCAAATGTTTAGTTTATCTGCGTGTCCACAGAAAGAATCATTGAGGTCAACTATTCACTCAGGTCACTTCCTTCTTGGATACTTTCCATAAGATGAGATTTCATACGAATATTTTCATAATTGTCTTATTTGTTTAATACAATGAGTTTTATTTCCATCATTGTCTTATTTCTTACGTGCACGTCTGTGTCTATGATGCACTGCACTTGAATGAGACATTCTGTGGGATTTTAAGAAAGTATTGAAACGTAGCAAAGAATATATGCACGTGCACTACTTCTCCCAAAATTACAATAAGTACTTTGCAAAGAATATATACATGTACTACTCTATCATGATTCTTTCATTATACATGTATTGCATCCTACTTGAACCCACTTTTTATTATCTACATGTTTGTAGATTAAATACGCAGCAGCATCTTAGCTGCTATTTTGAATGATTTTGCTTCATTTAAAGCCCCTCTGCACTAGTTTTGCCAGGAGAGATGAGACATCCCTGCATGGTCACCAACAGGTGGTTATTTCATCAAATCAGCTCTCAATTAACATAAGAAAAGGGGGATCATGGGGGACCAATGGTCACCGATTAGGCATTGTTTGCTATATAGAGAGTGCAGTGTATTGTATTGCAGTGGGGCTTTAAACAGAGACACACAAATCAAATCAATAAAATGATGCAAATGAGAGCTAGGTACCTTCTACATTTGCTGTTCCAAAATCATAGCTTTCTCTCTGCAATCTCTCCGCATCTGCTTTCAGCTCGTCGCCTTCCCTCTCTAGAAGATCAAGCTCCCGGTTTGCGCGAGCGATGTTGCCACGGGTACGCCTCTGCATATCTTCCAGACCCTGTACTTGCTGACGGTATTCTTCAAGAGTTGCTCTGTAAAATGGATTGAACAGAGATTATTTCTTATATATTTCATATTCAACTCGAAAAGGTGTATTGAATTACTGGTTCAATCGTCAATTACATTTTTGTTTAAATTGTAAAATTTATGTTGCTGAAATTTTCACAGATTAAAATATTGTGGCAGATAGCCACCCTGAAAATATAATGCCAGGAGCGTCACAACCTGATGGACATGTGCGCTATATAAGAAGCCACCAATATTATATAAATACATATTGATACAGTCAATTAGAAGAAGAAAAATGAAACCTTCCTCGTATACATAACTTCTAGTTTACGCAAAAGGCACCATACAACTTTCTAACTGTCCAACAAAATTCACAAATTTTGCGAGGTATCTGTGCAAAATTCTAGTCTAAAATTTGCAAAATATCAGAAGTACCTTAATTTTTAAAGAAAAAATTCATTAAACACAGTTTTACAATAAGCTGCATAAAAAGCTCTGAAGTAATACTTTAAAGAAGATGTAGAACTTTAAAGGGATTGGGTAACTTTGTCTCAGATTCTGAAACAAAATCCTGGACTTAGCTCATGCTGCAATGATAATTATAAAAGTTTTGGTCAGTCAGGAACCCCATGACTTTTACAAGCCGATCGCCTGTATGATTATCAAGATATTTATGATTGGAAATCAAAATTCAAAAACTTGTTTTCCTAACGGTTTTCATAACACTACAGGTTATTGGGGAAAACAAGTATGGTAAAACCGGTCACTCTAAGATTTGAACTTTTTTGAGGCACTTCTTGATCATTTTGAAGCGCAATTTGTTTAGGGCTTCAATATTACACCATATCACATACACTGATAACACGTAGGGCCGTGCATCTCAGATTTAACATTGTTAAACGATGCCTTTAAGAGAGACGTAGACAAACGTACCTGATGTCATCTAGCTCACTCTGGATGTTATCTACGTCTGTTTCAGTCACAGAGGGCGCTCCTCTGATCAGAGATTCAGCGTAATCTACCAGACCTTCAAGACGGCTGAACTCTCTATCATAGACACCCGACACTCCAGATACCTTGATGTTTCGAGCACGAGCAATCAGATCATAAGTCTCATCTAGATAAAAATAGAAAAAACAAGAATAGACGTTTATGAAGTTAGATTACTGCACTTTTCAATAATTTGCTTTCATGTCTCTGCAATTGATGTTTATAATGATTGATTATTATTAATCTTGTCCTTATTTTGATATTTTCTTTAGTTCATGAAATAGTAGTTATGTGTAATTTTGTTGTTTTAGTATTGTAAAGAGCATTGTTATTTTCTCTGAAGATGAAATACGCTATAGAAGCCTAGGTTATTATTATTAATATTATTAATGTCAGTCTCAATCATCTTTTCTACTCATAGTTTGTGATGGAAGGAGTCACAAGCAAACACGCACAGACATAGGTAAAAATGACTATCACAGGAGTGATTATATAATTCTCAGAGTGAGTATAATGAAAGAGTCTCCAATATTCATTCAAATTCAAATACCACTTTGTATAAAAATCTTTTATATGCACCTGTACATTAAGAATCAAAATGTCAAAGAATGGAAGGGTTATAATGAATTTTAGCATCTTGTTAAGTTTTACTATCACCTAAAACTCCTGATTCATTTAATAGCAATATTATCCAGTCTCACATAGACCTACAGCTTATTCTAGTCTTAATGTATAACTAGGCTGTAACATAATATATTATCTTATAGGGCATATCAAAAATGACATTTAACAGATTTCTATTGAACAAGCAATTGAAACAGGGGGTGTTTCACAAAGATGCTAAGTCGAACTTAACTCTACATTGGACTTAAAAATTATGGAGAGCCATTTGTAGCCTAAGGATAAAATATATTCAAAAGCAAAGACTAAAGTATTTTAGACTTTACATAAATTCCATATCAAGAACATGAAATTTCCTTGATAATAACATAATTATGCATGATTTGAATCAACATATATGCCTTTTAAAATAACTTTCACAAAATATTTTCAAAGATGCTATTAACGGCTATCCATGATTTTTAAGTCCAACTTAGGATCTTTGTGAAACACCCCCAGCACTTTTAAATGACTGGTATCAGTCTGGAACCCTGGAGCTTTAGCTATGAACTCACTCCTGAGATGGAGGATGGTGAGATCCCAGTCATCGAAGCATTCTCCACACGGTTCACAGCGTGGCAGTTCTCCTGTGGTGCCGCGAGCACACTGGTCGCACCTGTACCCTGTGACTCCTGGAAGACATACACACTGTCCTGTAGCTCGTTCACACTGGCTGGTAGCTGACCCTTGTTCGTCACAGTCGCATTCTAGAATGTATAAACGCAAATGCTTGGGCATTAGAGTCACATATTCTATCGTAACAGAGAAATAAAAGTGCAACAGGAGCCACTTTTGATGAAAATTGAGTTATTGATACCAGAATATTGTTCACTAAAGTACCTGTCTTTTCAAAAAAATTATTTACCTAAATTTCGGGAGCAATTATGAAAAAGTGCACCTTCTAATATCACTTTTCCATAGACGCTTGTACCAAATCTGGTAAACAATTTCTTTCTTTCTCTGTACTTACAAAAATGGACTTAGCTCCTTTTGGAATTAAACTCTTCAAATATAAACCCTTGGGCATCGTAATCACATTCTTTTATAAGAAAGGAATGTGTTGGACTACGTAGGAATGAACCTATGGAAATAGGCTTTTGTACAGCAAGGTTACAGTGTACATATACATCATACCACAACCACATAATGAAAGAGGTAGTAGACAGGTAGTACAAATACATATACCCTTGTGTATAACTGTTAAATCCTATCATAGCTATGAAAACGGTAATGTAATTTTTCAAAAATAATTTCAAAAGACACAAGTATAGTGTTGCCAGTATGAAAATAGTAATATTATTCTATAAAATTAATCAATGAAAAGATGCTATAAATTTCACATAGAATTAATAACCATGTGCATACATGAATACATACATGTATATCTATCTATATTTCTGTTCCTTCTCTATTTTTTCTCGAAATTCATGGGATTTTGTTGAACCTTACCGTAGCATCCTTCCCTAGGATCTCCCCAGAAGTTAGCCTCACAGTCACAGCATTCCCTTCCACCAAAGCCAGACCTACAGGCACACTGACCGGTGAACTGTATCAAAAGATCAAATATTTAAACGTTTCATCAGGAAGAATTCTTTGGTTTCATCAAGTGTAATGCAAAGACTGTGGTTGAACTGTTGAATTATCTTTGATGGTGGTGTACAATAACATTTATGAACAAAAAACAACCTTGGAGTTGAAATACTTGTTTCCTTATGTTACTGTTCAACAACAAGGAATTTTGTCTGCAGTTGTCCTGGTCAAGCCAGGTGATATAGATGGGTACCTAGCAAGTCTAATTCATTAAAATTGACCATCTGAAGAGGAACTTAAAGTTACAACTAGGCTTACTTTTCTCGAGTCCATAGGCTAATATAAAGATGGTTGTAATCATCCCAAACACACGTTTTCAGATCTCTTGACGTTCGCCATTAAGTTCACAACCAGAAGTGCTTATCTCGAGGGAGACATGCACACCATCTGTTCCCTCATGTAGACACCAATCTCACAATTCTAATCATTTACAAGTTGATTGTCATCAGATAGATATATCAGTGCTTATATACCTCTCTTTAGAAATCTAGCCATCTGATTGGTCGAAATTGCAGTCGTGATTTTGGATATTCCCGCAAAGAGACGAACACATAGTCAATAGTTCATGAGTGATATCCGTTGCCCCGGGTAACAGGCAAAAAAAGGACATATATAAAAGACATATCGACTGCTTTAATATTCCAAAGCAGTTGATATCTCTATACTAACAAATGCAAATAATTTCATATTTCTGCAGCTTACCTCATCGCATCTTGATGAGACGGCTCCATACGGGCAGCAGTTACACGCCTCACATCCCGTGCCACTAGCCAGCTTCCAATGGTCTTGAGCACAACGGTCACACTGCTGACCGAGTACATTAGGTAGACATGGACACTGACCGCTTACAGGGTCACAAACACCACAGTTATTATCCAGGTCACACTGTGAGCGGTCTGTTCCGAGGACGTTACACTGGCAATCTATGGTGAAGTGAAAGAGCAAGGACAAAATAAAGATAACAGAGAGGACTATTCTGTTTACTGCACCATTTTATAAAATTCTTGCTTGCATAAGATTTTTATTTCATTTATTCATTAATGACACGACAACTGTCTGGTGATCTGTTATGTACCCGATACAAAGGAATTAAAAACAGAGTATTCAGGGAAGATGATGAGTTTAAAGGTATAGACCAGTTTTGGAAACGCCCCCCTCTCAAAAAATGAAATGGAAGCTCTTATTATCAATCATGTGAAAGGATATGTTTTGACTAATACGTAATGATATCCGGCCTGGATAGATATTGCATAGTCACATATACATCTTTCTGTGTACAGTATTGGAACTTTACCAAGACTGGACCAAATTTGTAATCATTTTGATGATTCCAGAACCTTGCATTACACACCAATACTTTCTTTTACAATGCAATCCCATGACCAGAACTGGTTTATACCTTTAACCCCAATATAAATATTCCTTTGGAAAAAAAAAAGGCAGAAAGAAGCAAGATATTCTTGTCATACCTCTGCATGTTCGTTGGATTGCATCTCCGTAGAATCCTGGAGCACACTGTTCACAGTTGAAGCCATCGGTGTTGTAGAGACACTGCAAGCATTTACCACTCCTGGCGTCACAGTTTCCTGGTGTACTAGATAGGGTATTACCATTACAGCTGCAAAGGTTACAAACACCTCTAGCTTCAGTCGGGTTGCCAAAGTAGTTGTTGTCGCACTGGTCACAGCGGATACCTGATAAAAATACACACAATATACAAGACTTTATATAATGGGTGGAGATTTTATACTCTTGAGCAACTGACTTTATCCCAGCACAAAAAAAGACAAGTAATAAACATAATTTTTTACATTATGTTTCTACTCATTAGAGGATGACAAAAAAATGTTCCTTGATTATTATCCTCTGGTCCTTTTAAGTCAAGCCTATTCCATACACTCAGTGTCCAAATGCAATATATAACAATATAATAATGAACACCAAACAGGGTCTAGCGGTATGTATTTTTAGAACCAAAGCAAAATGTAACATGTAGTTTTTAAAATGTAATTTAAATCTAAAAGTTGGACTATATCACCTGAGCAGCATTACACTATTCCCTTCCTGTATTTCTCATTCTAGTATGTCACCTAATACTCTGACATTGGCTAAAGTGTATCTATCCAACACCCATAATCATTTTCTATCCTAACATCAATAACATTCCCCATGGTTTCTTACCTGTGTATCCTGAGAAGCAATCACACTGAACAGTTTGAGTAGCCTGGTCTAACTGACAAGTCTCTGAAAACTGATTCCCGCTACCGGCTCCTCCTGGGCAAAGGCATGCCTGACATGGCAACGCAGAGCCTCTTGTGGGATCTCCATAGTAACCACGCTTGCAACTGATTAAACAATCAAAATCATGATAGCATTCAATAGTAGGTTTAATCATCCTTCCATGGCAAAGATTTTGCTGAGATGGTCAACTATCAATAAACACACTCTTTACCACAATATAATACAGTCAATCAGCAAATCTGAATACACTCAAATATAAAGCTATCCTTGTACTGGAAACAAAGAGTTTCCTTATCCATAAGTTAAGAAAAAGTATTTCTAAGAACAAAGTAGAATTCGTTTTACCAATCACTTTACAAAAAATAATATTGAGAAAAAGTTACAATAAGAAGAATGAAAAGAACTTTGAGCTTTATAAAACTGAAACATGAACCAAACTATATCCTGCTTGCATATGTATCATGAAAACACTGATTGCTTAAATATTGAATAAATATTGATTAAGGTACTGTTACAACAACTCTCACAATTGTATGTAGACCTAGAGCCATCTCAGGTTGTTTGCAAATTGTAACTTTTTTCTTTCTGTTTATGTACCTTTCACATTCAAACCCAGCGGTGTTGCTCTGGCAATCGATACACTCTCCTGTACGTGGATCACAAATGTCAGCGTGTCCATTGCAATTACAACGTTGGCAGTTGGGGAAGTTCCAGAATCCTGGTTGACATTCATTACATTGCTGTCCGTATGTGTTGGGTCTGCAGGGGCACTGGCCCGTTAGCTGATTGCAGAACTCGTTCAGTGAGCCAGTTCCGTCACAGTCACAGGCTGCAGATAGAGAAGTGTATAGAGGCATGGGTAGTTGGATACTTGAAATATGGTCGTACAAAATGAGAGAGATGTGATTGTAATACTGACTGATAATATTAAAAGAAAATCAAAAGCATTTGAATCTTTGAATAAAGATATCAAACTGTTTACATCAGGATCTTTGCATAAAGAAATCAGGAAATGACGCTTAACATATTTCATTTGATAATCATACTTCCTTGTAAAATCACTTGAATTCATACCAAGTAAAATCAGCAAACTGATGTAATGACTTGCTGTATTCTACATGCCATGGGTTATATGTGAGCTGTTATGTGTTACAGGTATTGTGTGATCAATACATCTTCAGGAGCTAATAGATGGGACTATACTTACGAGTACATCCTTCGGGCCCAAAGCCATACGTTCCAGGAGCACACTGGTTGCAGGTACGACCGATCACATTGGGTTTGCACTGGCACTGTCCACCAGTCTCGTCACACATGTTGCTGAGTGAGCCGGTTGGATCACATTGGCAAGCTAGAAATATAAACATGAGATCAGTTACCACACAATTGCATATAAAACCTGTCTGCACTAGTTTGGCCAGGGGCAATTAGACCTCCCTGTAAGGTCACTGACAGGTGGTTAACGCATCAAATCAGCTCTCAATTAACTTAAGAAAAAGGGGATCTTTGGGGACCAACAGGCACCGATTAGGCATTGTTTGCTATATAGAGGGCGCAAGTAGCTATAAGTAGTGCAGTGGGGCTTAAATCTAATGTAAAGAGGAACTGTTGCGAAGAAAAGCTCTCTATTCCTTGCTTCGTGTTAGACACTGAATTCTTTTGAAATGGGACTTTTTAAAAATCTTTATGACTATTTCACATGGTGTATCTCACCTTCCTCTGATTTTCATGAGAACAAAATTAGAAGTAAATTGTAATGGTTTATCACAACAAAAATAAATGCAGATCAATAGCTGATCTTTGTTTGCTTTATGATTGAACAAATTAATGCACATTATAATAAAATCAACAAAGAATGGACATTCATCTCTAAATGGAATTTACATTTAAAGGGATTGGGTAACTTTGTCTCAGATTCTAAAACAAAATCTTAGCTCATGCTGCAATGATAATTATAAACCTTTAGGTTAGTCAGGAACCCCATGACTTTTACAAGCCGATTGCTTGTCTGATTATCAAAATATATTTATGATTGGGAATAGAAATCAAATTTTGCATTTTCCAAACGGTTTTCATAACACTACAGTCTATTAGGGAAAACAAGTATGGTAAAACCGGTCACTCAAAGATTTTTACTCTTTTGAGGCACTTCATGATCATTTTGAAGCATGATTTTTTTAAGGGCTTCAATATTATACCATATCACAGATACTGATGACACGTAGGGCCATGCATCTTAGATTTAACATTGTTGAATGATGCCTTTAAGAAAGAAATATTCACAAGAATAGCTTTCCTGACTGATTCTCTTTCTAAAAACGTGAAGTTATTATAATAAAGACAGAGAAGATGACTTACGAAGTGCGCCATCAAATGCGAGTGCTGACATACTGAACATGAGTTCTTTGCAGATATCTGACAGAGGTGAATGTACAGCTGACATATGTGCCTCTCCGCATCGGTAGTAATCCCACTGCTCACGACGATACTGCTCGATTGGGTCTGGTCCTTGGAAGATGGGGTAGATGGTTGCCCTCGGCATCACAACCAACTACAAATGTATAAGAACAAGGAATGGATGTAATGCATCTTAACACTTTAATACCTTTAAAGAGTCATCATCATCATCATCATCTATACGGGAGTTTAGGATATCCTGTAGGTCTCCGGGTCAGATCACTTGGTACATTAGTAAAGGTCTATATCAGTGCATGCGTGGATGTCAGACTATGCTATAACAAAGTGTTTGTTTGACCAAAAAGAATCCAAGCTGTGTTTAAATGAGTTGATGCTGATAGCAGTTACTAGAGACACTGGTAAACTGTTCAAAGAGTGGATAACCCGTTTGTTAAAACAGTTACTCCTGACATTCAATCAACAGTGAGTAGTGAATAACTTCAATGAATGGCCTCTTGTTCTCTGATACTGTGATTTCACAAAAAAGCATTCTGGATAGAGTCTATCTAGATCTATACAATGAAATATCTTGAAAACTTGGATCATGTCCCCTCTTGCGCTCCGGTATTGTAAAGAGTACAGCTCCAATGAGACCAACAACAGACCGACAAACAATGACCAAGAAATCACGTCTAATGGTCAAGAATTTGTCTGTTTGGTGTATTGTTTGTAGTCATCTGGTGATGTGACAGAATACTTAGCATTGTCAACTAAGAGAAATCTAACTTCTTTACATGTGCATGAAAATTTCAAATTCTCACGTGCCTAAATGGAATAAATCAGTTTCAATGGCTATTTTTATACATGTTTTCATGCAGCCATTCTATGAACACTAAATGTTCCACTTCTTTGTTTCAAAGCCACTTTTGACACTATTCTTTGAATATAATGTGGACATGTAAGGTGCGCTACAGTATGGGATTTTAGTGGTAACTCTCTGAACAGTACTTACAGAGTCGAGAAGAATCTGTGCATTGCTATCCTGGTTATCAGAGCTGTATCGAGTGAAGTCGACACGGATGGTGTATGTCTTGCCTGTCTCAAGGCACACTGGATTACTAAGAACAACGTGTCTGGAAGAAGAAAAAAAATGACAGATGGGTATTCAATACGGTATATATAAAAAAAAATTGTGATCATACTGAACATAATACATGTTGTAATATATAAACTTTCAACATACATTATTTTTAGCTATAAGCCCTGTTTCTCTATAGATGTTTAAATATTATATGAAACATAACTTTTGCATGAAAAAAGAACCACAGTTATTCAATATACTACACAAAAATAATCCTAGTGAATAACAAAAATCCAGCTATCAATCTTTCAATATTACCAGTTGATTTGTAACATACATGATTACAAATATCTTTTCATGACTGACTAGCACGATATCATTTCTCTTAGGGAGTGAGGATAACAAATCTAATAAGAACAGAAGAACAAAAAAAGAAATGCCTGCATACAAATTACTGCTGAAATAATCATAAGGAATCAATCATCAATGAATACAAATTTGGGATCTTACTTTATATAGGTACATCTCTCCAACTCAATAAGGTAAACCTTGACTAAAGGATACAATTGACTTCATGAGCATAATTTGAAGACTATTAATCGATCTTAATCAATCCATAATCAACCATGATCAACACATACCATCTGCTGAGCATCAGAAGAGCATGAACTCTGTGCCTGCATCTCAGCAGAGAATACATGTCATGCGACTGTGTATTTACAGTTAATTGCTGTTTGGTCTACACCCAGTTCATCTTCTAACCAATTGGTCTACTTCCATAGGTCTAAACCAAGCCTGTTTACTATCCACATGGTCTCATTTCCAATATGTCTACTACCCATTCGGTCATTTGCTCAATCAGTCTCATTGTCAGTCAGTCTAATTGCCATTTTGTCTAATGCCCATTTTGTCTACTATCCATATGGTCTACTAATTATGCAATCATAAATGATAATAATCATCAAATGATAATTGAAACTTATGGATGGTTGACGAAAATGGGCATTAGAACAGTATGGAAATTGGACTAAATGACTATTTGCCTAAATGGTCATTAAGCCCAACTGATAAGTGGACAAAATGATTATTAGACCCTGTGTATAGTAGGCCAGCTGGGTGTAGACCTTGTGGGAATAGATGAACTGGTTGTAGACCAAACGGGATTCACCGTATTTACCTGCTTCCTGAAGGCAGTGTTGTCACCAGAAGATCATCTTGAGGGATGGTGTTACCACAGACACTCTGTGTTGGGATGTCACCAGGACGATTGATGGTAATCCTAACATCTTCCCACACACCTGGGAGCTGAAAGAAACATTAAATCCAATTTGGTTTATTAATTATCAATAAATCCACAACAACAAAATGTCTAGATTCCAACAATACCTCACTTTAATACAACTCAAAGATACAAATATAGGAAACATGCAATAGATTCACGTAACAGGTCAGTAGCAAGCAAAGTTATATCTACATGGAAAATGTTAGTGCATTATGAATAATTTGTTGACAGAAACACGTAAAAGGCCATAACTCTGTGTTAAATGATGTTTGGTAAATGCTCATCCTGCTTTCAAGAATAAAAAATGTTCTATGACTTACAATGTCTTCATCTAATCATAGATTTACCAACTCCTCTTTAGAGTATAAATAAAGAACAAGTTAACATGATACAGTCAAACCTGCTTTAGTGACCACCTGTCAACAAAGACAATTTTTTTTGTTTCCCCTGAAAATGGTTTCTCATTGAAACATGTACTATAGGCACCTGTCTACAAAGACCACCTGCCTACAAAGACTACTTATTGGTCTCCTCTGGGTGGTCTTTGTAGACAGGTTTCACTGTACAAATCAGATTCACCATTGTGTTTGCCGCCCTCTTGAGGCATAATATTCACCGCAACTTGTGCACAGCCATATCTCAATCAATGGTCATTTCATTAAATAAAGTGTTTCTATCCTAACATGGTGGCAGCGGTGGGATCGAAATGTCTCTATCTTTGGATTTGTTACCAATATACCTTACAATAAAAGTATTAAACATACGTGGCACTTACCAATGGTTCATATCTGAGGATGAGATCGTAATTACCAGACATTGGAAGATTACTAACAGTAAACTCAATGCCCCCTCCTTCGTGTACCCTCATAAAACCAGGTCCAGTCCAACCAATGTATTCACTTTCTCTCATACGTGGATAATAGTCAACCAGCTGTGAACGATAAAAATATCACATGTAAAATGCTAACAGACAATTGGTACAGAAAAATCATAGCAAACACAGTCAGGAGCATCGCTGACTAATGTAACATGGGAAATAAATCATATGATAGTATCATCTTTAATTTTTTTGAAAAATTGCTTTAGTGATGACCAATGCAGGACCTCTCTCTTTAGAGTCCTAACATTAAAACCTGTATCAAGCCTCCTGTACTTAAAGAACATTTGCATAATCTCCTGAGGCCATATTTCTTGTTTCCTCTGAGTCTTCATATGCAGCATCAATAGAGGTCTATGAATGAATATATCAGACCTGACTTTGGTCTCATAAATATTAAATTTAATGAACATTTGGTGTGCAGGAGAAGTTAAATTAATAATTCAAATCTCAAAATGTGTATAATCGAAGGGTAAGATTTACATATCCAGATTTATATGAATTCTAAACAAACAAAGTTCAACGGACATGTACACTCACGGAAAGATCGCCGACAGCTCGTGCATACTCCGCTTCGTAAGTGTAATAGTCCATGTTGACATAAAAGTAGCCAGAGTTGACTTGGCCGCACTGGCGTTCTCCAATGTTACGTCGGCAAGGACATTGTCCCGATGCCTGGTTGCACGAGTTGTTGTACGAACCGCCTGGATCGCACTCGCATTGTTTGCATCCATAGAGATCAGCACTCAGGCCATAATAACCCTCCTGTATAGGGTTAACATGAAACGGATCACCAAATATAAGCTTTGTGGTTTATGTTGAGGAGGAAGGTTAATGCAAATTGTAAAAACATCTATCCTGTGTTTTTTCTACTTCTGATCAATGTTTTCCAAGACGAAAGTCACTTTTATTTTAAATGTTAATAGTCTGTGGTGCTGGACTCTATGAAAAACGACATTAAGAAGTATGTAACATATATAAATCATTAATGCAACTATGAATACAACAATTTTTGAAATAATAATTTAATGTTTATGCATTGACTATTTATGGAAACAGATATCTATGATTTCATTTATTCCATGTAAAATGCTGCACTCTAACTATTAAACCTGCATTCTTTGAGGCAATACTTTCTTTTTATTATCAAGTAAATACACACACACTGTTCTTAGCAGAAAGAGCAATGCATAAGAGAACCATCTGAGTTCAAATTTTTAAAAGTGATGATTGTAGATAATAGTTATTATAATTGCCCTGCCCTAAATTAATGTACAGTAGTTGATAGATACAAATGTAGGTTTGATACTTACGTAACACCTGTCACAGTTTTGACCAGTGACGTATCTCTTACATCTGCAGTTACCTGTAGACTTATCACATCCCATGTTATTCTCAGAACCAAGAAGGTCACATGCACATTCTGAAATAGCAACATAAACATACAATTAATTCATGAATCTGGAATAACTTCCTTTATTTTATCAGGGATGAGATTTCCATAAAACTGAAAAAAATAACTTCCTTTATGGTATTAGGGATGATCTTTCTATAAAAATGAAAAACATGAAGTACTTACACTGTACATTGTCTAATCATCTTGATGCATATAATGAAAAATTCAGTATTTTTCCCAGCACTAATTTCTGAAGAAGTTATGTATAGTTCATTCAAATTGAACAAATAAGCAGATTTATCTTTCCTTTTAAATGTAGCAATGTTGTTAAACTGGTAAAAAAAAGAATTGTCATGCATATAATTTATGCCAAGAAAGAATCCTTATGATTTATTTCAGAGAACGAACAAATAAACATCAATAATGAAATAAAGTGTTACTATATCATACACATGACCCTGACATATTGCATCACGACATAATTCAAACTTATTCCCAATCAAAGAGATCTTTAACTTATAGGGGTTACTAAAGCGAAAAACAATAAATCAACTCCTCCTTCAAAGACGTGTCTCTTGAAGGGATCGCATCGTTACCTCTGCATCCTTCTGGGTTAGCCTCGTTGAGTTCCCAGTATCCATCTTGGCAGGTGTCACATCGTTGACCAGTCACGTAGCGTTTACACAGGCACATCCCGGCGACCATGTCCCCCTGGGTGTGGCTAGCACACTCACCACCATTCTCAGAACCAGCAGGATCACAGTTACATGCTAGGAGTGGCCATTGGATCGAGGGAAGGCGGGCCATTCACAGAGGCAATTATAAAATCAGTGTTAATAGTGGATTCAAATGAAAAGCACACAAGAACTTTCTCTCTCTCGTTTTCTCTCCCTCTCATCAAAATTGCATGCACAAAGAGAAAACTGCTGTTAGTTCTGGCAGGGATGTGCAGAAGATAATATTCTGAAAATAATTCTCAGTTACAAGTTTACCAAATGTACCATATATGCCCTTGAGTTTCTGATCCTACAGTTTTTACTTTATGCTTGCAGTTTACATGTATATAGTTACCGTAAATCTCAGTGTATAAGGCACACTTTTTGCCGCCGAAAAAAATTGAGAGTCGGGGGTGCGCCTTATACACAGGTACAGGAATTTTTTATTTTTTTATTTTTTATTTTCGATTTATGGCGCTATGCCTGGCAATGTCTCCCACCTCAGTAATCAGTGTGTTGACTCAACACTCGGAAACTACAACAACACTAAAATTTGTCTGTCATCTTGGTTTGAAAGTTATCTTTCTAATAGATCTCAATACGTAGTTTATAATAATAATTCCTCAATTTTTTTTATATAACAAATAGTGTACCACAAGGTACTCTTTTGTTTTTAATTTACATTAACGATCTTACACATTCTTCTGAAAACGACATTGTTACTATTATTTGTGACAAGTTTACAAGCACAAATCAGCGCCTTTAACTGCACCTTGATGTTAAATGAAGGTCCTTACCCGCGTAGGTTTTCGGCAACAAAACAACAACAAAACAATTTTTTTTTCCATCCCCAAAATAGGGGTGCGCCTTATACACAGGTGCGCCTTATACACAGAGATTTATGGTACTCTCATCTCTGTTCTATTTTGTTCTGTAAGTTTTTTTCTTCCAATAAACAAATGGCTCTTTTCCTACCAAATATTTCTTAAGGCATAAAATGAGGTTCAATATAATATTTGTATTATAGTTGACAGTATCTCACACATCCCTTGACAAATCAGCACTAACAAAATTAAATTATTTCAATCAACAGTTCAATCAAATGAAGTCAGACATAGATCTTAAATCAAATAAACATAACAGAAATAACCAAAATATCAGAACTGACAAAAACCAACAGAGCATATTAGATACATGTATAACACAAAATCTATAAATACGTAGCATGGCGAATCTTGTTTCTTATCTTCTTTATCTGACTAGAATAAACAAATAAGCATTATCAATGTCAATATGAAGCCATAAAACAAATCAATAATAAATCAAAATCAAATCTTTTGATCTGTTTGCACAGATCACAAAATGAAGCACAGAACAAACAAAAATGGCTAGCAAATCTGCTGTGGTTCTTTAAATTTTATCAAAGCAACAAAGCATTAGGAAGTCCAAATTTCATCACGGATTTCTTTTCAAAAACTCATTAGATGCTCTAGTTTAAGGGACTCTCTCAAGCCACCTTAAATCAACAGTGCAATTTCAATCATTTCCTTTTTGTGAACACTCATTGTTCATGCATCACACCCTCGCCAAAGAGATCAAATATAGGAGGAGATAATGGTGAAACTCACGAACACAGATGTTTGGATCCCTGATGTCCCGATCTGGATGCATGAAGAAGAACGGCTTGCATTGTTCACAGTTACGACCGACGGTATTGTGCAAGCAATTATCACATACACCACCACTAGCACCGTTCGTCAGCCGGTATACTGCTTCATCAAAATGACAGCTTGTTGCATGGTCATTACAGTTACATCCTGAAATAGTGAGGAGAAAAAAAAGAGAAATTATTCAAATACTGCCAATCATATTTAGATATTTTGATTTTAGATCTTTAAAGAAATTATCAGATAGTCTAATATTTGATAGGGTCCTTCACAATGTAAAATGTACATGTATGCAAACATGAGCAACTTGACACATGTTGAGGTAATTAGATTAATAATGACCTTGACCTTTCATTAATTACTTTGAAACCCATGTGGTCTGATCATCTTCACTCTCTCAAATGGAAATATTGCGCATCATCTGCTGAGAGCCAGGATGGTGTTAACTCAAACAGTCCTACACATAGAGCTAATGCCTTTCTGGTTCTCAACATATGATGTCTATTGCCAGCAAGTAATCAGTGAACGTTAATGCCTACATCTCTTTTCAGGTAGTCTCTGGACAGACTTTTGTTTGTTTGGTCTTTCATTCTCGACCAAATAAATCAAAATGTGTTCACATTGGTAACTAATGACTTTTTGGCAAACAACATGACATGCAGCCTTTTCACACACAGCTAAAATTCATCGTATCCAGAGATGATTAGTATAAACGTGTTTAACTTAACAGTTTTAAACATGTTTATAGAAAATTTTCCCTGTGTGAACATCGTTTATACGATGTTGGGATAGATACGAAGTCGCGATTCATTCGTGTTTAAACTGGATGGAGCGTGCACTTTGATTGAAATGACATGACCTTCAATGCGCAATGGCACTTCTGCGCATTTTACGAGCAGTAGTTAATCACGAAACGATTAAAGATCGCACCGAAATTTCTGTGTGTGAATGATGTCGTATGTTCAGGTGATTAGTTTAAAGCCCTTTAAACTAATCATGTTTATAGAATTTTAGCTGTGTGTGAAAAGGCTGATGGTCCGAAGTGTTTCAAGATGAATGAAATCTGATGGTCAGCAATTTAATATTATATTTCTGTGTACAGCTGACTTAAAACACATCCGACTCTCAATCTCAGAGTACACTTTACATGTAGGAAAAACAGAGGTACTGTTCACACATCCGACTGTCATGTGTTTTGAAAACACGTTTTTCCCCCAAACTGGATGTTCCTAATACGATTTGAACTTGCTGACATGTATATCAGTAAGGTAAATTGTAATGATTTAATTGAATGCATGTTGTCAGTTACTCACTTTTACACTCATTATTTTCTCCTCGTAATCCGGCAGGTCTCCATGGCTGGTCGTTGAAGAAGGGCTCACATCGCTCACAGTTCTTTCCTTCTGTGTTATGGATGCATTCGCACTGTCCGTTCACCTATAACAAAAAAAATACACATGAAGAACAAAGAAATGGAATTAAGATAAATCACCCCATAAGATAACAAGATAATACTTTGAAATATATAAATGAACTGCAAAGGAATTTAAGGATTAACAATAACACATAAATGGAATAACATTTATTGTCTGAACCCATCTATTAAAACTTGAACTTTTACAGAAAATGACATATCCAGAATATATAATAGGTAGGTAGCTTGGGTAAGCTGAAAAAACGTTATCAATTTGTATTTTTCTACTACTACTATTGTTTTTTGGAAAGGAGAGACAAGTTAGGAAGATCATCTATCACAATAACTTCCAACGTTGTGTTTACAGTAAAAACAGGCAACATCCTTTTCCATAGACTGTGTAACCTACTAACCTATGCACCATACGACAACCATTTCTTTAGTGCACTTGGCATATATACTAAATCCATTTGTATAAAATTCGTAAAAGAAGGATTCACTTATTTAAAATGAAAAAAGTTTTTTATTAATATAAATGAGATACACAATACATGTATATACATGTATGATAATTTTCACCAAAAAAAAAATCATAACCACACCATCAGTGGACTCCTAACTCGGAAGTGTCTTTCAGATTTTCATAAGACCATATTTTAATAACTGACAGAAGCAGGCCTCCTAGGTAAAAGGAGGGCAAGACTGCACCCCTGACCCTTCCAAGACACCTCACAAAGTAAAGCAAGCAACACCTGCACCAATGTACTTTCTATCAGAGTATAGACTTGACACTGGTAGTGACACATTCTCCATTGTCCTTGTATTAAGTCGGCATAATCTCCCTCAATTATGATTCATGCCACGGTGCTTCTGACTGGGAAGAAATAGATTATTTTTCCCTCCATTATTCACCTTAAAACCGGTCAGTTTTAGCCATTAATGCAAACCCCACACGCTACAAATGATGATACTCAGTATGATAAGAGTCTCACATAATTGAGCGACAAGTGAATAAGGCTGTGAATAATTAGACATCGCATAAGTGACAAGTTCTATGAAAAGAAAAGTTAGGTACCGATACACCTAACAAAGTTGCAGATTTTACAGAGCCTTTATCAGATTTATATCATTATTGTGTACATGTCTCCTTCAATTCCGTTTTCATCTAATCATTTATCTATAAAACTGTATACTTGATTCAATATCCCATTTTTGAGGTAACTTTCTCTACAAGTGTGATATATACTTTTCAAAGTAAAAACAAATATATTCTAACATGATATTCTCAATGGAGCTCCATCATACATACATGTATCAAAATATACCAAAGGGAAACTTGAGCATCCGATCAAGGTATAGGCTACATGTACATACTGAACCGATAATTGACTCCTCTGAAATGCAGCGTCGGCTATGACATAAAAGTCATCCAGTGCCATTGAGCCTTGCTTTGCTAATGAGCAAAAACAAATTAGGTATCAATGACACTAGCCTCGCACAAAGGCTGACCAATGCAGGTTTTTTTCTTCTGACATGGGGGTGATTTTCTTTGTTAAAGGGTGTCATGAAAAGATATTTTTCGTGACAAACTAAAAACCGTTGCATCAAGTGTGCACTGTAAGTATTTATACATAAGAATCTATAAATGCTCCCATGCTTTATGAATATGTATCTTAATTTATCAAAGGTTTGAAAAACTCACTCTATCAGAAAGGAGAATGCCAAAAGTTCATGTAGGGACTTTTGAAACTTTTAAATACAATCCACAAAAGTACAAATTTCTAAAATTTATGTTTTCCACACGATAAACAAAATTAATAATCATGTCTGCCTATAATATAAGACCACCTTTTGGAATTAAGAGAATTGATTCACTTCAAGACGATAGATAGGGATATCCAAATCAAACACGCTGTTGAGCTTGCAATGTTTAGATAAAAGACAGAGTGTATATAGTGGAGGCTAGTTTACTATCATAAGATAACCTTCTTGATTGATGGGGGTAGTGAAAAGACACTTCATCAAACTGGTATGTCACAGAAATAGAAGATGAGGTATGATAGGGATCAAGCAGATCACCTCTACTGGCTGTATCTAGCTACACTGGGTCTGTTTACATTGCAGAGAAACAAATTTGATAAACAGTTTTTTAACTTCCTTTTACAATGCTGGAAAAACTTGTTGCTGCTCTGCATGCATTAGCATAGAAGCGAGGCCGAGAACCAAGTGACCAAACAACTGGAATAATTCACTGGCGTTTTTGAGAGCGAGCATTCACACTGCAAAACCTTTGGAGTTTTGGTCTGTGTTTATAAAACAAACACAGACTCCAAATTTTTTATTTTTTTTCAATTCAGGTTTTTTGTTGTGTTTATGGGTATAGTTGCCTAAGAACTTTGTAAGAACTCCAGAATTTGAGAAAAAATAAGAGGGTTTAGCTAGCAACTTCTAAATGCCCTTTAAATCTTGGTTTGACTCCATTGTAAACTCAAGATATCAACTACTCTAACAAATATTTGAGCAACCATTATAAAGGCTACTCGGATAGAAAAAGAATTGGCAATCCTTTAATGTTTTGCAATATTGTTAACTTTTTTTGGACAAGATATTTTTTCACAAATAAAATGATTCATATGTCAGGTGTCATGCTAATATGTCAACATGCCAACATAGCGATCTTAGGGGAAGTCAATTCTGATATTAAGTTGGTTTTAAAAGAAGCAGAAAAAATGAGAGGGACAAGTCAGTGAAAGTTTTAGGAAAGTTGCCAATTTGTGTTTGATTTAAAAATAGCAACTTCAAAAATTCAAAACTTTCTTAATTGTGATTGGATTTTGCTAAATCTTTCACTCACCTGTTCTTCCCATTTTTGGTCCTATAAAAATCTACTTAGTATTTGGGAGGACTTCCCCTTTCAAGAAACATCCCTCACGCAATGTTTTCTCTCTTTCTTTCTTGAAATTACTAGAAAGAAGATAAAACTACTCCCATACTATGAGCCCAGTGAAACACACTTGGGGAAAGTATGCGTGTAACATGTTAAATCTAATAATGTTGGCCTATAATCACTTCAGTGTGTGAGTAATTCACACAAGTGCATGTGCACTGTGCAGTTCTTCTTTCTGGAATAGACATTTTGTGCTATGTTAACTAATGTAAAAAAAAGAATTAAAAAAAATTAGAAAGATTGTATGAACATTTTTGGAATTCTAACATAGATAAACACCTGCACAGAAGTAACATCTAATAGTTTGTGGGGAAAAAAGGCTGGAAATAGGTTATCAGATATGAAGCAAGTAACAGTTGGTTGTATTTACACAATACTTCTGGTTTTCCAAATAGTGTAGTATTTAAAGGGGAAAGTGGGAGGAATATAGAAATATAGACTGAAACAGAGGCAGAAAGATAAAATGAGAGATATGGAATAGAGATATATGGAATAGAGGAAGAGGGAGAGGAGATGGATGGAGGGAATGATGGAAGGAGGGATTGAAGGTTAGAAAGAGAGAGAGAGAGAGAGAGAAGGAAGAGGGAGGGGGAGGATCAGACAGGGAGAGGTAGAGACCAAAACTAGAAATTCCCAGAGTCCATCTGGAGTGTTCATGATATGTATTATTTTTTTTGGCACGGAGTGACCTGGTTTCCCCATCTGCCACTGGGCATCACAGTAGGACATAAAGTACACTACCGATAGGGAGGTGACCAGCACCATGGACCACAAACAGTTTCACTTTCCTCATTAGGAAAACAACAAAAATCTGCCTATTAAAAGGTAAGAGAATCACCAATCCAACAACATAAACCCTTCTCAATAAAGCACAACCTTAAACTTTCTTCATTGTAACCTACATGTACCTGTACTAAAAGAAACATTGCTTCATTCTTGGTCAAAACATAATGATGGCAACAGTCAACATAGAAACATGACAAGTCGAAAATACAGATGACTGTTGGGTCCATTTAATATCAATGGTGGGAAAAAAATCTTAAACCCACAAACCAGATTGGGTGAAAACAGACTGTGGGAGGAAACTGATTTTCGTTTACGACTGTTATGTCTAACTGTAATACAGGATAAACAATACACTTTCCTGTGAGCAATGCAGACTTCATACCTGATAGAATGGTGTATTCCAAAGTGTTCTTGATACAAGCAATTACTAGACATTAAATGAGTACCCATTCTTAAATAGAAATGTTTATAAAGTATTGCATTATTGGTCACCTCAGTACCATGAAAACTTGATCTATAACATTTATCTATAAATGGTCATGATTCATGTGAATGTGAACAATTGGTAAAAATATGTTTAAAACAAACATTTCTCCCTTCTTACGTCAGTAATCCTGAAATGGTTTAAACAGGTTTAAGATGTATAAGAAAATTGTTGGACACTATGATTAGTTATCTCTCTTCCAGGGCTTAAATTAATCCAAGGCCATCCAAGGCCAGGCCTTGGATGCCCCTTTGATTGGCCTCAATGCCCCTCTCATTGGCCTTGGAGATTTTTTGTGCCCTTTCCAATTCTTCCCATTGGTGCTGTAATATAGGAATGTGCCCTACAGAAAAGTGGCCTTGCCCTAAAAATGTTGAAATTTAAGGCCTGCTCTTCCATCCAAAATCCAAACCCAAATATACTTTAAAACCCATTATAATATTTAATGATCTATATATTAAGTATGGCCATGGTTTGTACTACAATGCTTGTAAAACTTGGCATGAGTCTATGATACAATCTACATGACTCTCATCTTGCCTTGATTTGAATAAAATGCATAACTGTAAAGCCAATCTGCACTAGTTTGGCCAAGAGGGATTAGACCTCCCTGCATGGTCACTGACAGGTGGTTATCTCATCAAATCCGCTAGAAAAAAAAAAAAAAGGGGACCACGGGGGACCAATGGTCACCGATAAGGCATTGTTTGCTATATAGAGGGCGCAAGTAGCTATGAGGAGTACAGTGGGGCTTTAAATCTTCAATATCAATATTTTTTGTATGTACCTAAACTCTTAAAGAAATTAAACAAATCCTTACCATCTGTTGCTTGAACTCCATACCATCTGCTGGTACACAGCGTGAAGCATGGTTGAAGCAGTGACAGCTACCCCTGACGACCATCTCATACAGGGCATAGTAGTACTTTTCGAAGACTTCATCGCCGTCATCGAAGAGGTGATCGCCAAGGAAATGGAGCTCGGTGATGTTGATTCTGATGTTGGTAACCTTGATCATGTCCTGTACTTCTCTACTGTAAGGATCCTCGATGGGGATGTTGGGTGGTAGCACGCGGAAAATCACCTGTATTCAACAAGAGTTTGAAGGTCAAGATTGAATCTAAAGCTTAGACATGTGCTTCATAGGGTCAAAAATGTCTAATTGAGTTAATGATATTGATGCTGACGTAAAAAGAAAAGTGGCATTTCAATGTAATGCTAAAAATGGTGTCAAAATTTCCAGGTGCTTTCACAAATTTAGAGTGTGGTGAAAAAGAAAAATGGATAGAAAGGTAACAATTCTTCAAATCTAGTATATTTCAAGGTGTTAGCTACCCTGATTAATATTAAAACAAATACAAGCATTTTTTTTCCATAAGGAATAATATGAGCTGCCATAGTTTTACATAAATGACATCCCAACAGGAAGAAACTAGTTTTATTGGTATCATACAAAGCAGGATATGTAGCACATCCTTTCTTCCTAGAACTGACATGCCGTTTGAGACCAGTACATCCAGAGTTACATACAGGCCTATCCATTTGTACTCAACTGTACTGACGTAAGAGCTTCTTTTGTTTGTTCTAATTCAAACACTTACATGTACACTCATGACAAGTGACAATGCTCTTGAGCAAATCAATAAGCCTGATGACTTATATAGATGTCTCTTACCTCTCCTCCCGTAGATGGTTCAACCGCTGAGTATCTGCTCTCACAGATCACCTGGCTGATATTCCTGATGGGTGCTCTGGACACTTCAGGGAAACTTCCTGCACAGTCATAGGCAAAGTACCTGTACGGCTTCCACGTGTGTCCAAAGTCCGAGGACCTCTCGATGACCATGGCCCTCGGCCTGAAGGACTTGAAGGTCATGATAAGATGGGTGAAATGAAAGACTGCTTCCAGGTCAAACTGGATGTAGACCTGTTCTAAGCCGTTCTCAGACTGCCACCATCTTAGTTTTTTCTGCGCGTTGTCCATCGATGTCACCACATGCTTGATCTCATGGTTGAGGTCGTTGATGCCTTCCTGCCATGGCGTCCGGGAGTCGCAGTTAAATATCTCACGGTTGCGGTTTTCAAGATGGCTGACAATGTAAAAGGGTTCCCTCCCATTCAGACCACAAGTTGAAGAAGCAAAGAGTTTGTCTTCACGACCTATAAGCAAGTCACCCGCGTAACAACTGTCTCCTTCACATGCACCGCTGCCAGCAGGGATGAGCTGGCCATAGCTGGCTACAGCTGAGAGAAACAAAACAATATGAAGTTAGGTTAAATCTTCTGCCATTATCATTAAGAGGATATGTCTGTCTAACACTCAGAGATCCGTCCCGATATTTGATATTTATTAAATAATACTGCAAACTTTTTCTTGAAGGGCAAGGGGGAGGGACACAAAAAACATCATACAGTACATCACAATGATCACATCCCCCAATATTTGTTACATTTCATTTACAAATGAACACAATTCTTTATACATGTAAAACTTAATACTGTGCGTGTAGCTGAAAGACTACAGTGGTATCCATTGTAAGTCAGAGAGGGCCTGGCCTTACAATTATTACCTCAGAGTCATACCACACTCAGCCAGCCAGCCAGCCCTTGGCTACACATTTATTCGGCATGGGGTCATTTGCTAGCCCCAATTAACATTATGAGACTTCCTGCCAGTGCAAATAATTGGCCAATTCACCCTCAATACACACTTAACCCTTACTGTGGACAGCAAACACGAACAGTCGGTTCTCTTCTGGCCGTTTTTCTCTATTTGTTGAGGTCTGCAAAGCCTCATTTGAAGTGGAATGCAAATGAAAGGAATACTGCAAGATTCCATAATCTGTTAGTTATTTTTTTTTTAAGAATTAGATTTTGTTTTACTATTGCATACATGTACATGGAAATACCACAGTCCTAATGACAAGACCCCCCCCCCCCAAAAAAAAAAAAAAAAATCCTACTTACTAAGAATCAGTCAGTTTGTAGTCGGTTAGGTGGTGTAACTGATGTATAAATTCATTCGAACATTAAGGTTTACAGGCATTTTTATCCTATTTTGAAATTATTTGAGAAGCGTGTAAAATCAAATGTACATGCATGTTTCAGATTTTATTTCCATATAAGTGTATTAAAAGCATTGAAAAAAAAATCAAAAGCCTCATAAAAGATATCAATGAAATGATAAAGAATTGAATAAATTGACCTATGAACAATCATATTCCAATTTTTATAAATACATGGGAACTAAATGTAAAAACTAAAAGGAAATGGGAACATTATCTTCTAAACTAATCATCAATAAATAAATTGTGTTTCAGCTCAAATGTTTTATCACACTAACTCATGGGATAAGTTTTCCCTATATACAGCATATACCGGTACAATTGATATACCGGTAGTGGTGATCTCTATTAAAGGTAAAGACCAGTAATGGTCATGCGATTGCATTGTGAAAGAAACGTTGTGGAATCGATCAGAAAAGGTCGATCATCTAGCATCTAGCATCTGCAAGGTTCTGGAATCATCAAAATGATAAGAAATTTGGCCCATTCTTCGTAAAGTTACAAGCACTATACACAGAAAGATGTATATGGGACTACCCTATCTCTCTCACCAGACCATGAGAGAAATAAATTTACCACATATATGAATTAGTAGGCGGTTTCCCGGCAAATTTGTTATCATCATGTATTAGTCAAAACATATTCTTTCACATGATTGGTAATGAGAGCTTCCATTTCATTTTTTGAAATTGGGGCGTTGCCAATACTGGTCTTTACCTTTAAAGTTAAAGTACATGTTCAACAATAAAATTAGATGTACTTCAGATATCAATTCAAAAGGTGCAGGCCTACACATTAGACCAAGGAGTACCTCCTTGATTAGACCCACGTACATGTACATGTAATTCCCCTCCATGCACAATATAGGTCTACCGGTATTTTCTCAATCTTTGATTTTGTAATATTGATTAGATAAAGAGAGCACCCGAGAAAGCTATTGACATGTCTCTGGCCGCAATTTCTCCATGGGGTTGACTCAAGCACAACAAATTACACAACTGTGAAAAAATAAAACACAAAGGTTCTTCTTTAAAGAATTTAAAGTGTGCACGAGGTCTTAGGCTTAAAGTTGGTATGTAATATCTAGCATAGAGAGATCCAGTCTATTGTCGATGCTCACTGCGTAGCATCAGGCCATACAACCTTGTTCTCTTCTTCGGGTCTACTCCTGATCTGTTATGAATGGATGAAAGGACATGAAAGCTAGCCTACAGGCTCGGCCCATGTTCTGGAACAGCTTATCAGTGCACAGAACTTAAAATAGGAAATCTTAAAATTGGGGAAACCTGAATAAGATGCAAATGACTACGATGGAAGTCGAAGACAAATCAATACGTACAAGTGTGGCTAAAATGGCACACAGAGCCTAGAAAATACTGTATTAAGTGCAGATATCTTGAACACTCATTTAAGCCATGAAATCCTAATATTGGATAGTTCCTACTAACACCTGGATTAGTTTTTATATTAATGCAATTTTGTTTGCCCTTTAAATGTACTGGTAAGAATAACTTCACTTTCTTTCTCTGTCGGTATATCATATTGAAAAGCAAACATCTATTTTTCTGCCCTGTTGTGCAGACAGACAAAACATGAAACTTTCAAGATTTTCACAATCAGTCTCAATACGAGATGAGGTGTGTTACAGAGTAGGAGCAGGGATTCTGCCTCCAGTATAATTTTCTGGTAGGAGAGCAGAGCTGACTCCTGGTCCAACAAAGAGGTCCAAGAAGGCATACAAGAGCTCTTCTATCAAGGCGCCTATTGTAAGAGGGATTAGTAATGTTCGAGCCTTGGAGTGCAGGGTATATTGTGAGTCACCCTATAGATGGTACTCATTATTTATGGTTTATGTCGAGGGGGATTTGTGTTTTAAAAGGTGACAAGGGTCAGGATCAGAACATGGATAATGTGATTGACTTGTCTGCTTTTATATATCACATCAATCACACATTCAAGCTTTTTTTATCTTTCTTTTTATATCTACAAGAGAGAAACAGACAGACAGACAGTGTTGAATGTCAAAGACTCAAAGTGAATGATTTTAAAAATCAATGCTGCATCTGAATGAAATGAAATGAAATGGAATGAAAGCTGAATGTTCAAGACCATAAAACAGCTTTCTAATTGCCTAAAAATAGAAACTAATGGGAAAATGTTGGGTTCATCTCTTTCTGATTTACAATATTTGTACATGTAGTTCTATATGTAGCTACCTTCAATTTTAAATACTGAGTTCTCCCAATCCCTAGAAATCTTGAGATTTAAAAAACTACACTAAAAATGTTTTGAAAATGGTAAATTACTGTAGATCAGAAACACAAGCCTTATTGTGAGATATCCAGTATTACAAAAAGATTATTTTAAAGATGATATCACATTCTCAAGTTCACAACCCACTTTAATGATAACAATGAGAGCATGGTGTACAGTAAACTTGACGTGATACAGAGAATTCCATTTGACTGTCTCTCGATTCTACAGAGAACGCCTAGCCATTGAGAGAAATCAAATTTAACTTCTCCATTCAGCCAGGGAGTAACTTTGAATGACAATATCTTGGCGTACTGTAGTAAATAATAGTAACACACTTCAATGCCAATGGATTGACGGAATGTTTACGGTAGTGAAGAGAGAGAGAAAGAGAAAGAGAGAGAAAGAGAGAGAGAGAGAAAGAGAGATAATGCATTCTGAAGAAAAGGGTGGGTGATTGAATTTAAGGGATAGTACAAATGGTGTGAAAGCAGCCAGCGTACCATGTATAAATATACTGAAGGATATCGAATAGACCAGACAGTTATCTACAGGTTCCTGTATAAACCAGTGATGACAGCTTTTTGTTTGTCCAATAAGTATTTAGATCAAATCTGTACCGTATTTTCATGTGCGCAATACATAACTTTATGTGGCCAATGCACTTTTGCCATCCGATGACTCAATGCTCACAATTTTTTAAAGACAGACACAATCATTACTGTTCCTCTATTTCACGTGGGCCATAATAAATGCAATTATGCAAGGTGAAATATATCAACAAAAATACAGGCCAGGCATTCAGGCAATATTCTATACATGCATGGACACAACACAAAGAGCCCTGACCTCCAGTATTATATTTCTATTTAGAGGTACACATGTATTACTTTAACTTTTAAAAATACATATACAAATATCCCCTGGTTGGTGGCAGTGGTATTGAAATTACTCATGAACATGTAGTGATGATGACATACCTGCCCATTAAATCTCTTTTTTAACTTCTGGATACTTTGTGTAAGATGGAATATCATGTTTATTTATGTAGCATATACATGTATATGCACTAGCTGTAGCCTGTAGACCTGCAAGACATAATGCTCTGGGTTCACCAAAAGACAGTCTAAAAACTGTGACCTCAGAGTTTTCTACTCATAGGCCTATTTTACAGTTCTAAAACTAAGAGTAAGGGCAGCAGGCACCATTATTTCAGTTCCTACATGTACCATGCATAGAGTTTGTTCCAAAATGAAGATTAATGTCCCTAGGTGGTGTTTCATACGTTAGATTATGTAGACCCAATGGTAGATGATGCCGAGGGGCAGATGACCTTATACTTCACAGGTCTGCTATGTGCGGTATGCTATCACTGCCTATCCGGTGGGTTCATCACTTTACGACACTCTCCCACATGTTTGCTTGTCAATGTTTCCCAAACAACATGCAACAGATTTGACAGGTCCACTATGAAAAATATTGTATATGAAAAAAAATTATGGCCCAAAATCAGTTGTACGACAACTGCTCCTGTCAATATCGTACAACAGAGCTCCTAACTTCAAACTTGGACCAAACGCTATACCTAACCCTTAATCGCGAGTTAACCTTCACCTTAAATCTAACCTAGAGGTAAATTGCAACCCTCAGTCCTGAGTCCCTTACCCTATCCATAATAATCCATATATCTTTGACACAATCAAATCTAACTCTAAGGCTTGTTGCTGCAGCTACAGTAATTTAGGTACCGGTATGTACATGTATACATGAAACGTAAGGCTTCTTGGTAATTTATTGTAGTAAAAACTTTTAAATCATCTCCCAAGAAGACCGTGCTAAAATGTCACCAGGAAGCCAGAGACTGGGCCTTACATCTTATGGTTGTAACAAAATAGAAATTGTTACACATGATGGTTTTATTGACAACAGTTCAGTCAACACACAGCCTCACATGAAATATATAATTCGTTCATACCCTTGACTGCATTCTCTGTGTACTGTACTTATTCATCAATGTATCTGCAAGCTTTTATTAGGTTTGGGCGATGATAATGACAACGCCTAATTCTAATTCTGAGAATATAAAAACTAATTTATGCCATGACAAATAGATCTACACGCTGGACTAAAAGTACAGTTTCTTTTTTTCTATTTTAAATATTTGTCAAACAGAAGTTTCAGATCCATGCAATCTGCAATGATGCACTTGTGCATGTGATCCACATGAGTGTAACCTAGTCTGATAACTTGTGAGAAAATAGGTCCAGACGACAGTGCAGCTGTGTTTGAAATGCAGATTCTCTTCTAGTCTTGTGCTATAGGGTTTCAGTAGAACCAAAGAGATATTTTTATCCTCATCCTGGTTTAGGAATTCAGGAGTTTCCATTCCTCTCTGATCCAACACTTTCTGGCTGGAGAGATGAGGAGGAAACCTAAGGAGGAGTTATCACAGCATTGGATTTGACCTTTGTTGACCTCTATGGGCTGGGCCATCCCATTGATGGGAGAGGACAAGAGAACACTGGGTCTCTTCCCAGGAGATGTCACGTTTAGTCTTCTCAAACAGTCTGTCAATTGTACCTCAAAATATGAATTCAAACATATTATTTTATATGAGGGATAAAAAATAAATGACATGATGAATAAACACATCCAGTTTTCCAGTTATTCCGAACGATTCAAAACAATTAATCAGAGTATTCAGTTTAGAGATCTATGTAAAGCAGAAAGAGAGAGGGTTGGTAATGCGGCAAGCACAGGGGTTCCTGTCACCATCCATAAATCTCTATCAGTTTTATGCTCTTGATTTATCATGGCTCTTGCATCTCTCAATGTAAGACATTTTGTATCCATGTATTGTAGTTGTACCATTATCCATACCCATGGTAAGGACAAAAATAAAGTTGTATCAAACATAGAAAAATGTATACAAAATGGTCATTTACACTCCAAATGTTGTAGAACTACTAAAATGCAATCTTCAGACATTAAAGATGTATCATCGGCCATATATCTCAACGATTATTTCTTACAGACTTGTTGGAATAAAATGACGCCTAAACAACGGTTTTTATCAAGTCTAAAATGTTTTGCTATACAACTGATTAACACAAGCAAAATCTAATCACGTATATATAGAACCGATGTACAGAACATTGTTTAGTTTCCCTGTCTACCGTAAATGGAGAAGTAATATGGTGACCATTGTTAAGACATTCCCCCCCCCCCCCAGTCTATCACTCTACATGCATGTATCCTAAATATTACAGCCATAGCTTTGGTCTAGGGGGTGTTTTTGAGGCAAACTGTACCATACCAGGGTTGTTCGTTTGCGAGCATTGAAGGGCTTATGTTGGAGGGGCAGGTTTAAGGTACCAATTTCATACGCTTCGCACTCAAACCAGGGGGTGGGGGGGGGGGGAGGGGGAGTTGGAAAAGCAGCCTGTATTGCACCTGATCACTTTTGCTAAATTAGCGCACTCGATCACTTCAGGTATGGTATGTGGGACGCTTTAGACCGGCTTGTGTTCAGGTGCTCAATAAGGTACGGACCGGTTCACCTTGGCATGCTCTGGGCCAATTCGGGAGTTTGTCTGTCATGGTACGCTTCTTGAGCAGTACGGTACGATACAATACAGTTCGCTTAAGGAGCGTTTAGGAGCCTCCTCTGGCGGGTTACATACATGTACATGTAACTAACAGTGTGGTATGCTTGAAAAGAGCGCCTGAACAAGGCCTTTAAAAATGTTAGTCCATGCTACAATGTTGTTTTGTAATTTCACATTCAGAAACTTCACCCATACTTTTTTTCCCTTCGAGGCCTGAATGCAGGCTGCTAGCTGCTATCTATTCATAATTCATGACTGACTGTGATGAAAATGGAAGTATCAATTACCCAACATGATCACAACAATATGATTATAATTACACAATTCATCATGTACATTGTAACCATACAAGGATATATTGGATATAATTATCTAATACATTGGAGAATCTTACAGAGCACCATTTGAGGTGATCACAAATGCAATTATACAATTTCAGATTTTATCATAACCACATGGAGATATTTTAGACACAATTCATTCATACAATAGAGTATCTTGTAGAGGAAGTCCAACAGAGAAACAAATTAATCCTATCTCAATGGTTTATGGAACATGTGGTGTTTTGTTTGTTATATATTCTACCGTAAATAGAATTTATGAAAATGACTGCATTTGTAAACGAAAAAGAAAAAAAATTGTGATCTGGAGAGACATCTTTGAAAGAATCAGATTCAATGGCCAATTGCTTAAAGATGAACTTGAGTTCTGGTAATGCGATTGCATTGTGAAAGAAAAGGTGTGGAATGGATCAGAAAAGTTGATCATATAGCATGTACGTAATGGTGTGTAATATAAAGTTCTGGAGTCATCAAAATCATCATATATTTGGCAGTCTTGGTAAAGTAACAATCACTTACACAGAAAGATGTATATGGGACAACACACATGGTGTCGGGGCTAGTACTACCCCGATTTCCTTATCTTTATATGCTCATTACTCAGCCAGTATACATTTTCTTCCAAAATTGTTTGGCACATGACATTTATTTGTAATCTTGAACATTCAGTGTAAGTTTTGTTAGATTCTGTGAGAATTCATTTTCTTTTTTTACCAGAACTCAACTTAATAGCGGAAAGTCAGGAAACTAATCAGTTTGCACCACAAGAAGAAAAAAACTGGCCATATTGCCAACACCTGAAAGTTGCAACCTGTTGTATGGGTTGGGTAGAAAGATTGGCCCTGCTTCAGGCCATCTTGAGGTCACATACTACAACAGGGCTGTGGTTAGGTCAGAACAAAAACGATAAAATCAACTTTACGGTTATGGAAGATTTACTGCCTAATGGCTTGAAAAAAATGTAATGGGTACCCCGTAGTGTATCATGTACAGCCGAGAAGATGCTGTTTAAATGTGCATAAAAGAACAGCGGGAGATATCTTCTGTCTTCTTGAGGATGTGTAGATCTATGATTGTTGATGAGGGAGAAATATTTTCAGATGGACTTCACATGGTCAGTGCATTTCCTATGTTATTTGAGGCTTATTTTGATCATACCTGTATGTAAATTTACATTCTCTATTCATTCTTTCAAGATGGAAACAATTACACTAAATGTAGGCTTACGATACAATTAAGAAGTTTGGACTAATACTACTAATAGGCAAATTCTTCTGATGGAGAGACATTAATGAAATAATGTAGGCAATATTATCTCTCTCTCTCTATCAATCGATCGATCAATCGACAAAGGGCAATGTCACACAAGAGGGAAATAAGAGGGAAAACATAAAATATCACTTGATGAAATATATATGACATCCACCTGGCGAAAGAATGAATTGTGTAAAACGTAGTGTTTCAAAAAGAAGTTCTTTTCATAAAAAGGTACAATTCTGAAATTAAAATATAGACTTTAATAAGTCTTGAAAACTATTACAATTCTTATTGTATCAAATCAACAGCTGTAAATCTCTGCTAAATCTACTGATTCCAAACTCTTTTCCAAATTTCTCTCAGAGAAGAGAGAGGGAAAAAAACATTTGACTGGAAGCAGAACTACAGCAAAGGCACCCCATGCATTGTAAAATGCTGTCTATGACCCTTTAACTTTTGAACTTTGATACTGTTAGAGTGTAAGATAGTTTGAGGTTGCGAGATGTCTAAATAGATGTTGCTGCAGGGACTACCCAATAATTACTCACTAAAGAAATATGCCATTTATACCGCAACAACTGCAGCTTTGTCTGTCGAGTATGTCATCTATATCATCAATCTGCTCCAGGGTATGCTATCCATATAAAATTTGATAAGTCTCAACAAAGAACCCTGCCCATTACATTTGCTTCTTGTTTGCTTCCAGTTTTGAATAAGCAATCGTAAAATTTAAGTTCATGTTCATGTACATGTAGCATGTTAATTAAGTTTTAATGTGTAAAGATGACTTATTGCAGTTTGCAAATGTGTGCTTGATATATCGGCAATAGTAAACGACTGAGAAACAATGAATGAGTGATGAGCAATTCAACTCTGAAAAGCTCTAGAATGTGGTTTGGTAAACTTAAAATTAGTTCTGTCTAAACACAAAAGCATACAAATCTACATCAACAAACTTACCATTTTCCCATTATATCTTCAATGTATTCTCTTCTCACTGAATCTAATTCAGAAAAATCTCCAATGAACAAAAAAGTATTTTTAAAACAATAATTATGAACAATGTATGACAGTAATTTGCATAAATGACCTAAAACCAGAAATTTGTGCCACATATCTATTCTTTAAATATTTTTAAATACTAATAACAGACATTTTCTAGGCAATAAATCTTTATAAACTGCAAAAATTTAGTACTGTATTTCAGTGGTATCTAGTAAAAAAACTTCTACAAATCTGGACCACTTGTGAAGTTTGAGTACATAAATTCATCATTTTTCAGTACCATACTGTAATCCATGTCGAGAAAAGTCAGGTAGCTAACTTTCGCTATATTGTTTGATGATATCACTTCCATCTGTTTAGCATATGCTAACCTCTAAATAATGAGCTCATACTTTGATTTTTATTGATAATTTCCTGACAAGTGAAACTGCTGGCTGACTTTGTTCCAGAACGTACACCGATGATCCAACAATTTGCTTAACTGTTGTCACAAAGTCACAAAGCACTTGACAATCCACAACCTGTACATCATATGTAGAGTGAACTTGTACAAAAAGACACGTAGATGTCCACTGTATCTGCATGCATAAACAACAAGGTTTGGTACTAACATCACAAGAGATTTGCTTTAATACTGTCTCTAGTAAATAAATTACAAATGGAACTCAATTTAACTATTTTACAATATTATTTGAAAGTAGAAAGAATTTAGACTCCAGAACAAACACAAAAGTATATAATAATTTAGGAAATATAAAGAACTTGCACATCAGAACAAGATACCGGTTCACTAATACTGTTTTTACACTGGCAAAATTTTACTTAACCCCGGAATATATGTTAAAGGGGGGTCTTAGCCCCACCTACAGTACAGTCCGGGGTTAAGCTTATTCCACTTTCTGTTCAGACACGTATTTACCAAAGAGGGCTATCCCACCTATAGTATGGGGTTAGCTGGCCCTGCAAAAAAGCAGGGCTAACCCCGCAATTATGGTGCTAACTCCACAATTGCGGTGCCAAGCAAATGAATGAGAACAGAAACAAAAAAATAATCCGGTTCTACATGTACGCAGTGGTGTACTGTAGTACGGGGCTAACAATTTGCAGTGAGAACAGCATGAATTTTCTCATTTCAGAATAGGCGCTTGGTACAGTCCTGACTAAAAAAGTGTGTGTGGAAAGCCAGAAAAGTTATTCCAGGGTTAAGGATAGTATTGGGCTAAGCAAAGTACTGGGTTAAGCAAAACAAGTGTGAAAAGAGTAAAATATTACATACAAATCATTGCAGATGACCTGGTTTGCCACAAACAATATTGTAAACTATGGCCCCTTGGAAATGTTTGTAGAAAGTCATCACTGTTATTGTCTTTGTTTGCTTTTGTACTAGAAAATTATAATCGGGCAAGAGGTAAGTAAAAGAGACAGAAAAAGAGAAATATCACAATGTGAACATGCTGCAAATTCCCACTGTGCTGATATAGGCCAGACTTTAGCAATATGTATAGAATACACACTTACACTGTATGATCTTTGGTATGACCTACAGAAATCCAGACACTTTTATTTTAGGTAGAAAGTCTGTGGCTCCAGGCCCATTCAAAAGCAAATTTGGACTATGCTTATTTCATCAAGTCAGAAATTGATACACAGTTCAGATCGAAACAGAGGAAATTGTTCAAATTGAATAACATCATTTCCCTTTACATGTACACGTTCACGTAGGGCCTGCCCAACAGATTCACATATTCTGCTTCTGTTTTTCAAGGTCTGTAGTCTGTGATACAGTGAAAAGACTTGAATTCGTCATTCAGTCCCCAAGTTTCATATTTCTATATTAATTTTGTTTTTAATTGTGTAATTTGAAAATATGTTTTGAGGGCAAGAAATCATAATATCTTAATAGGTCTATATCACATAAAAAGGAGGATTTTTCAATAATCATAGAGTCAAAGACATATTTCTATATAGAAACATTTTCCATCTGGAGTATAACAAAAAAATGTTATTTAGATTAACACTTTGCACTATATTTACATGTAGACTGTAGTGTACTTCCCGTACTCAAATAAAGTGCACAGAGGTCTTTTAACAAGTCACCAATGCAACATGCACCCACGCCAATTGTTAGTCTTCCCACAACCATATCAACAAATTTTCCAGGTCAGGAGATCAATACAAGTTCATTGTCATTTCTAACAAATAAATCTGTATGTGAACAAAAAAACTTTCTCTTAATTCTAATACTGATAGTTGTATATTCAAACTCGTCAAAGCTGTTGTAATCAATATCAAAGTTATCATTTCAACTAAGATTGTATGAATCTGAAAGAAATGTGCCCCAGTTCGTCAGTTCACAAATAGCTCTTTGACATTGACCCTCTATGACCATGTATACAACACACAAAACTGTGTGCTGAACAAGGCCCTTAACAAGTTAACAGCATTACCACATCACTGAGGAATGTAGCCCACCCTCTCGAGGGAGCCGAGCAGTCAGTTTCAATGGCTCCCTTTCCACTTCTCATTCTGAGCAGGATTGTTGAAATATCACTCGTCAAATGACACTCCCACATGTAAAAATGTAGCCTTTTACTCTTTTCACACTCGTTTTGCGTAACCCTGTACTATCCTTAGCCCGGACTAACTTTTTTTGGCTTTTCACACACGCTGTTTAAGTCCAGTCAGTGTGAAAACAGTACTGTCTACCGTATTTGCCGGCGTAAAGGCCGCAGTATTCTTGGAAGAGAAAATATCAAAAAGTCGGGGTGCGGCCTTTACGACGAAAGAGTAAAAAAAAAAAAAAAAAAAAAAAGTCAAAACCAACACGAATTTGCACGTATGGGACTAGAAACGGTAAAATAACAATACCACTATCGTACAGGACGTTTCCAAACATCTTACCAACAATTTTATCTTGCATTGTTGACATGAAGACGAAAATAAATGTCCTAACACAACATTTGCCGATAGATCTTGATCTAAGTTCGTGCCAATGCATTGCAAAGCAAACATCCATTCGAAGTCGCCATTTTGTTTTTCCATTTCATGCAGTTTCGCATTACACCGTACATTGTGGTAGGGGTATATCGGACACCAAATCTGCCTGCGATCACTTTTTTAGCTAAACTTCCGGTAAATTATAGGAATATGGATGAATTTGGTATCAGTTTGTAACAAAAAAATAGTGTTTTCGAGAAAATTATGATTATTTTGTTTTGACCGTTTTTTTTTTTCCCTTTTTTTTCTTTTTTCCCCTCTTTGAAATGTCAAAGTTGGGGTGCGGCCTATGCGGCGGTGCGGCCTTAACCCTGGCAAATACGATAACTTATACTTTCTTTAACCAGAATTCAAGTAAATAAGCCCACAAGAAGTCAATGGACCCATGGTTTAAATCAAATTATCTAACTTCTATTCGAGGGAATTTGTTATTGGAGAATAGTATGTATTGCTATAGGATAAGGTAATGTGCATCAAGTTCTTGCTGACCTGTAGACATTGTCAAAACATAATAAAGTCATTGATTCACTAACAGGAAACATTATCTAATCTTATTCTTCTCAGACAAGAAACAATGTAATTAACAGCTTTGTGCGTATCACTGTTGATTTGTGCACGACAATAAAACCTCTCATATATTTAATAGGAAAAAAAGGTGACAATACTTGACATGTCAACAGCATGTAGACACAAATGTCTTCAATAACAATTACGATTTAACAATGATTTACAATATAATTGTTAAAAAAAGAAGATATTGGATGCCAGAAAATAGTTGCTGGAGCCTCATTTAATAGCAGTGTACAACACCAATATGCAATATATTTTATAGTTAATAGTTATGAGTGATATGTGATTGGTCCTTTAATCATACACATGTGCATAATTCATAATTGACAGGGAGTGGAATTAAAAAATGGCATGTGTACTACAGCTGTCAAATTACTCTTGCCTAACAGCACAACGACTGCTGCATATAGAACTACAACATTATAAGGCCTCTGCCACAAGAACTAGAACTTTTAGCAGAGTCATACTAGATTTTCAATTCATAACTTCAACCGATCCATAGACATTGAAGAAAGTTTAAGTTAGTACATTCAATAGGGTAATACATTGTTCTAACACAAAACCACATCCACATTCATCACAATGGTGACAATTGGAAGGGTGTTAGAAAATAGTCTCATACAGGGCACAACAAGAGTTCCTACATGTATTTTAAGTAGGACACTTCAACAATAGCCCCCAAGAATACCCACTCCTGAAGGGGCTCAGCCAAGCAGAGATCCTACATTGTGTATCCCAGGGCCTATAGATTCTCTCTATTCAACAGGAATTGACATGACACAAAAGACCCCTCATACCACCCAACCCTCTCATAGCACAAAGTATTAAGCTGGGGGATGAGATAACTGATGCAAATTGAATGGACGCTCAAACCCATCCCCCTACCAGTGCCCATTGATATGCATGCGGTGGACTGTTTGCCACAATCTGAGACAGGGTCAGCCCACAATACAAAGCCTTTCAACAGAGCTATCTGTACATACATTGTAACTCCATTGTGGTTCTTTGGGTCTGTCATATTCTTATATCACTGATAAAACTTAAAGTAAAGATAAAAGGAAGAAATGTACTTACCACTCATTGATAGCACCAAAATGGTATAATGCAGCATATTGACAGATCTATATCTTTCCACTGTGAAGTTTGATACAAGCAAAAAACACAAATATTAGACATGACTTCAGCATATAGACTGAGGGGTTTGAAGTTTTGAAATTGGTCAGGAAAAGAGAAAGTGTGAATTCTTTAATATTTAACAAATCAACATTAATGGTGAATATAACTTGCTCAATTTGTATTTTTTTTAAAGCCTATATATATATTAAAGTCTGAAAATGGGCACTATATTTTTTCCTAAAAGAGATCAAAGTTGCAAAAAGATCAAATTAAACGATTGGACAGAACAAAAGCAGAAACCCGGAACTGATGTACCAATAACAAATTGTTTCTAGATTTACAATAGTTTGAGATGGACTACTTTATTGAATGGACATCTCTTTCAAATCACCAAGTAATGATTTATACATGTTCATAAAGATCTTCATCAAGATTATTAGGTGAGGTATTGGCACAGGGTATACATGTATTTAGTTTGCTGCCAGTCATCTATCCATTTTGAAGACTAGATATTTCACCATAGGAATCAACCAGATACTTGGCATACATTTTCCAAAGACACCGGCATCCCTGGCACTAATGTCAACAGGCTAAAACCCAAATAATTTTTAAAACTTTATTTCTAGTTGCCTTTTCATTGTCAATTTTACAAAGAATTCTAACCTGGCCAGTCTTACTGTCATTCAATGCCAAAAATGAATCCATTTCTTATTTAGACTGATCCAGGACAAAGTCAATCTGAACACACTACCACACCTTTGTTGTGACACAAAGTTGCACTTTTATTTCCACAACTGTTTACTGCAAATCAGATTATACAACAAACAGAACAATTTATCAGGATCCTGAAAATAACAGCGCCATGGCATGGCATTGTTATGATTTGGAAGCCATGACACTTGGGATACTTCCTGGGATGGTGATTTTTGTGGTTTTGGTGGCATCTGCTCTAACTACTGCATTACGGGTGGTGAGGTTTAGGTGTACAGACGGAAAACAGCAAGACTTGTCTAGACAATAATGAGATATTGAGGAAATGGGGGGGGGGGGGGGGGGGGGGGTAAGTATTTAGCATAGGAGTGTTCATGTCTGAAAACTTTGAATGGCAATTATGATACCATTGATGAACTAATTCAATACTATAGAGCAGGGCTCTGGAAAATTAAAAATTACTTTTTTTTAGACAATCATTTTTTTGGGAAAAAAACTATATACCGATATTGCAATAGAGAATACTAGACAATGGTAATCACATATCAGATAATTACAGGATACCACAATCACAAAGACACAAACCAGACAACAAATCATCCATCCACATCCTTTCACACTCAATAAAGAAATGGAAGTTTATGAAACAATTATCATCAATGGAATTTCAGCCTTTGTAACCAAGTCAGGCTGAAAGATCAATCATCAGGTTGACAGTTTGCTACAAAAAAAAAAGCACGACATGAAATGGAATTTACATGCACCTGTAGAAAACTTAAAACAAAGAAGGTTTTTCAATGATTCCATCAAATTCATTTCTTTTCTGCACTGACCTCGTCATTTGGATCAAATTAAGACTTATTTAAGAATGATTTCGGTATTTGTGATTTTCAGAATTTCAATTTGAATTTCCCCATCATTTTCCTCTATTCCTATTCTATGAAGATAACCATTTAATTTTTAAATACGTCAGCCTCTTTTCACATTTTCATCTTCTAGCTAGATACCAGTCCAGAGGCAATACTACCAATTGAACACTACGTTATCTCCCCCTCCTCCCCCTTCTATGCATCTTCCTCTTCACCTTCCATTTAAAAGATACAGCAGTATTAGAAATAACAACCAAAAAATACAGACTAAAGCAGCCCACTGAGAATTTTTTGGGCTCATGGGAAACGATACACAAGAATGTTGAAAAATGATCAGTCTTGGTGAACAAATTTAGCATAGTGCTGCATCTTCTCCTCCTCCTCCTCAATAAACTTCTTCCTCTCATTCTTCTCCTTTACCTCCTTCCCTTTTCTTCTTCTTCCCCTCCTCCTTCTTCTTCTTCTTCTTTCCTTCTTTACTCCTTCTTCTTCTTCTTCTTCCATTTCTTCTTCCTCTTCTTCTTCCTTCTTCTTCTCATTCTTTTTCTTCTCCTCCTCCTGCTCTTCCACCTTCTCCTCTTCTCCTCCTTCTTCCTATTTTCCCTCCATTTACTAGTCTCCCACATTGAGGACCGTTTGTCAGGCCAAATTCCATAGTGTGCATGGACATACACCATCCAGCTAGTTAATCCATCAACACTGAATTAACATTTCCATCGGCTTAATGCATATACAGGAGCACCTGTGACCAATGGGTTAATAATTCAGAGAATTTTCCTAAAAAAGTATAATCCCAAAACATTATGAATACTTTGAATGGTAAAATGTGCACATAATACATTTGAAATGCCCTAACAATTAACATATATTAAAGATTATAAGATTGTAACCAATTTTTCTTTTCCTAATTTGCAGGAATTACTTTTAAAATAAATTTTAAAACATTTTGTTGTAGATTAGTCTACTCTAGATCTAGATCTATGTGCTTATTTTTCAAACAGAAAAAAAAACAAAACACAAATGCTCGCCTCGAGTACACCGTAGTCCCAGACCAAGAATGCCATGTGTATTGCTCATGCCTGGAACCTGTTCAACGAACTGCTTTGACTTAGAAAAAGTCGGGTGTTACAACTACTTACAACTCGATCATGCTAATTTAGATGCAGATGTGTGAGATCTGTGACAGGGAGCTGGGAGCTGGATAAATTTAGCAGAAATACTTACGAGGTAGAGAGATGAACTACACCCTCTCTTGAGGTTGCCTAAATTGAACTCCTTCACTCTGAGTGAAAAACAGCTCAACACAATCCAATCAAAAATCAGGCTACACCTGCCCGAGTAGCGTTTTCCACCGCTTTCCTTTGCCCTCTCCTAGTCCAGGCGGCGGCCTTCTACAGCTACATACACGGACAGAGTGATTCTTTACAGAACAGAGCCACAGAGTCTGCACAATAAATCGGGTATAGTATCGAGCCTGGGTACGGTGCACTTGTCGGCTCCAGCTAGCAGCAGAGAATTTTGCTTGTTTACAAGGTTCGTCCAAAGTATGACGGGGATGACGAAACTCTGTTGCGGTAGAGGGACCTGTTGACAAGTAAATTTCGAAAGGCTGTCAGGAGATGGCGCTGTTGATTTTTAGAGAGACGATTGATTGGAGAAACAGTGAAGCTCCTCTGTCTCCGAGTGCGTAATCGGGTCCACCATAATAATGCAATCAGGTGTAACATTGCATTGTGAGGGCTCAAGATTCAAGATCAAACCAGGCATGTTCGCAGGGGAGAGGGGGGGGGGGGGCGAACCCCCTCATGTTTTTTACGTGTATTTTTTGGAGGCAACCCTCCTCAAATTGTTTAAATAAACAAATAAAATCTAACAAAATAACAAAAACAAACCTTTTTTGGGGTTCTTAAGGATGGTCAAATCTTCAAATTTCCGGAACAAAAAAAAAATTGTGCTCGGGGATTGCGCGATCTATGTGAGATGTGTGTTAAGGAGGCGTTTCAGATTGAAGAATAACAAATACATAACAAAACGACAGAATCTGGACTAATTTGAATAATGAAGTGGTTTCTTAACAAGCTGGTGACTCTTCTCTACACAGGGCCTCAATTTAACATCCTATCCGAGGGACGAAGTGTTTTTCACTGCAACTTACCCGCGTCTATCGAACAGGTGATGACGCGTTAACATAATGCAAACAGCAGTTGTTTACATGGGCTAGATTCGTTGACGCTCAAATTACTGACTGAGCCAACTTGCTATTATACTAATGGTAAAGATGACAATTAATAATGACAAATATTAATTATGATAATAATAATAATATTTATGATAATAATAATAATAATAATCATAATAGTAATAATAAAGAAGAAGGAGAAGGGAATCTTCATATATCGTGTGCCCACTAGTAATATCGTAATTTCGCATTAAAATCGTAATTATTTTGGTGATCATAACATGGGTGGTTAATTGCTGGATCTCAGCTTTTGTATTAAAAACTTCTTTATTTTCAATTTCAATTCGTACACATAGGCCTTGTCCTTTCTATTCTTTGATTTTATGTATTTCAGTTTTTTATGAATATATAGGCCTAGATCTATTTATAATTTTATTTTTTATTTGTATATGACTGCATTGTCCTTTTTGACATGAAGTATTCTCTTTTAATATGTATGGGTCATATTGAGTGCACAAAGTTCAGTTCCAAACTTTTAAACGGGTAACCTGCATGCACGCTTGATTTTTAGTCCACGATGGGGGTTTGTACCATTGTTAAACAAAATTGTTAACTTCTTTTTGTAAATTTGGGCCTGAGCGATCCGATTGGTTCCAGTAGATCCGTATCACACTGCACTGCGCGCGTACAGTATTGTTGCGCGTGGCATTGTTTAAGCACATTGTGACATCATCAATTCGGCACTTGGTTTGTTTACATTAAAAGTGCGTTGAACTATTGACCCATTAACGCGCGTACGCGCAATCTAAATAAGCAACCTACATGCGCAAATTAGCCGTGATGGATATGTACTGTATGTGATCGATTAGTACAGATCCTCACACATATTGACATTTGATTCTGATTTAAAACATCGAAAAATAAGGGGAAGGTGGCAAAGATGCCTCGCAATAAGCACTGGTATTCAAGTTTGGAAGCAAATGATCGAGAGAAGAAGAAAGAGCTGTCCAAATACATGAAGATGTATCGACTAATAAAGGTGAATCTTTTGTTTCCTAGTCCTACCTTTCAAAGTTTCATTGAGTGAGTAAGAGAGAGAGAGAGAGAGAGAGAGAGAGAGTGGAGAGAGAGAGAGAGAGAGAGAGAGAGAGGCTAACGGGAAAAGGGTTGGGGCGGTGGGTAGTGTCGTTCAAGAAAGATGAAATAGATCTAGATATTAAATTTGTGTATGAAGAGATTTTTCATGTAGTTTGCGTGAAAACAACAATCCCTGAACGAATGCATGGGTGCGCAGACATAGGAAGTTTTGTTTTTGCAATGTTAATATTGCTCTCAAGAGTATCAGGAATAATATCAGATTGAGCACAAAAGGATGTCGATCATGATATAAAGAAAACCCTTGTCAATTTTCAAGCCAAATGTTAAGTTCATCAATACACACGAATTTCAATTTGTATAACAATGAACAGAACATCGATTAACTAATTTTCTTGTACTCTGTCTTTTACAGGCTGACATCCGTCATCTGATTTCAGAGTTGGCTCCCAACACGGCACAGCCCGGTGAAAGCAAGGCTTGTTACCGAGCATTACATCGTATCTTCCATGAGAAGTCAACTATCAGATCAAAGGAAGCAGCAAGGCTCATGCTTGCACTAGGGGATCCAGATTTGCTTCGAGCACTCCAACGCCGATATTCCAAGCCAGATTGCTCAGGTAGGAACAAATATAAGTGACTGTCTTGCTGATCGAGGTATAACGTTAACCCTTTAAAACACTGCGAATCCTAAGGGTACTTATGATAGTTACAACATGGTATAGTAAGTGCCTTCCCTCACCGTACCACCCTCTACCTCTTGTGAGAAGGTCATAAATACAAGATATTGCAATATATGTCGTACTAGAATGCAGTGTAGTAAGTTCAAAAACTGGAAAGGAATAGATTTACTATCAAATTTGGATCGATCTGTGCACGAAGACAGTATCAATGTGTCAATAAAAGGGATATAGGAAGTATGCAGAAATTCAAAACGTATTCAATTACAACACATCTTTTTTATTTTTTTATTTTATTTATTTAGGTTCCATCGATGTACAACGGAGATATAAAAAATCGGATACCAAGAAAATACACGGGGTACCTGTACGTCGCATGGAGATGTCTGGCGATGTAATTCATACGGTATTTTCAGAGACAGGGGTAAATCAAGGCGTTTCTCACGATTCTAAAGGAGACAAATCAGTCATGGAAAGGAAAGAGTTGATAAACAGTGAGCGAACGAAGGCGATTATCAACAATACATCATGCGGAGACCAACCTTTTCCGAGTAGATCAAACTTAGGGGGTAGCATTTTACTCCAAGAAAACAGTTTCTCCGTCAGCGAACACAGGAAAACGTGTCTAGCTACTCCAATCATACAGACGAATGGGACGGATGGAGCAAACATTGGATTCATAGACGTGGCAGGTTCAATAAAGTCTGGAGGTCAAGTGACGAGCTCCTCTGTAAGTGCTGGTTGTCCACCTTTCAAGAAAACTTCTATGGTACTCCCAGAGGAAGTGGTGGCAGACGAAAAACAAAGCGTTTGTTTGAGAAAAGATTTGGTAGATTTGTCTGCTCCGTCCACTATTCCAGCTAGGACAGACTCGGTCTCAAATTACCTTGAGAAAGCAGGCACCGTACAACCACTCGGATATCTGTCAAGTTTATGTACCTCTCCAGTTTTAAAGGATTCTTTAGATCAGACTACGCTCATGTGGAACCATAAGCAATATCAGCGGCCCTCGTCGGGACCTGCGATATTACTATCAGAAAACAGTCCCGATCAAAAGAAACGAGTCTTGCATGTCACGAGTTTACACCATAGACCAGGAGCTATTCGTTTACCAGACGGTAGGATAAGTATACCGGCATCGATTCCTAAAATGCCTTCTTCTACCTTAATTAATCGTGTGAAGAGCTCACAAGAAGTATCAATGATGTCTAACATATCTCAGACTCGGAAGAACATTGTGATGACTTCAATGGGAATGATGGACCCAATGAATTCATCTGATGGATATGAACTACCCCAGGGCATCTTTGAAGACCTTTATGTTGTCAAGCAGCATCGCCGTAGTTGCTTTGCCGATGGCAACTCGCTAGTAGAGGTACGACCAAGATCAATGCCCACGGCGCCGACGTTGATAGCCACCCATACTCCGGATGGAAAATTCAACGTCCCCATCGACATAGAGAGTAATCGTCGTGCTATCCTCGTCATAAATGCGATGAATAATGTTCGTCCTACGTATTGACATTGATCGAGGCCGACATGATTGGGGTAGTAAGCGCTCTATGATTCTAATCATGTTAATGAATCATAATCACTTTCATAGTCATGTTTTGATATTCAAACTCTACCTTGATGCTGATATAAGGTATGATAATCAGGTATTCCATAATCATTAACTTAACAATGAACAAATGGAACTGCAATCATGACGCAATGAGGTAAAGCTCAAACGAATCTTTGGGTAGGGCAATTATTGGATTAAAAAAAAAAGTTACATTTGACAACTTTTTTTTCCAAGTATCGGGTATAAATTTGGGCTTAATCTCAGCGCCACGTTCAGTTCTTAGGACTAATATACTTTGTGTTAGACATAGAAAGAGAGAGAGAGAGAGAGAGAAAGTGAGCGAGGGGGAAAAGAGAGATAGAAAGATGGGGGCAGCTAATGGAGATTAAAAGTCATGAGATTAGCAAAGGAAATTGATACCAAACTACAGAATCGTGATCAATGAAAAGCATGATAAATAATATGATAAAACGGATGATAAGCTATATACATGTACATGTACATCTAAAATGCGTACAAAACCGAAAGAAGTTAAATGCTAGAGAATGTAAAAGCGTTCATGCATCTACTTCCATATGAAACAAGAGTTTGTGTTCTTCTTCTTCTTCTTCTGTACATGTCGACAGACTTGTTAGTCCATATAAAGACACGGAAACGAAGCACGTGGTCATGGAATAAAGCAATCTTTTAGGAATTGTAGCGCATGGGACCTAAAAGAATCAATTGATCCCGTGTTGATAACGCTGTCAGGTAACTTATTCTAGTCCTTGCACGTGTTGAATTGAATAATCGTAAATTGAATAAATTGAAATTGAAATAAGTTACGTTTCTAAGAAGAATAATTCTAATATGTAGCTACCAAAACAATCATGAATACTGTAACACGTAAAACGATTACTAATACTATTTATAGAACAATATACGATGTCGTAGTGCTAGTTTTCGCTAGTGATCAACGTTACAGAATATCTTTCGTAATGTAATGCTGCTGGATTAATGGTAAACTACATGTATATACTTTTCTATTTTCTTTGAACTGCCAAGACTAAATGGAGTGGCAGGCTTCCACAGTAAACAAAAAAAGAGAGAGAGAGAGAGAGTTCTAAGGTCAGACAGTAAAAGAGATAAAGAAGAGTAGAGAAAAGGAGGGGGATCGGAGGGGGCATGTAGAGAGATTTTACTACAACCTTGTCTCCTTGTGTCATGTGACCTGTTACCTCATGTGACCAGTTGTGTAGCAAGACTTTTAGTTGTGAGATGATACACAAATAAACACCGGAATTATCAATTTGCAACGGCCTCATTCCTCTCCATTTGATCTTCTTTCTCTTTTAAAAATCTCGTTTATCAGAAGGACACATTTGGATTACATACCCTTAAGTATGAAATAATAATTCTTACGAACCACTTCATTAAACAATTTGAATCGCACGGCGTTTGCATTGGAGCTCTAACCGCCCCCCCACCCACCTGCTGAGGTAGAAAATAATGATTGGTAATAATGAATTCCCTGAATACTACCCGCGGCAATTAAAGGGCATCTTTAACATAACTATTGACCGGTAGGCGGGCTTGGCTAAAATCTAAAATCACGACTCCAATTTCGACTAATCAGATGAATAGATTTATTCAACATAATAAAGAGAGGTTTATAATGTACATTATTAAATCTGAATCTGTATCTGAATTTCAAAGATAAAATTACATTTTTTAGAAAGTTCATTTCTATCCTTTCATATGACGCTGGCGGCGTGGTAGGGTGGGGGGGGGGGGGGGGTGGGGGATGGTTTACCGTTCACACTTGGCTGAAGAAATGCGAATTACCAAGCCACCAAGGTCATCATCGATTCGGAAAGGGTTTGGGAGCGGATCGTATAATCTTCTTATGTTCTTTTTCCCTGTCTCCTTTTCTCTTCCTCTGCCTGTTTTTTCGCCAGTTTATTTTGGGGGCACGTGCCCTTATGGCTATGACTTTATTATCTGGGTCATACACCCCAGTGGCGTGACGGGCGAAACAATTTAAGAGGTATTTAGGCCTTAAAGCAAATTAAACGCCGATTTTGCGTCTATAACGATCAATCCATTGAATCACGAGAGGGCACACCATGAATGCTAAACATGTGTATTTCAAAATATATTATGGAAAAACTCAACATATTCAATCCATGCGAATGCTTACTTCGGATCTCTAACTTTTTTTTTATTTATGTGTTCGGATCTCTAACTTCATGAATTACTCAAGACGTACTGTGTACTGTTCATGGAATACGTATGGGGATTCCCCGTACTGAAGAAAACTGGCTACCGATTTTGCGTCTATAACGATCAATCCATTGAATCACGAGAGGGCACACCATGAATGCTAAACATGTGTATTTCAAAATATATTATGGAAAAACTCAACATATTCAATCCATGCGAATGCTTACTTCGGATCTCTAACTTTTTTTTTATTTATGTGTTCGGATCTCTAACTTCATGAATTACTCAAGACGTACTGTGTACTGTTCATGGAATACGTATGGGGATTCCCCGTACTGAAGAAAACTGGCTACCAAACCCTCAGACTCTTAATATCACAAGAATGTTATCTCACCCCTTTCTAAAACAAAAACCTCATAATATATCGAGACATGAAATATTCTTGCTACATTTTTATCAGGCCTATTGGTTTTATACCTGGTTTTTATCGATTTATGAAGAAGTCGAGGTCACTGAACATGCGTACATGTCGCAGAGAATTCCCGGGTCATAATATGTTCAGGATACTACGGTAGTACATCGATTCCATGAGTGTTTCCTGCAATGCCAAAGTACACCATTGTAGACTCTGTCAGTAGGAAGCTAAATGAAAAAAATAAAAATAAATTTATATGATGGCTATCAGACTATTCCACAAGTCACATGATGTTTGCTGCCGGGTCTGTTGATTGTAAGGCGTGTGGCACTCATGTGAGCACTACTTAACAACATGAACCGTTAAGAGTGCATAGCATTATCATTCGTCATCAGGCCTACTGCAGGAATTGAATATGTCTGGAAACGTGAGCTATCGAATTTTGAATGAGGAGAACAATGAAGGAAAGGTAGGTAAAGACGATGGGTAAAGGCGGATTATTGTCATGACATTCGGAGAGACAGAGATAGAGAGAGGAAGACAGACAGAGAGAGAGAGAGAGAGAGGAAGACAGACAGAGACAGAGTAAGAGAGAGAGAGGGAGAGAGAGAGGGGGTGGGGGGATAGGAGGGGAGGGGGGGGGGGCAAGGGTAGATAGTGATTGTGTATGTGTGTGAGAGAAATACAGAGAGAAAGCTTGGGTGTGATGACTGATGTAGAAGTGGAGAGAAGTTGGGGAGAAAGGGATATGCATTATGTAAGGATAGTTTGCATTCGAGCTTGAACTACAATAAGGCTGTTGCTAAAAAATAAAAATAATATTAAACAAAATGAGGTCGGACTGGGCAGTGGCGTAGCGCCGTGGGCGCAGTCATTGGGGGAGGGGGGGAGTACCAGTCTAATTTAGTCTACTATAAAGATCATTGTTTTGTTTTAAAGATACTGTCGTTACCCAGATAGCAAAGTATCTGGGGTCCATATGGGAATCATGTGGGCCTACTGGGGCTAATATGTACCATGTAAAACCCATATGTGGCCCATATGGTTTGTCCCACCTAGAACCCAGATAATAAAAACCATATGGGCCCCATGTGGTATCTATATGGGCGATGTGGTCTTATTTCAGGGTCGACTGAGCCCAGATAGAAACATATAAAACCCATATGGGGCCCATATGGGTTTTCCCACTTAGAACCCACATAATAAAACCATATGCGCCCCATGTGGTATCTATATGGGCGAAGTGGCATAATTATGGATCGACTGAGCCCAGATAGAAACATATAAAACCCATATGGGGCCCATATGGGTTTTCCCACCTAGAACCCACATAATAAAACCATATGGGCCCCATGTGGTATCTATATGGGCGAAGTGGCATAATTATGGATCGACTGAGCCCAGATAGAAACATATAAAACCCATATGGGACCCAGATGGGCCTTCCCACCCAGAACCCACGCATATGGGCCCCATGTCGGCCCCATGTGGGTTTTTGGTGGTGAAAATCGCACGTCGAGCATTGGCTGGGCCCAGCTAAAAACCAGGTGTATACCAGATGGGCCTTCCCACCCAGAACCCCCACTACCGACACATATGGGCCCCATATGGGCCCCATGTGGGTTTTTGGTGGTAAAAATCGCACGTCGAACATTGTCTTCACCCAGCTGAAAACCAGATGTATACCAGATGGGCCTTCCCACAAAGAACCCACAGGTATACGGATCCCACGTGGCCCATATAAAAACCAGATGTATACCAGATGGGCCTTCCCACCCAGAACCCACAACTACCGACACATATGGGCCCCATATGGGCCCCATGTGGGTTTTTGGTGGTGAAAATCGCACGTCGAACATTGTCTTCGCCCAGCTGAAAACCAGATGTATACCAGATGGGCCTTCCCACAAAGAACCCACAGGTATACGGATCCCACGTGGCCCATATAAAAACCAGATGTATACCTGATGGGCCTTCCCATCCAGAACCCACAAGTACCAACACATATGGGCCCCATGTGGGCCCCATGTGGGTTTTTTGGTGGTGAAAGTTGCACATCGAGCATCGGCCGGGCCCAGCTAAAAACCAGATGTATACCAGATGGGCCTTCCCACCCAAAACCCACAAATAACCCCCTAATTTGCATAATGAATATGGGGTGCGTGTACATCTATGTTTTTTTACAATTTATCTGAATTTACAGGATATTTCCTAATTACTGATGATTTAGTTATATGCAATTCATTTCGAAAATACTACAAAATGTAAATTGATAATTATTACGACATTTCACTACTTTGTATAAATTACATTTAATTAAACATGAATTAAGAAAAACACTAACTGTGAACTAAAACAGATTCAATAAAATACAAGTATATGGAAATGTCTCATCTCAACAAATTAACCAAGTCTTCTTAATACCAATGCCTTTACATTGGAAATTTTAGACGATGTGTTGTTGCCATTGGCAAAATTAATTAGTACAAGTGTTACATAACGTACTAATTATATCTGCTAATTGGGGCTTTCAACTGTTTGAAAGTTGTGCCAAATGGTACGACTGGTCCAGTTAAACCCAACTGGTAACCCTGGAAATTAAAATGGAATAAATGAATTCAACTGGGTAAAAAATAGAACCCATTTAAACAATTTGAAGCCCATTTAGAACTACATTGGCCCATATGGGACCATATCAAACCCACTTGGCCCATATGGATCCCATATAAAAACCCGCTTATAGCCCAAATGGGCCCCATATGGTTTACATGGGTACGATGTGGGCCTGCCCATATTTACCCCACGCGAAACCCTGGCCCATATGGGCCCCAGACGGGGTGTACGGTGCAAAAAACACATGGGTCCCAGATGGGCCAAGTGGGGCCATACATAGCCCACATGGGCAAACCATATGGGGCCAATATGGGAGCAATGTGGGCCTGCCCATATTCAACCCACACTAAACCCACTTGGCCCAAATGGGCCCCACATAGGGTGTACATATCGGTCCTAGATTGGCCAAGTGGGGTCTATATGGGCCCATACATAGCCCAAATGGGCCACATATGGTTTACATGGGTACGATGTGGGCCTGCCCATATTTACCCCACGTGTAACCCTGGCCCATATGGGCCCCAGACGGGGTGTACGGTGCAAAAAACACAAGGGGCCCAGATGGGCCCATATGGGCCCATACATAGCCCACATGGGCAACCCATATGGGGCCCACATTTAAGCCCAGATAAGCCCACAAGTAACCCATATGGGCCCCAGATACTTTGCTATCTGGGTAGTCACGGCATCCTTTTAGGAGCTCATAAGTTTCGCGTCATTAATTAAATTAATTAAATGGTTTGACCCTTGTACCGAATGGTCGTACGTTTTGTGCTGCGCAAACATTCAATCAGTTTAATTTTGGCCATTACAAGAAGTGTGTTATTGATGTAGACAAATGCTCATAAACAATTTACAGTTCATGTTATGTATGTTATTATCAAAGACAATTTTTGTTTCATGCGCGATTGAAAAATAGTAAATAAAGTTGAAATTTGTATGTTCGACTGACTGAGCATGGGCCACGGAGCCGCGGGAGGGGGGAAGGGGTGGCGGGGGTGATTCCTCTTTATAAAGGGAAGAAAATCACTGTCATTACTTGTAACAGAAGCCCATTGAGCCCATGCCCAACCACCACCATCCCCAAAATTGATTCCACAAAAGCCTCCGGGCCGAGCCCGAGTCTGTTTAGCCCCCCGCCCCCCCCCCCCCGCAGTCCTTGGAGAGGTATAGGTAAACACGGAACAAGGTGTGCAGTTATCTATCTTCTGTTTCTCTCCGATAGCCATGCAAGGTGTTTGTTTGCACGTCTGCTCTTAAACGGAACGTGCAGGGATTCATCGACGAGTTCAACCACAGATTCGGAACTATCCAACCCGATGTCCAGTATTTCCAACTTCCCTACAGTGGCATTGATCGTTTCTCCGTCAAAGGAAAGGGGATGGATGCCATGATCCTCTGTCATTCCATCGAAAATAGGAGATTTTCTATTACTGACGTCATGGATGCCATTTACACTGAATTCTTGCCCAACGCTGCAAAGACATTAGGTATATATCACAACGTAATCCACGTTCTAAAACAATGATAAGAAATCTCTACAACATGCAATTACGAACAATTAAAAACAAATATATGTTTATACAGTAGGCTTGCGGGTGCACCATGTGAGAGAGAGAGGATTGAGGAGTCCTGAAAAGGACTCTGACTCGGTAATCTTTCTTGGGGGGGGGGGGGTGTAGTCCTGAAAAGGATGATCGTTTGACAATCATAGCGGACTGAGCAGGTTCTATACTAATTAATATTATACATGTAAATAATAAAATTCAATAACGTAACTATGTTGAAAAGTTCATATGACTAGCTCGCAAGGTTCTTCATGCGACTGAACTTTTCTGAAGTAAACTGCATTCCGAACAAACCAACTACGACCATGAACGTCTATCAACAGGAATATTCAAGAACTTTAAACAAATCACTTATCTGACTTCAACGTAAGTTCAGGTTGAATTTATTGTTCAAGGAGCATCGGTTAAGCTTTATTGCTCCGATTATGATGGGTTATCACATCCTACCAATTTTTTTCTTCATGGAAATGTCCCGTGAAGTGGTCTAAATATTTCTTTCTCATTTCGTCTTTTATTTAGGCAAACAGAACGTGTGTGTGATAGTGCACGACTTCCCTCCAGAAAAGAAGTTGGAAAAACCTGACCAGTACCTGACAGAAATGGAATCATTCAAGACCAAACAAGGAACAACGTTCAAGAATGCTGCCCTTGTTATGATGTGTGGTAAGCTAGACGGACCAGTTGAGATGCAAGAAAGCAACTGGGATGACCTGAAGCAGTTTCTCCAGAACGCTGTCGAGAAGAGGCAGATTCCTAAAGGCAGTGGAGGTTCAACATCCATTAAAGAGAACAAACTTTCGATTTTTGTACTACTTCTTTCATTAATTGTTTTCTTCGTGTCTCTAGCAGGTGTCATTTATTGCATTGTGGAAGTTAAAAATTCGTTGCCTGCAGCCACCACACCCAAGCTCCCGCCATCGACTACCTGGCATCCTCAAACTACTTTACCTTCAACAACAGATACACCTGCCACTTCACAAGGAACTTCTCATCGTGCCCCGACAACTGTCACATCCGACCTGACAACAGATTCAACAACTATAAACGGAACAAATGAGATAACGTCTCCTACAACTATCACCGACACCTCGTCATATTCCCAAATCATCAATCAAACACTGAGTGGACTTACTTAGAGCCTCTCCTCCCCTCAAAAACCTATTCACCCTTCCCACATCTGATACCAAATTACATAGGTACATGTATATTGTGATTAGCCTGAAGAACAGACGTAAATATTTCCCTTTTACCGTGTCTACATTGGTAACTCCGAAGTTAATGAAAAGTCTAATTCAATTTACCCTTGTTCTTTGTGTCTTCAATAGGTATATTAACATTAGTTGACAAATCAAATACTATGATTTTAATGATACCCATTCCAGGTAATCACTCCATGAGCCATGAGTCATGTACCTGAATACTTGCATATATCTCAAATAAGAACCTTACTTTTATTTACTTAGGTTTGTTCCACATTTAGCGTTTACGATTCCAGATATGTTTTGATAGTGTTTTGTGGTATACGCTTCGTTAAGATTTGACATAAATCCAGGGCTCAGTGTTTGTAATTCAAACGCCTTTTGAATATATGTATTTTTAAAAATTAATCTGGCGGTTTCGTTTACATAAGATATCAAATAATTTTCTTTTAAATCATCTAGTCGAAATCAAATTTAGTACACATGTCATTTCATATCGTTTTTTTAGGGAATCACAATTAATCTGACATTTAGAGCGTTGTAAAACGTTTTAATAAAAAGTTGGAAATGACTACGTTTTGAACACCTTAACGGTACATAGGCTTAGCGAACTTTAAGTATGTTTACCAGCTAACGATCGAGGTATTTATAAGTATTTGTTTGCCACACTTTCTTATATTTTATGTCAGTAAATAGATAATGAATATTCCATTGCCTACTGTACCCAAGAGAAAGTTTGATTCTTGTGTGTCACATTCATTATAACCAGATATTTTTGCGATATCCATTGTAATCCCCGTTAATTGCATTAGTCAATCGGTTCGTAATACCACAATTAAACAGACCCTAAACAGGCTAAAAAGAAATGTGAACAGAACAGAAACTTCGATCTCCATATACATTCGTTTGTACTGTTATCAAAATGCACTTTGCTCCCTACAATTCAGATGTGATTCATAAATGATGATTAAAACATCTTTCAAAACGATTTGCATGTTTGATCTTTGATTCGATGCAATATATTATTTGATTAAATATATGTATATCATAATAATTTAGTATAGCAACCAGTAGATGAAAGAGTGCAATATATGTACATTATTAAATCTGAATCTGTATCTGAATTTCAAAGATAAAATTACATTTTTTAGAAAGTTCATTTCTATCCTTTCATATGACGCTGGCGGCGTGGTAGGGTGGGGGGGGGGGGGGGTGGGGGTGGTATACCGTTCACACTTGGCTGAAGAAATGCGAATTACCAAGCCACCAAGGTCATCATCAATTCGGAAAGGGTTTGGGAGCGGATCGTATAATCTTCTTATGTTCTTTTTCCCTGTCTCTTTTTCTCTTCCTCTGCCTGTTTTTTCGCCAGTTTATTTTGGGGGCACGTGCCCTTATGGCTATGACTTTATTATCTGGGTCATACACCCCAGTGGCGTGACGGGCGAAACAATTTAAGAGGTATTTAGGCCTTAAAGCAAATTAAACGCCGATTTTGCGTCTATAACGATCAATCCATTGAATCACGAGAGGGCACACCATGAATGCTAAACATGTGTATTTCAAAATATATTATGGAAAAACTCAACATATTCAATCCATGCGAATGCTTACTTCGGATCTCTAACTTCATGAATTACTCAAGACGTACTGTGTACTGTTCATGGAATACGTATGGGGAGTCCCCGTACTGAAGAAAACTGGCTACCAAACCCTAAGACTCTTAATATCACATGAATGTTATCTCACCCTTTCTAAAACAAAAACCTCATAATATATCGAGACATGAAATATTCTTGCTACATTTTTATCAGGCCTATTGGTTTTATACCTGGTTTTTATCGATTTATGAAGAAGTCGAGGTCACTGAACATGTGTACATGTCGCAGAGAATTCCCGGGTCATAATATGTTCAGGATACTAGTACATCGATTCCATGAGTGTTTCCTGCAATGCCAAAGTACACCATTGTAGACTCTGTCAGTAGGAAGCTAAATGAAAAAAATAAAAATAAATTTATATGATGGCTATCAGACTATTCCACAAGTCACATGATGTCTGCTGCCGGGTCTGTTGATTGTAAGGCGTGTGGCACTCATGTGAGCACTACTTAACAACATGAACCGTTAAGAGTGCATAGCATTATCATTCGTCATCAGGCCTACTGCAGGAATTGAATATGTCTGGAAACGTGAGCTATCGAATTTTGAATGAGGAGAACAATGAAGGAAAGGTAGGTAAAGACGATGGGTAAAGGCGGATTATTGTCATGACATTCGGAGAGACAGAGATAGAGATAGAGAGAGGGAGAGAGAGAGGAAGAGAGACAGAGAGAGAGAGAGAGAGAGAGAGGAAGACAGACAGAGACAGAGTAAGAGAGAGAGAGGGAGAGAGAGAGGGGGTGGGGGGATAGGAGGGGAGGGGGGGGGGCAAGGGTAGATAGTGATTGTGTATGTGTGTGAGAGAAATACAGAGAGAAAGCTTGGGTGTGATGACTGATGTAGAAGTGGAGAGAAGTTGGGGAGAAAGGGATATGCATATTGTAAGGATAGTTTGCATTCGAGCTTGAACTACAATAAGGCTGTTGCTAAAAAATAAAAATAATATTAAACAAAATGAGGTCGGACTGGGCAGTGGCGTAGCGCCGTGGGCGCAGTCATTGGGGGAGGGGGGAGCACCAGTCTAATTTAGTCTACTATATAGATCATTGTTTTGTTTTAAAGATACTGTCGTTAGTCACGGCATCCTTTTAGGAGCGTCATTAATTAAATTAATTAAATGGTTTGACCCTTGTACCGAATGGTCGTACGTTTTGTGCTGCGCAAAGATTCAATCAGTTTAATTTTGGCCATTACAAGAAGTGTATTATTGATGTAGACAAATGCTCATAAACAATTTACAGTTCATGTTATGTATGTTATTATCAAAGACAATTTTTGTTTCATGCGCGATTGAAAAATAGTAAACAAAGTTGAAATTTGTATGTTCGACTGACTGAGCATGGGCCACGGAGCCGCGGGAGGGGGGAAGGGGTGGCTGGGGTGATTCCTCTTTATAAAGGGAAGAAAATCACTGTCATTACTTGTAACAGAAGCCCATGGAGCCCCTGCCCAACCACCACCATCCCCAAAATTGATTCCACAAAAGCCTCCGGGCCGAGCCCGAGTCTGTTTAGCCCCCCGCCCCCCCACCCGCAGTCCTTGGAGAGGTATAGGTAAACACGGAACAAGGTGTGCAGTTATCTATCTTCTGTTTCTCTCCGATAGCCATGCAAGGTGTTCGTTTGCACGTCTGCTCTTCAACCGAACGTTCAGGGATTCATCGACGAGTTCAACCACAGATTCGGAACTATCCACGCCGATGCCCAGTACTTCGAACTACCCTACAGTGGCATTGATCGTTTCTCTGTCAAAGGAAAGGGGATGGATGTCATGATCCTCTGTCATTCCATCGAAAATAGGAGATGTTCTATTACTGACGTCATGGATGCCCTTTACACTGAATTCTTGCCCAACGCTGCAAAGACATTAGGTATATATCACAACGTAATCCACGTTCTAAAACAATGATAAGAAATCTCTACAACATGCAATTACGAACAATTAAAAACAAATATAATATGTTTGACAATCAATGCGGATTGAGCAGGTTCTATACTAATTCATTTTATACATGTAAATAATAAAATTCAATAACGTAACTATGTTAAAATTTTCATAAGACTAGCTCGCAAGGTTCTTCATGCGACTGAACTTTTCTGTAAAGTAAACTGCATTCCAAACAAACGAACTACGACCATGTGAACGTCTATCAGGAATATTCAGGAACTTTAAACAAATCATTAATCTGACATCACGTAAGTTCAGGTTAAATTTATTGTTCAAGGAGCATCGGTTAAGCTTTATTGCTCCGATTATGATGGGTTATCACATCCTACCGATTTTTTTCATGGAAATGTCCCGTGAAGTGATCTGAATATTTCTTTCTCATTTCGTCTTTTATTTAGGCAAACAGAACGTGTGTGTGATAGTGCACGACTTCCCTCCAGAAAAGAAGTTGGAAAAACCTGACCAGTACCTGACAGAAATGGAATCATTCAAGACCAAACAAGGAACAACGTTCAAGAATGCTGCCCTTGTTATGATGTGTGGTAAGCTAGACGGACCAGTTGAGATGCAGGAAAGCAACTGGGATGACCTGAAGCAGTTTCTCCAGAACACTGTCAAGAAGAGGCATATTCCTAAAGGGAGTGGAGGTATAACGTCCATGAAAGAGAACAAACTTTCGATCCTTGTATCAGTTCTTTCATTAATTGTTTTCTTGATGTCTCTAGCAGGTGTCATTTATTACATTGTGGAAGTTAAAAATCCGTTGCCTGCATCCACCACTACCAAGCTCCCGCCATCGACTACCTGGCATCCTCAAACTACTTTACCTTCAACAACAGATATACCTGCCACTTCACAAGGAACTTCTCATCCGGCCCCAACAACTGTCACATCCGACCTGACAACAGATTCAACAACTATAAACGGAACAAATGAGATAACGTCTCCTACAACTATAACCGACGCCTCTTCAAATTCCACTATCATCAATCAAACACTGAGTGGACTTACTTAGAGCCTTTCCTCCCCTCAAAAACCTATTCACCCATCCCAAATATGATACCAAATTGCATAGGTACATGTATACTATGATTTGCCTGAAGAACAGACGCATTTCATTTTTATCGTGTCTGGATTGGTAACTCCGCAGTTACTAAAAAATCAAATTCAATTTTGTTCGACGTGTCTTCAATAGCTATATTTACAGTAGTTGACTAATCGAATACAATGATTTTAATTATACTAATTCCAGGTAATTATCCATAAGCCATGTACCTGAATACTTGCATACATCTCTAATAAGAACCTTACTTTTCTTTACTTAGGCTTGATCCACATTTAGCGTTTACGATTCCAGATATTTTTTGATAGTCTTTTGTGGTATACGCTTCGTTAAGATTTGACAGAAATTAAGGGCTCAGTGTTTGTAATTCAATTGGTTTAACGCCTTTTGAATATTTAAAAAAAAAAATCTGTCGGTTTCGTTTACATAAGATATTAAATAATTTTCTTTTAAATCATCTAGTCGAAATTAAATTAATTAAACATGTCATTTCATATCGTTTGTGAGAGAATCACAATTAATGTGACATTTAGAGCGTTGTAAAACATTTTAATAACAAGTTGGAAATGACTACGTTTTGAACACCTTAACGGTATATAGGCTTAGCGAACTTTAAGTATTTTTACCAGGTAACGAGGTATTTATATTTTTTTGCTTGCACACTTTCTTATATTTATGTCAGTAAATAGATAATGAATATTCCATTGCATACTGTACCCAGGAGAAAGTTTGATTCTTGTGTGTCACATTCATTATAACCAGATATTTTTGCGATATCCATTTTAATCCCCGTTAATTGCATTAGTTAATCGGTTCGTAATACCATAGTTAAGCAGATCCTAAACAGGCTAAAAAGAAATGTGAACAGAACAGAAACTACGATCTCCATAAATTCGTTTGTACTGTTATCAAAATGCACTTTGCTCCCTACAATTCAGATGTAATTCATAAATGATGAATAAAATATCAGCATGTTTGATCTTTGATTCGATGCAATATATTATTTGATTAAATATATGTATATAATATAATTTAGTATAGCAACCAGTAGATGAAAGAGTGCAATATAACCGACATATCCTTTGGCATAGAAATTTAAGCGGAAATAAGAGAATATCCACGTTATGAGGAGAGAATTATTCAGGGCAATATTTTTCATTCATCAAAACAAAAAGTAATCCATACATTTTTATAAAACTATTTGTAATTATGTTTATTTCATATTCATGTTTATTTGTATATTTTATATTGTATATTTGGGTGTTTTACTTTAAACCTTGAGGGAAATTTTATATATGCACTTGTTTTTTACATGTATAATAAAGTCAACTGAAAAAAACGATCTGACTTTTAAGATGTGGTGGTTTTTGTTGTTGTTTTGGAGAAGGAACTGATACCTGATATTGTAGCAAGTAAATATCATTCAATTAAAAGAATTTTTTGGTTTAAAAGTGGAAGTTACCTCTTCACTAACAAAATAACAATCTAACAATAATTTCAGAAGTACATGTAGATAAATATGACGACTTTAAATACTTTACAATACTTGCATATAATAACGATGAGACACATAATAGTCCTTCATCGTCATTCTTTTATTCGTAAAGTGATGCAATTTTTTGTTTATCTTAATGATATATAGATCAATTTACATAATATCAATAGTCTCCTAATGTTTATTAAAATACAATTTAATGGGAAATTTCAGTTATGTGATAACATCTTAGATACAGCTTGAATACAACTTACTTTATAGCGGTAATTACTTCTGCCTACAAAGAAGTTACCATTTACATGCTGATAAATATGACGAATTTAAATACTTTTACAATAAATGCATATGATAACTATGAGACACAAAATATTCCTTCATCGTCATTCCTTTATTTGTAAAGTATGTAAAGTAATGCAATTTTTGTTTACCTTAATGATAGAACAATTTACATAATATCAATGTTCTCCTAATGTTAATTGAAATACAATTTAATGCACAATTGCTGTTATTTTATAAGATCTTAGATACAGCTTACTTCATAGCGGTGAACACTTCTGCATACAAAGAAGTTATCATTTACATGCTAATTCCTTCTAGTAGATATCCTCTGAGCTGATTTTTTTTGATGATGATGATGATGATGATGATTATAATGATTGTATTATCTGACTGATAAGAAAGTATGTGCATGCTTGTTGGTAAGCAGCCCGGGGACCGACGGCTTTAAGTTCTCTCCGAGTGACTTGACTTGGTAATGAGGATTAATGCATTACCAAAGGGTACGAGCGCATTAACTTGGTTTCGAACCCGGGACCATCCGGTTACGAGACCAGTTCTGCTCTACCACACCTATTTAACTGTCTTTAAAGATTACAAACTATCTTTGGGAATTAATTTACAAGACGTTCACATATTAGAATCGAGTGTATGTTGCCAGTCATCCTGGTAGGACATTCATATAATCGAATGTTGACTTGTTTATAACATGTCATGGTGTTGTGTTGATAGAAAGCGAATTTAACATACACCATTGAAGAAAAATTCCCTGTGATCAAAGTGGAAACTTCCCGTTACCTTGACGGCTTGACCGTCATCATTTCTTTACATGACTTTAAAATGTACATATTTTCAAATGCATATTGGGTACAATTACTCAGATTCTTCTAATGACTGCCAATGTAGTGTAATTTAAAGGATGGGGAGATCCAATAAAACCTTTAATAGCCCATCAACAAAATTTATATACATGCATATATAAAATGAAACAGCGGATTTGGTGATCCATAAATTACAAGTCGGAATGTCAAATATAAAGATGGCATTCAAGTACATAATTAAAAAAAGGTGAACAAATCAAAATTAAACTTAAAAATCGATTTACATAAAGGTATTAACATTCGTCAATGATTCAAATTGGATGGTGCAATTCCTTGCACACCTTCATTTTATTTTATTTTTATTGTCCAATCCTATATAATTTTGTCCTCGGTCCAAAGTCGGCACATCATGTTGAACCTGTTTATAATGTAATCACCAACTCATGAGTATCGCAGACTAAAGTGAACTTTAACCTTGTCAGCCATCACAGAGCAATCATTGACGTGGTACGAACATGAACGGGGATTCCCCGTATGTTCTATGTACGCAACATGAACCGTTATGCCTTTGTCATTTACGGGGTGAAATCGAGCTAAACATTCAACACCAAGATTCTCACCCAGACTTGAAGCTATAAAGTTTCAAGTAGAATAAGGCATTCTTCAGGCCAGGCATTGTTTTCAGGAAAATCAGACGGACGTATAGCAAACATGGCATCTAGAGACAGACGAAGTTACAACGAAAAGATGGCCCAGGTAAACAGCTTGGCATATATATGTTTTTTTCTTTACGTCTATAGTCGCTCTATGTTCAACGGTAGTCATTTTGTATGACGTTATGAAGTTAACGTAACATACTAGAGTCGCCCTTGATAGAGATTATTTTCATCGTTGGCATTCACTCGCAAACTTGATAGGGTGAAAGAATTCTAGTCGACTATTTTACATGTAGTACTGCTATGTCCTATTATAGCAGCAAATATGTGGGAGTAAGACTACGGTAGATCACTGATGAGTCATCTGATTTTGGCGTATCCTCTTTTATCATCATTCCTCCTCATTATTATATACTTTGTTAATATTAATATTAATTGGAGTAGTAGCAGTAATTGTATTGCAATTATTGTTTTCATCATCATCATCATTTATATTTGTAATATTGCTATTGTCATTATTTATGTAATTGCTCTCATTCTTCTTCTTTATTATTCTTAGTAGTAGTAGTATTAGTAGTAGTGGTGGTGGTAGCAGAAGTTGTTGTCTTAGTATTGTTATTTTTTTTCTTCACCATCATAATTTGTATTTGTATGTTTTGTTATTATCATTATTTATATTATTATTATCACTCTTCTTATTATTTTATCTTATTATTATTTATCTTCTTCTTACCATTAGTATAACTATTAGTAGTATTATTATAATCATCATCATCATCATCATCATCATTCTTATCAACAACATCATCGTTACTATTGTTGTTGTTGTGAGGATAATACAGTGCGTCCCAGAAAAAAACGAAACCGAGAATGATCGATGTTTTATCATAACTCAGTCACATTTATAATTAATACATGACACATATTTGGAAAGCTTAGATCGTCCTCTTTCATTTGATGCAACTCACCTGATGCATATTTCATGCATGAGTGATTTCAAAGGAATTTGAAGAGGGGAAACCAAAAAGTCATTTGGCGGACGATATCTGAATTTCAAAGAGAAAATCACATTTCTAGAAAGTTGAGTTTCTGCCCTTTCATATGACACCTCAATCACAAAAAAATGAGCAAGGAATGACAAAGTTCTGTATGTTTAAAGTAGTGCTTGCATATCCATAATTTTATCAAACGAATTCGTTTTCACTGGCTGCCTGCCGTAGCAAAAACAGAATTGTCAAAAGACTTAACTCCGTTTCGTTGACGATTAGCCATGCATGAAGTCTTTCGTCTACGGCCGATTGTCAACGAACCGGAGTTAAGTCTTTTCTTAATTCCGTGTGTTGCTAAGGCAGGTAGCCAGTGAAAATGAATTAGTTTGGTAACATTTTGGATATGCAAGCACTACTTTTAACAAAGAGAACTTATAGTGCTCGGTAATGCTAAGTTCACACCGACGCCGCATTGATGGCGAATTATATCGGCGAGCAAAGCGGCGGCAAAGCGTAACAAAGCTTAATTAAAGCGTAAAGACCGTAATAGAGCGTGAGAAAGCTTTGAGCAATTCGGGACATTCGGCAAGAGCGCCAACAATTTTTAAACTGTTTAAAAATTTGAGGCGATCTGTAACGAATTGCGTAAAGCGGGGAGAGCGTATTAAAGCTTATCAAAGCGTCACAAAGCTTATCAAAGTTTTGCTCAAAGCGTAGGAAAGCTTAACAGAGTTTAAATTTTTGGCGCTCTTGCCGAATGTCCCGAATTGCTCAAAGCTTTCTTACGCTCTATTATGGTCTTTACGCTTTAATTAAGCTTTGTTACGCTTTGCCGCCGCTTTGCTCGCCGATTTAATTCGCCATCAATTCGGCGTCGGTGTGAACTTAGCATAACATATCTTAGGAGATTGTGAGATTTTTTGAAAAGTAAACAAAAATGACGCCGAATTGATCGCCGATTTAAAGCGCGACATTCGGCGTCGGTGTGAACTAGGCATTTGAAGGCATTTTCTCTCGTTCTCCATTTCTTACCTGTTTAACCCATGATTGCCTCTCTGGTCATATTTTTTAAAGTTGTTTTATTTTAACCTTGTACTACCAGATTATACATTCTACATGTTTAAGCCAGTAAATAGCCTATATGCAAATTTTCTACATAAGGCAAATAATGTCCTTTTCATAGAAAAATCACAATTTAAACTGATTAATTGCTACACGCATATTTTGTGTGTTTCATTGCATTATGTGTTTTACGTGTAAGTCTTTTCACTTACATCCTGTTAGACTGAAATAATTGTTATGAGGCATTCAAACTTGTCTTCATACAAGTGCCCCAAAATTAATTCAAAATCTTTAATAGGTTATGGTAAATCATGGCACATCTCAAAATAATTGTTCATCTTGCCTCGATTTTAATACAGATAGTCTAGATATAATAAATTTCGAAACAATTGCCTTATGAATGTACATGTATTTGTCAAAAGCTAATATTTTTAATTTCCTTAATAACCGTGTTTACTATAGACTTTAAAACTGGAGATTGTTCACCTTTCTTTAGTTATACATCGGCTTTCAGCTAATTTTTTAAAATGTGCATTCCCCTTCCTGATTATATTACTTTCACTACTAAACTGCTCCTAGTTTCGGTATTTATCGTATACCGATAAAAAAATATAACTGGTATATAACTGTTTATACGTTGCTCACTTTTGATTCTGTATCTTTAATTTGTATTGGCCAAAACGTTGATATGCTTACCCATGTCGTTCTGTTCGAGTATCACCACCCCAATCCATCTTTCATCCTTCATCATTCCATACTCCATCTCATGCATATTGAATACCTTCCTTGCTCACCTTTCATCAGTATCCATCTTCTCACACAGAAACTTCATACCTATTAGCGTTCTTTTCATTATTATGTCCGTATCATACAAATACAAGTATGTTATTAGTTTGAAATGATTCTTGACCAGATTCAGCAGTATATTCTTGTATTAAAGGGGAATTAACCTCTCAAATATGAAAATTTATCTTGACATGGAGAATAAAACATAAAAAGCATTGCTGTAGGCCAAAAAATATCGCCTTGCAAGTACAACAAAGCGACCCTACTTCGCCACATTTACGTCTGCTCCTCATGGAAGCTGCCATTTTGTCGAAATTTCCCTTCAAAACTTCTGGGTTGTGACGTATCGCACGGAGAACTGATGTAGCGCGCGGCGCACGCGTTATATGCAATGCACGTCAAATATGGTGTACTGCCAAGTGTTTGGTAGTAATAATTGTTCATTGAAAACCAAGGGGAAATCGTTTCATCGGTTTCCACACCAACACAATCACCATGAAATATTCAAGCTATAGGTAGCAGCTCTGAAATTGGAGATATTTCTGAACAAAAAGTACAAGTACGACAGGAAAAACGATGTGATCTGTAGTGATCATTTTATAGGTTACAGCAGGAAAACGTACGTACGCAATAGCGGTCGAATCCATGCGATACGTCACAGAAAGGGCTGTGCGCAAACACAATGGCGACGTTCTGAAACTTCTCAGAGCCGCGAATTAAGACTATGGATTAGGTAAATTCTTACAGTAAATTAGTATCACACGCCAATGAAATTTAATGATAATTTTATGAACGTAGATTATATTTGTTTATTTCATATTAAATGTAGACGTAATGAAGATAAACATTTTGTTTCTTTGGAAACGCTCTGTTATACTCTTGATAATTTCCCCTTCTCCATTATTGGTATCACAGAGACTCGGTCAAACTCCTATTTAGCTGATTCATTTAATTTGAAGAATTATCATATGGTTAGAGAAGGCCGTGAAGGAAGAATAGATGATGATGGTGTAGCGGCTGTAGCCTTTTACATTCATGAAAATTTACCATTTAAAATTCCTCTCGATATTTATTTTGAAGAAAGTGAAGAGTTATTTATAGAAAATGAGAATTTAAAAGAATAAAGTGTTACTGTCGGCTTTGTTTATTTATCACCTAATGGTCATATTGATTTATTTAATGAGAACTTGGAGAAACGCTTTGCTACTTTTTCTCGAGAAAATAAATATTTATACTTAATGGTAGATTTTAATATCAATCATTTATTAGATAATGATAATAGTAAATCTGATGTATTTAAACGCTTGTTACTTTTTTAAAAATGTATTTACTTATTTTAATATCAATCATTTATTAGATAATGATAATAGTAATTCTGATGTATTTAAACGCTTGTTACACCAATATTTACAAAACTGCAAGAATCAGTCATCATTCTTCGACTTTGATCGATAATATTTATAAACATTTTGGATAAAAGTATTACTAGTAGCCTACTTAATATATATATATGTCCTAATCTTGCAATTAAACTGAATGAAAGTGGCGTAGATCTTTCTAAGGGTGCGTTCAAGCGATTTTTCGAAGCTAGACTCACAAACATGAATCACAAATCAAAACGCCGTTACAAAACAAGGTCACTGCGGGAAAGCGTTCAAGTGATTTTTCGTGGTTTAAAGATTATTTATCATTTCGGCAACAGTACGTGGTAAACTATGGGTTTTAATCGCAATAACTTACAATCAAATGTGGAGTCCCACTTCTTCTTTCATTATTTGTATTAATGAGACAACCGATGCATTATCCCTTTTTTTGAATTTTTCGCTGACGACATCAACATATTTTACTCTGATGAGAATTTGGATGCCCTTATTCGTATTCTTAAATAGAATTACCAACAGTATCTAACTAGTAGTAATATTAATAAAACGAACTTCATATACTTTAAACATGCCAATGTAAATGCCCCAAATTTTCCTTTATATATTGTTAATCTACCATTAGAACGAAATAAATGTTCACATTTTAAAAATACTCTCATTGATGAAATCATAGCTGGAATGAACACTAACGACATACAATTACATTTATATCTAGGAATATTGGTAAAATTTAGTAGACCCCCCCCCCCCCAAAAAAAAAAAAAAAAAAAAAAATCATAAACAGACCCTTTTTATGCTACATGTATATAACTAGCTTATTATATCTTGCCATGAATTACATATTGTAACTTGGTGTGGACTTCGTGTGCAAAGACAAAAATTAACCCTATTCATTTATTGCAAAAAAAGCGCTTCGCTTATATGGTTTCATATTATAATGTTCACTCTTACCTCTCATCCGTTTTCCACTTTACATACAGCCTCTATTTTAAAATTAGTCCCTTGATCTTTTATACCCTCTCTAATCATGGTTTCTTTATCTCCTCCATCAAGATAATTGTTGTAACAAAAGTCTTTACAACCTTTGTTCTTATTTTGACATGTAGACGATTAGGCGACCTAAAGTATCTGTCTGTTCTTCTGCCCAAGTTTTTAACATCCAAGCCTTCATCAATGTGTTGCTTCTGAAATGTACCGAGATCGTTGGCGATGTCCGCTTCTTCGAGCTGCCCTACAACGACATTGATCATTTTCGCTTTCGAAACACGGGCATCGACGTCATGATCTTGTGTCACTCCATCCAAAACAGAAGGTTCGCCATCACAGATGTCATGGACGCCCTCTACGATAAATTCTTGTACAATGCAGTTGGAGCTATCGGTTGGTATATTTTTTATCAAAGAGGATAGACATCTATTTCTCTTTAAAAACCTGCAAAAGTGTTTTTTTTTCTGTTTCATATAAGATACAAAGACAACGAACAATTATATAGTTAATCAAAACGCCTTTTTGGACTTGATTTAGATATCAACTCACAAAGGAAAGATTTTTTTTAAAACTTGAAATCTTTCATTATAGCCAGACTTTGACGACTTTCAGTTTACCAAATGGGTGTAGAAAACATATCGAGTAATGTCGCAAGTATTTTCTATATTCAAGCGTTAACTATGATCATATCAACGAAAACTTGACATTTTCCTCCCAACATTATACAACCACTGTATTAAAAATGACTCATGATAACCCAAATAATTGGAAAATGTAATAGAAATTGCTACATTATTTAATGTTTGTATATATTTTTTATAAAAATGATATTAAATCAAATTTGTTGTTATCATTATTTTCGGGGGGTATGGGACAGTGGTGTATCTTATCTAGTGCAGTGATTATAGCGCCCGGGGCAAACAATGAAATAAATTAATAAATAAAACGTCCACTTAAGCAATTAATGTCATTATTCTGCTGATCTATGTCTACAGGCAAAGCAAAGATCTGCGTTTTGGTCCACGATTTCAAAGCGGAGGATCTTAACACCATCGAAAAGTACCGAACACAGATTGAGGCTTTCCAGTCGCAGCAGCCGACAACCTTCAAATGCGCTAACTTAGTGATGATGGGCGGGAAGCTAGATGAGAAGGTGGAGATAGGTGATCACCAGTGGGAGAAGCTTCGGGCATTTCTGATGGATGCTGGCCAATCACCGGAATTTATCCCACCCTGTCAGAAATGTGCTGATAATTGCATTGATACTGTCAATGTCACTTGCCAGAGTGTACAGAAGTCATATAAAAAACAACTGCTGCTTTTGCTTGTTATCTTGGCGGTTGGCTTGATTATAGTGTTACCTGTAGTGCTCACCAAATAAAGGAAATGATGTGATGTCTCATTGGTAAATCAAAGTGTCACCGGACTTTGAAGGTGAAGAATCGATGCGATAACAAATTTCTTTACAGTTTAGTTGCGAGGACACTGATTCTGAACGAAGCAGAAACCTCATGATGACCCGGGGGCGATTTTTTTCTTTTTTCTTTAAGGACTTAAACCGACGCGAGAGGGCAGTGTTGACCATAACCCATTTAAAACAAACATATAATATATATAGCCCTATGCCATAACCGAATCGTAAGTAATGCCGGGGGCGTGTCGAGCAAGAGGCTGGCGCCTCGCCCATGCATACGTATAGCGTGCATGCATATTGTGATATCGAAATCAACCACGAGTTTGCATATCGTTCTTAATAATCCTTTTATCCGTTACGTTTGTTATTTGGCATTCGGATAAAAAAAAGTTTTTTTATAAACGTTTTAGCCCTCCATAGGCTATTTTAATGAGTCAAACAAAAACATTTTGCACTTTAAAAAACAAAATACTCTAACATTTCTCTCCTTGTTGTTCATACGAACAAATTAAAGTGACTGCCATTTAGTAACAATTTTGTTATACATACCAGATATAGAATGCATATAAAATAAAATGTATATACATAACACTGCCCCCAAGCTTCCTCATGAAAGTAAAAATAAATTAAATTTATATATGAGGGGATGAAAAGAAAGATACATGAATAATGATTACCATGAAGAGACCCAATGCAATTTTTTTGTGATGAGATTTTAATCAAATTACGTTTAAATATCCAACAAAATAACCATGTGTCTAGACATCCTCATTTAATAGTCGTAATATTAACTGCTTCCATAATATAATTAAACTATCACATGCAGAGAGGCAACTCCATACATTTATTGCAAACTAATAACAATGGTTAGAATATATATATAACTGTAGGATTCGATGGCTATAACACAGGAATACTTCATAAATCTCGGCTGCATTATTATTAACAGCGTGTGCCAAACGGCCGAGATTATGAATCATTAATGTTTTATAGCCACATGTTATAGCGATGAACACCCTCTCTCGTCGATGGCGCAAGTCTGCTAGAAGAAAACAAAATCGCGACCCGCGGGGGAGGGGGGTTCTTTGATATTTACATTATTAGGATCATGATTGTCGTATTAAAGCGAAATTGAGAAGTAGGGGATTGGATGGAATAGTATACAAAATATCACAAATATTTTTTATAAAGTAGACTTATTAAGCATGGACATGAAAGAAAATATTAATGTTGACCCTAAAATAAATCTCCTGCGGATGCATAAGCCACTTATGATAATGGAAATCAAAGATAACACAAAATTACATGTTAAAAACTCTCGATGTGATTAAAAAGTCAGGGCTCTCTGATTATGAGGTTTAATGATAAACTAGATTTCATTCTTAGGCCTTCAAAAAGCACCATTTACAGGTGATCATTATGACGATGGTGATGATGATTATATTGATGATTATAATAATCGTAATAAAAGCGGGCATATTCACCAAACACATGGCTTTTTAAAGTTCTCCAATAAAATACCGGTTGCCCTAAGCCGTACTAGGTGTCCACTTATTGCACCTGGGCCGAGAGTTTCAAAAGTAGTAACAGGATCACGAGGACTTACTAGAAATCAAAGTGAGGGTATTTTCTCTACCCTCTTAAATTGCCTATCGATATCATGTTCTCATTATGTATTATGTAATTGTAATGTTTGATAGGTCAATAAATTCAAAATGTGACGCATAACGTTATTAACATCGGCCAATGCTTTATGTCTCTATCGAAAATCATGTTTAGAGCTTAATTAGTAATAATATATAAATTCTGATATATAGCGCGTTAAACTCATTAAATCTCTTTGCGCTTTACATAGTAGTGTAGTTATATGTCTTGTCAAAGGATTCAAATTTATGATCTTATGAATCCATCGAAGTGCAATACAATTATAATTCTGTTAAAACGAAAGCCTTAGAAATTTTATGTGGAAAAGTCTGAGTGGTACGTGTGATATCGCATGGCTATCTAATTACGTAATGCTTGTACAGTTGTTTTTAGCAGATGTTTTCTGCATTTATTGAAAATCAAAGACAAAAAAAAATTCAACGACAGATATAATGATATAAAAGTATAATTGATTGACATAAAATGTGACAACTCAAAAACAACAAAAAAATCATAGATATTATTGAAAACTTGAAAGTATGGAGGTAAATTAAAGAATCAAGATAAATGCAGAGTCGATATCAGCTAGAGGTGGGGGGGGGGGGGGGATGCACATGATGCGAGTAGAGTGTCACGTCTAAATAATTGCGTTTTTTCTTCAAAAAGTATATGAATAAATAGTCGGAAGAAGGACAAAAAAAAAGAAAAAGAAAACTGCAAGTGTGTGCCTGTGGGTGTATACAGGTGAAGTGTTCGATTAGTTTTGTTCATGAACTGGTCATCTTAAATTAATTATATAAAAAAAAAACAATGGTATACAATTGTAGAGACCCATATGATGTTTATGAATATTTGGATATTAGATACTTTTTCATCGAGGCTTTGAATGAATGAAGAGATGCAAAGTGTTAATGTTGTCAGGTAAATCATCCAAAAATCCGGACCATGGCGTCTTATCGCTCTTTAGGCCATAATATTTGTTGTGTCATTTAAATAGAGGTTGCCGGATGAATGTCGTGTAGGATAATAATGTAGGTTTAACTGTACACAAAAATATTTCGCAATGCTGATGGTATAGTATTTATCGAAGATTATACATAAAGATTGAAGTTTGAAAAATGTTTGAAATATCAGCAAATTTTAATGTTTTTAAATCATAGAATATTGGATCAGTATGGGCTATATAATGTTAATGTATATCAAATAATACAGATTGCTCCTTTTTCAGCTTCGTTCTTTGTCTTTAAGAGGGTATGTAATTGAATTAGGCTGGTATTACATACCACTGTGTTACAACATGTTATGAATGGAATTCGATTCAAGTTTCAGAAACCTATTCATGTGCTGTCATTTTTTGATTTGATGACTGTGGATGAAGTAATATAGCTACTGCTTCTCAATATAATGAGTAACTAATACATGTATGTATGTTTATAGTATAATACAATATTGTTATCGTGAAAATAAATCATCGCAGTGCAAATATACTCAATATATATTTCGCCTGTTTACATGATTCCTATTTCAATACATAAAATATGAAAAGTTGAAAACTATTGTTTAATATATATCGTGTCGTTATCTTATAAAACGAAGCATATAGCTTATTTATTCTGCTTTTAGTATAATGTCATCCTTATCACTTTCTCCACCCTTTCCCCCTCCTCCCCTTCTCTCTGTCTATCCGTCTGTCAGTCTCTTTCTCTCTACCATGCGCGCTCTCTCTTTCTCTCCCCTTTCTCTCCCACTCTATCATGCTCTCTCTCTCGCTTTCTTTCTCTCTCGCTAACTCACCCATACCTTCTCGCCCATACTCTCTTGCTCTCTCTCTTTCTCTCTGTGTCTCTTTCGTCCTTACTTCCCCCTCTCCCTTTCTCTCTCTTTCTTTCTCTCACTCTTTTTTTCTCTCCCCTCTCATTTTCTCTCTCTCTCTCCTTCTTTTTCCCCTCTCATTTTCTCTCTTTCTCTCTCTTTCTCTACCCACTTCCCTCTTTTTCAATTCTGTACACCCGGGTTTATAATTCCCTAACCACTTTGGTTAATTCCGTGCAACTGGTAACATCTTGGAATTTTTATTCATACTGTGGTTTGAGAAATCGTAATAAATTCGTTCGTTCATTCAATCATACATTCGTCCATTTTTTCGTCCGTTCGTTTGTTTATTCATTATAAAGATCAATTTTGAGAAACAAGAAGCCCATGGTGTATACATTTCATTTTAATTTCACGATATTTCACACAGATTTTCCACAAAACATACACTTAATCTCTATTTAATTTCAATTCCCATCACCACTGGGATAAAATAACTATATTGATATAATATATTTAATAATATAATATAATTTAACCACCATACCAAACTGTTTATACTGCTATTGCATAATTCAATGTAAAGAAACAAAATATAAATTTATAATTTTAAATATATCATCACTCTACATGCATATGGGCAGATATAATCATGATTATATTCAACCACAGTTTCTATTTCGAATTATATTAAAACGGTTTTTTATATCTCCTATAATAACATGTGTACATAATTATATGCATTATAGTGATATAACATATCGACTGAGTCTGATCTTTATTAATATAACACTGGAGCATCTATATTTGACGTAATATTTGTATTATTGTTGTTACAACGACCTCACCTCATATTCAGATAATTGAACTCTCAATAACATGTGCTATGGAGTATATAGAGTGTGGTGCGATTATTTTGTCTATTCATCTTTTCCTCGTGATCTTCTCAACTTATTCATCTTTTTACCACGCCTTGTTATACTTTTTTTGTCTGCCATTCTATGAAGGAGAGATTAAATGTCTCCAGTACTTGCGAGGCATAGGGACCGGAAAAAGGTCATACAAGCTTAAAGGGATAGTTGAGTTCTGTTGCAGAGGGCGCTACACAAAATAATTTTTTGTGAGATAATGAAAAACTGAGTGTCAAATTTGAAAGACATATTTGAATGACAAAATCATCTTTGTTTGATCAAAATCGGTTCAGAGACGGCTGAAATATAACGATTTCTAATACTTGTGTACCACCACAAATATTAGATATTTTGAACAATTTGAAAAAACCGTTGAAAAAATGTAATCAACGCCTTTTACGTCGTATTTCAGCCAATGCCAATGTTGGTCTTTTTGTTGGCATTTTCGTGTTGCTTATATTACGCACAACCAGCCGGCCCATGTATTGTTATTTTTTAATTAAATAATCAATTAACGGTCACCGTGATCTTTTTAAAGTGGAGCTGAATTGGTATGCTCGTATTGGCTAAATTTCACACATTTTGGGGTCTAAAATTACCTTCAAAGCAATTTTTGGTTCTAAAAGGGCACTAGAAATGTCATAGATAAGAATAAGAGCAATAACCTGGCACTTTGAAGGCATTTGCGGTCTGAAAACAGAACTCAACTATCCCTTGAAAGGGCACGTGTCACAAATTTGTTTGCTTGCTTTTCTACTCATTTAGAGCGAAAGTGGGAGAAATGGGGGGTTGGTAACCGGCACCGTGCGTTATTTCCCATCAAAATATATCAAATAAAATGTACAGGTATGTTGCAATGAAAAGCAAATAAAGAAGTAACAGATTAAATCTGAATACAAACGTTTCTGAAACTGCGTGAAAATGTGAATATGTTAAAGTTTTGTTATCCAATTTTGAATGAATAACCGAAAGTAAGCGAAAACACAAGATTGTAACACAATATTGACAAATAATAACAATAACAATAATAATGATAATACTAGGCATTTCTATAGCGCAGTCTATAGAGAAATTATATGCCGAGGTGCATTTATTATTACCCCGGCTTAGCCTAGCTGCCATTACAGCGCTCTAGCATTTCAAGGATTAATTCCTGCCAGGTACCCATTTACCTCACCTGGGTCTCTCTACAAAGTAAATCACGCGATTCGTTTGTTTTTTGTACAAACTAAAAAATAGACATCTGACCCGGCAAGAGATTTTAAGAAGAAATGTTAGTAATCCATTTTATCGAACATGTTAGGTTCGATAACATGGATAACCGATCCGACAATAAAATTACTCCCAGTGACCAACACCTGAAGATGGTCAGCTGCTTGCAAGAACCCTTCACCATCGGGCATGTCCATCGATTCCCTATCATCAAGACACATACGAGAGCCTAACACCCATTGCAGTGCTTCTGTAGCGGAAGGAGTTACTTTAAAGATTGGCGCTTGTGTGACGTCACGTTGATCTTGGAATGAGTTGCACATCTCACCATGGAGCTTCTTAAAGGTTGCCAGATGCTGGTGGCATTTCATCAGCTGATCATCTAACGACAGCATACTTTTGTAATCTGAATAATTTTGAGAATGAAAACCTAAATTATTATGGGAGGAACGTTTGTTTAATGACATGGTAGATTGTAGAAAATATGCATGGTTTTGAAACTGAAATGTTATACTAAAATTATGTAATGGTATTCCATTATAAATTATGTAATGGTATTCCATTATAAATTATGAGATGAAATAGCCCTGCACAGTTATTCATTTGACGTGATTTGAGCTTTCCTCTAATTTTCTTTATTTTTTATTAACTTTATTTTTTTAATTTTAATATCAAATTTCTCTACCTTGTTCTTTATTTCTTTGTTGATAATTATAATTATGAATATTGAAACAAAAAACTGTGGCACGAACTGGTGCTCGGGTACCATATGTTATTTTATTTATTCTAATGGCTTGTCCACCTAACAAACACGAAATGTATGCAATTCGTATTCTGAATATCGAAATACAGTGATTGAAATGATAGGTAACGAGGCCCTAATCAAGATTTGTCCATTCAATTTGATTACATTACGAACAATGCCTATTGGTTTTTATGTGTATTTGATCATGTTGTCTTCTAATCATTGATATGTCCAAATAAAATGCGCCTTTGAGTTATGAGGTTAAATGGGATTTATCCACCCCAGTCTTCTTTTGATTTAAATTAAAAGTTTGGATAGCCTTCAAGTATGAGAATTTAATTTAATAAAGTGTTAAATTCAGCTACGACCACGTGACTTACCTCTCACTTCATTTTCTTGAGTTATTACGGTTCGCATAACCGAGAACACAACAGCGTCGAATCCGTATTCCTGACGAAGAAAATAGATCGGATAATTTCTTCAGCATGAAAGAAGTAATAACGGCCAATTCAAGTAATATCTCTTTATTGAAAACCATTAAAGATATAAAGAATGGGACTTTACTTTCTGAAAACAAACATGAAGGAGTTGTCAATGGCAAATATGCATGTATTAAATGTAATTTACGTCATACACAGCTTTATTCTTATTTACACAAAAAATATTTAAAACATCCTTTTTTTTCATTGCATCTTTTTATCACGATGTTTTCCCCTATTTCGTTTCATTATAATTTTATCTATTTACGTTGATTACAAAGCATAATAAAATATGTTATTTTGTTTGGATTTTCTCTTTTGGATTTTTTTTTCTTTATCACGCATTAGGAAATGTATCAGGAAATCCCTCCTAGAACGTTCTCTTGAAATATAAGGTTATTAGGCGAACAGTTATGAACAGAAGACACAATTGCCTATTTTCTGAGCCCATTTATAACATTGCAACTACGAATACCTACCACAAGAGGTCGTAGTATCGTGTAACAGTCTCTATCCCCGCCTAGATTGAAGATGAGGACTTTTTTAATGACTCCTGGAATCTTCTTGGCCTCATTCGATGCCTCTTCTTCAAACCAATTCTTACAGAAGGCCACGCTGTGTTCGGTATGTGCATTATCGATGTAGTAAGTGACGCCGGTTTTCCGGATTGTTTGGTTACGTCCTGGCCACTTCGATAACTCGAATCCTGAGAGCAATATTCAAAGTATGAGAAATTATGTAGATCACACAAAGTCAATGATTTATCTTTTGACGCTGCCTAAAATAAAAACATAGCATTTTCATTTGCTGTAAAGACAGCATTTGATAACGATATTTACTGATAAGCATCAGCAACAGTTTCTACATTTCTATCACTATGTCATATATCGTAATCATGTGTAATTCTTGCGATATTTGTCTAGGGAGCTGTGCATGGTAACACCTTTTGAACAACATTTTCATGATATTCTGTTTCCCTTGTCGAAAAATGTCGCACACTTTTAGATGTACCAAATTACCTGAAGATGTCTGTAAACAAGAGAGTCTTTCTAGATCTTTTAAGTATGTAATCCTCAACCCATACAATGCGTGTGTATGTTTTGGGTATAATTTGCCTTGTTTCTGTTGTAATTCTATTCTTTCTTTGAGTAACTATACCGTGAAATTAAAATCAGTGCCATTGCTCTCCATGTACTATGATTAACTTTCCTATGGACTTTATTATCCTACTTATTTTTTGATATTTGCTATTTGCAAGGGGGCCTGGATCGTGAGCCGGAGGCATAAGCGTGAATTACCTTGTAAGAATTCGTCTGGCAGAACGAATGGCGTCGCTCTCTGAACTTTCCCATCGTCAAGTTTATCGCCAATTGACGAATTTCCGCTGATATCTCCATTATGTGGTCCGATAGCTGCACATAGATATACAAATATAATGTATGAAAACAATGCGTACTATATTTCTTCCATTTCCAATACAAATGTGGCCACAGTACTTCTACCATAGGACAGCATAACTAACATTCAAAAGGATGTATGTGTCAAATGTAGATTTCTATTTTTTTCTGTAGAAATATATGAATAATAACACAACTATTTCCCCTAACCCTAGTATATATATTTTTTAAACAAGTATGTCTATTCCTTTGAATGCATTGTTATGTATGTAGGGCTATATACATATATACGTTTTCAAGTATTTATGTACGTAACGTGTTTTGCTTTTCTTCTTTAATATGCCTAGTACACTCTAAATTACAGGGATTTAAATTTAAATATATAGGATTTATTTTTAAATCTTTCATGTACTGTAGGTAGGGACCAATCGATGTGGATTTAAAATTAATCTTCGCTAGGATTAAAAAGTTTTAATCTGTAAAGGATTAAAAAATAAGTTCAAAAGATTTATATTATAAATCTTTCTAGATTAAAATTAACCCTGATAAAGATTTAAAAGCAATCCTTTTTGGGACTTCTTTTTTTTTATATTTGAAACTCGGATTAAGAACCAGTTTAGCAATCTTTTAAGATTAAAAATCAATCTTTATGGATTTAATTTCATTCAAATCCGGCTTAAGATTTAAATTTTAAATCCCTGTAATTTAGAGTGTACGAGGCTCGTATAGACTACATGCAATTGCTATGAAATATTAAATTAATGACGAGTATCTCTCCTGAAAATTACCTTGGAATTGGACTCTCCCTGGAGCTTTCTCATCGAGCCATGTTTTAGTGAGTTGAACGGCCAAAGCTGCGTTACTGCGTTGATGTTTTCCAGCAAGACCTAACTTGACACTGACGCCATTGCATTCGTAGTCGCCTAAAGGAGGACAAACTCGTAAAGGTGCCTAAATGGAAGGAAGGAATTGTCATGGAAGGAGTTGTCATTGGACTTATTGTGTGGGGCATATGCAAGACACGAAAATGATTGCAAAATATTGCACAATGTAATAATTTATGTCGCCAATACTCATGAACTCTTATGATATAATGAATCCATTCTTAAAACTGAGCGCTCGACAGCAATATTTGAAGTAATGATGACGAAATACAATTGAAGAATGAAAAATATCGAAAGTTCAAGAGAACTATCCTTATAAACAAATTTATTCCGTAATAGATTTTAGCTTACTAGTGACTAAAGTTACTGACGACACTCACAACAGTCATTAAAATTAGACTAAAACATAATTATCCATCATGCGTAATATCAACTGACTACTTGCAGTTCTGCAAGTCCTTCAGAATCTTTAAAAATCATAACGCCTTGGGTCTTCATGGCCAATAAACAGAGACTTCAACTTTGGGACTTACTATATGGCATTGGTGAACTTTGACAGTGCTTAAAACTTAAAGAAAACGATTAAATTTGTTAGTATTGTATAATTGTTAATTCTTTACTAGTACCTTATACACGATTTCACATTACTGAACATATGATTAAAATGATTAGATAAACGGTAACTAGAATATATTTAATACTTGTCAGCTAATACGTTTCACATGTCTTGATACTTTGGCGCTGATGTTCATTTTGTATACTATTGAGGTCATGTGACTTACGTTTCGTTCCATTGCCCGTTGTACAAGCACATTCATCGCTTCGTCTCGCTGTGGCACTGTAAAAGCAGGTCGACCATTCTGAAAAATATGGTTTATTTGAACCAAGATGAAGTTTAAAGACATCTCTACTGTTTTGTCTGAATCTTGCATCACGCATCACGCAATATCTCTCTCTATTAATTTGTATTCCTCTTTATCTTTATTACGCTTCTTCTTTATTCCAATTCATGAATTAAACCCTAGCTATCCTTGACTCACTTTTTCTTATAATATATTTATGGCAACCAGAGTGTTTGTGGGCCCATTGTTTGCTTTTTTAAAATATTACGATTATTGCGTATTGCAACATGGCTAGCTTATAGGAAATATCGCAGATTATATACCTCATACATAGATTCTTATCCACTGATTGGTCAAAACTTTATCACGTGACTGCAGTACCTGAATATATTAAATTTCTGTATGTTTGAGCTCTGTTAGTTTTGGATATTTGAAACTGTTGAACTTCGAAAGACTGTAAATGACTCTTGATGTTGGATTTCTTTTCTAGACTTATTATGAATCGATACAAAGGGTGAGGTATATAAAACAAATATGGACTGCTCTGTAATCGGATGGTGGTGCACCATCATCCTCATGAGCAGTCAATATTTGTATAATATTACTTTCGAAAATTGAAACGCGAAGGAAGGAGTTTCATTGATAGATGTATAGATTTACCTTGAATATGCCTGATTTATGCCAGGCGATTTTAGCCAGTGTGTCGCCAAGTAGTGAGACATGTTCCATGGCTAAAGACGAAACACCAGTCACAGTTGGAGACCTATTAAAATGTACCGACAATACAACGTTTAATTACACAATCTGAGTTCTGAGCATGATTTCTGTGGGATAAACAAAAGGTATTGCAATCGCCCACAGGAGTTGTTTTCTCGAAGGTTTTTGCGATCGTCATGTTAGTATTATTTTGTACATACCAAAGAACGTTAGTTGAGTCATATTCGCCTCCCAGTCCTACTTCCACAACAGCGACATCTACCTATGAACGACAAGTTAGTAGTAAAACTGTCATATCCTGTATAATTTCCTTTTTTGCGTGATCAAACATTGATATGCTATTATCGAAATAATTAAGATATTTCACCAGACTTTTTTATTTAAATGACAATAGATGTTTTCCATTTACAGAACGACATTATCGTTGATTCTACCACGTTCCACTTCATTCCCGACGTTCAACAGGCCACTTCAGACCCCGATATTGTTTTTGTAATACAACATTCACTAGAGTAATAATGCATTCCATAATTAAAATCAGATCATTCATCACAATAAAAACATAAAACAGAGAGTGACTGTGTGTAAAAAATTAATTTTGACAGCGGTCTCACCTTTTCTTTGACAAGAATGTAGTAAGCAACGAGTGTGAACATCGGAAATGGACCTATACCACTCGAGAATTGTTGACCAAATTTCGTTTTGTTCTTCTCTAGCAGTTCAAGACATTCTACTCCATATCTTCCAAACAAGGCTCTGGAAACTGGTACCCCATTGATACGGACTCGCTCACGAACCTCTAATAGAGGGGGAGAACTGGAAGGACAGAGATGAACATACAAAGTGCTTTTTCTGATATTGGTTTTTATTTTGAGAAGATGCAAAATACGAAAAAGTAAGTAAAAACCAAAAAGAATCTTGCCTGTAATGGTAATGGTTGATTAAACACATGTGGTACTTGATACAAGTGACTTTTTGTTCAACAAATCGATATACATTGCTATGAAAACAAATTCTCAAATACAATTATACCCTTCAGTCGCCCCGCTCCCTCGCAACAGAAGTCCCAAGTCACCCCTCCCCCAGCCCCTCATTTTGTTAATTTCTAGAATCACTCCTGCCCTGGACTTAGAGTTAAACGAAATTGAGCAAAGAGTACGTGTCGAATCACAGTCATAACACGTAACAAGTATACAGTGCCTCCCAGAAAACGCGAAACCGAGAATTATCGATGTGTTATCAGAACTTAATCACGATTATAATTAATTAATGACACATATTAGTAAGGCTTAAATCCTTCTCTTTCAGTTGATGCAACTCATATGATGCATATTTCACGCATGAGTGATTAAAAACAATTTGAAGAGAGTGCACCAAAAAGTCATTTTTAGGGCGGTATCTGAATTTCACAGAGAAAAATCACATTTCTATTAATTTCATTTTCTGCCCTTTCATATTTATTTATTTATTTATTCAAGTTTTATGTAAAATAGAGGGTAGGTACATTCAGTTTAACAAAACTGCTTTCCAAGTACGCCCTCTCGAACGACATAACAAGTTTGTGATATACAAAAATACAAGGAATATATTTTTAAAAAATATAACATTCATCAAAACTAAACATTGACATATTTGACATAATATAGAGTACAAACATATATAACATAAGAAGAAGAATAATACCGGTAGAGGGAAATAAGAACGGAGATTCTATTATAATAAATCCTTTGCCAATTGGCATCCGCGCTTAAATATTTGAATTGATTTGATTGATTGAATTGAGGGAGGAAGTTTATTAAAAAGGGTGCTTCCTTTATACGAGAATGATCTTTTTTTTTGGACACACCAATCAGAAAAAATGGGCCAGGAGTAACGAAGTTCTGTTTGTTTAAAGTAATGCTTGCATTTCCATAATCTGATTAAACGAAATTCGTTATCACTGGCTGCCTGCCGTAGCAACTAACTGGGTTGACAAAAGACTTAACTCAGTTTCGTTGACGATCAGTCATGCACAAAAAAGACGAAAGACTTGATGCATGGCTGATCGTCAACGAAAGGGAGTCAAGTCTTTTGTCAACTCTGTTTGTTGCTACGACGGCAGGCGCAAGGTAGCCGCCAGGTGACCGCGAGGCGGCCGAAGGGGGACCATACGGCGACCGTGCGGCCAGAGTGATGCTACCGCTTCACCCCTGGAGTATTTAAAAACGCAAGGCTACCGTACGCCCGACGTACGGTCGCCGTTGAACCGCTCTACGGCATGGTTACGGCGTATCTAATCGCTACGATAAAAGGAGAAATGAAAACAGCAATTAGGCAATTAGACACACCGTAGGCAGGCCGTAGAGCGGTTCCACGGCGACCATACGTCGGGCGTACGGTGGCCTCGTGGCTACCTTGCGTCTGCCTTGGTATTTGTCAAACACCTACGGCCGCCGCGGGGACGGCTTAAGGCGACCGTGCGTCATCACTTCACAGGCCGTACGGCAGCCGCAGGTTTTCTGTGTTCACAGATTCAAAATACGCCGTAAGGCTACCCTAACGTTTGTGACTGCTGCAGTATGTGAACGTGGGAATGCTGCGGCGGCCCTATACTTGCTATCGGCCGTAGATATTTTAGACCCCACGACCGCCGCGGCAAATGTGACCTAGGCATTAATTTTATAACTTATTTTTTCACTACATCTGTCAGTGTAATGACGCCGAAGCTTAATATATACCTTATGATGCCTGTCTTGTAGCCGTATGTCCTTAATATCCTTTCTGTCATAGCACATGTCGATCCCTTTCCCTTAGTACCCGCCACATGGATGCACGATAAAGAGTCCAAATCTTTTCTCTAAATAAAACATAGATAAGTGAATGTATTATTTATCTCACGTTGTTTCTTGAAGAAACGATGTTTAAAGGAGCATTGAACTCTTTAGATCGTTGGTAATATGAAAATTTTATATCAGACCAAAGTTTGGGCAAGTGCTTCTAAATATGTACTCGGAGTAAATTTTCTGATGCTTTTCCTATAATTCCTTTCAAAAACAATGCTCTAAAGATGTAATTTTATTTTCAATTTTTGACAACAGGCTAATTTTTGTTGTATTATACAATATTGGAAATCACACAATCGTTTTTTTAAGAGCATATAACACGATTGCAACTACTTTTGAAAAATCAACATACGGCAATTTCAATAGCCCTTTGTGTCTCCTATTGAAATGTGCGAATTTGTTAATGACGTATGACGTAATCCGAACTTGGTGTCCATGGGACCTACATTAGTGTATTAAAACTGCTGTTGAGTTGATTTTTCGAAAATAGTTGATCAAACATTTTTAATTTAATTAGACCATGGCATTTCTGTGTCACGATAGGCATCTAACTATTCATCCTGAATAACAGGAACCAATTTTCGATTATTATCATTATTATTGTAATCATACTTTATTCCAAACAATGTGAAAGTTTACCGTAATTCCAAGCCTTTCTAAGAAGATTCTGAAATCTGATACCAGGAATTTTTTGAATTCCTCTTCATCTGGACAATACCCCTGCCTGTCGTATGTTAGCTCTGCATGCTTCCGAAGAAATAGCTGCAAGAATACAACACAAACGAGAATTGATTATGCACTGATAAGAACGATTAATGACTTCACATATACGATGAACTAAATGGTCATTGTCATTATTTCCCATGCACATTCACCGAAACGTAAATTAAGTATAGATTTAAGTGTTATTTGGCATTTCCGATGGTTCATAATTCCGAAGGTCATTTATTCCAAAGTTTCGGAACTGTGAATGTTAATTTTAAGAATGATTTAAATTTTTGTTTAGAACTTTACATTAAAGAGCGCTTTTTGTCACACATGCAAATCAAAGTCTGATCTTAAGACCAAATTCCTTCTGTTTCAAACATCGTTTAAATAAAAGTTAGACAATTTTCTTGTCCAGTTTCTAAATGTAGAGGGACGACCTTCTTGCTATTTCCAGAGAGGGGTGCCCGTTTCCCCTTGAGTAGCTTCAGATAGTAGGCTCTATTCGCGTTAGACTAGCGCTTGTTAAAGAGAAGGTTCATTGATTTAAAATACTAACTTTAATGTCATTATTGCAAAGGTGACACTTTGATTGGCCAAGGTTATCAAAAGCCAATGCTTGGAAACATTCGAAGTAATGATTATTAACAATTACAAAACGCTTAGATACAGCCCCGACATAGCACCTGCAAAGTTCCCCGGTCGCTGCTGAGATATGAAATCACATGTTGAACATGATGTGCACAAGCAGACGATGTCACCTGACATCTCACACAATTTCAGTGCCCGTTTCGTCATCTTTTCTTCAGTTATTTCTCTTACTTCAATGACCTCAGGCGAAATTTTTAATCTATTGCCTTACTCTAAACCCCGTGCATGGTATTTATTTTGATGAAAAATGCAAGGTTTAAAAAAAAAGGAATCCATCGCTTGTAAACAAAATAAGACGCCATTGTATTTTCAGCTGCATACACCGCGGCATGTTCGGCGTATCAAGAGGGAACAAATGACGTCCATGCTATCATTCCGGAGGTTTTTTAATTTGAAAGTGTGGTTTCTTTGATTGTTAATTAACCCCTATCCTGTGTATTTACAAACAAAAGATTTAATTATCAGAATTGGGGTCATATCCCTAAAATTCCATCACATTTATATACATTAAACTCATTATAATTTTAGAAATAAAAGCATTGTGTTCATTCTCTATGGGATGTCGTCTGCTTGGGCAGGGTTGGTTCATATTGGTACGGCATTAAAACATCGTTATTTTCCCGGCGAATCTCTCGCATATCCCAGATGCTACGGAGGTTGTTTTATTTGTATTTTTTTTTTTTATAAATCACCGATATGTAGTTGACATAAAACTTGCATGATGGCCATCTGTTAGCTTACCAGTTTTCTAGTAATACGCTATTTGCCATATTTGTGATTTTCTATGAACCCGCACTTTAACGCAATTTGAAGTCCTATTCTATGTACTAACGGTTTATGTACTAAGTATTATGTCATATAACGTAGCGATAAAAAATAACATAATATTGCAGTTTTTTCTTTCCAAATTGTAATAATTGTACTAATGATTAATAATAGCAACGAAAATGCCACTACTACAACTACTAATGCTACTCCTACTACTTGATGATGATGATGATGTAGACGACAATGATAACAATACTGATGATACTAATAATTTTAAAAAATGATGATAATGAAGGTAGTACAAATTATAATAATATCAATAATATTTCTGGTAAGGAAGCTAAACGGGTATTCCATATTCAATTGGGATCAATTACCTTTCCTAGTGATATGTAAGAATGTTATATACTCCAAATATAAGCAATCAACGTACGCAGAGTGCTTGCAGCGACCCATTTTTTGTCTTCACTTGACACTATTTTTCTCTTTAAATATAATTTTAAGCCCCGTCCTATATAATTTCATTTTCATTTTATTTTATTCAACACGGAATACTTGCTTAAGCCAACGGCTGTTCTTCTGCAAGTCCGTGCATACATAACAATAATCACATACACAATATACAATTCAAAATAAGATGTAATACAAATTACAACAGTAAAAAAAGAGCGGATTTAAAATCAATTAAATAAAATACAATGAAAATAAATGTAACGAGTGTGATAAATAACATAATATAATAATTGATAAAAATAAATATGAAATGAAATAAAATGAAGTCAAAGCACAGGGTACGCTAAGTTTATTCTATCTGTGGGTATCCAAACAATTAAAAATAAATATTTGTTGGCTATAACTATATGTTTTCATTTGGAATTTTGAAAATAGTTATTCGATAATAAATACAGTGAAATTTATATTGTAGGCCTATATAAAAGTTGAAAAAATAGATATGAATAACAAGTGATCAAAATGAAATTAATAAGCAACCTAAATAGTTTCTAAAATCTTTAAAATGTCACCCCACCTGATAAAGTTCCTCTCCAGTTGGATCTTCACTCAATCCCGCTTCTCGTCCCGCATTTCCTACATCAACTCTCGATTCCATGGCTGCACTTGTGAAATTCAATTTTTACTCTCAAGCAATATCTTCAGTCCTTTCAGATTCTCTGTTTGGTAGAGATGTAATGTCTTATATGAACACCTACTAATTTTTCCAATTCCACACCATTTATATGCTGGTAAGCTGCACGTTAAAGATACTGTTGTTTTCGGCCAATCACACTCGTCTAGAAGCGCGCATGCGTATATGACTCTCTCTCTCTCTCTCTCTCTCTCTCTTTGTATCTGGTGCTGGACTCACTTTTCCACAACGTGGTTCAAACACATGGTTGCTCAGACCAGAACTCCTTGCTGAGACTGAACGATTTAATGGCCGCAAACTGGTGAAGAAGATCATTACATCTCAAGTGAAAATTGTTTTAAATTGGAAAACGGTTAGCCAGGTGAGTGTTCCATTCAATTGTTTTCTTACATGTTTTACTTCTACTTGAAAAATTGTATGGCGGAGAAGAAAAAAAATAAATTATATTTTATAAGCAGAGTACACCACACTAGTTCTCACTACGTCCTGGAACCGTCCTAAACAATTGTAAACCGGGTTGTGTTTGGGGCAGAATGTGTAAAAAAAAGAAGTCTATAATACGATCCTAGTTCGTTCATAAACAGTCCTCAATACGTCCATCTCGTCTGTACCCCGTCCACAGTTAGTTCATATCAAGTTCAGACCGGGTAAATTTGCCATTTCCAGGCAGTCCAAGCCAGTCCGTAGTCAGTTTAAACCCAGTATTAACTAGATCTATCTCAATGATGACGAGTTGAAGTGTCTATGGACGGGGAGGTTGGGTTATAAACTAGTTAGAACAAGTTTCGAACTAGTAAAATGGTTTGCACTGCTTGGAAATGTCAAATTTACCCGATCTGAACTTGGTATGAACTAACTGTGGACGGGTACAGACGAGTTGGACGTATTGTGGACTGTTTATAAACGAGCTAGGATTGTACTAGAGACATTAGTCCAGTCCGAGCCCGTCCACGAAGTCCTTAAACAGATCGTAAACAGTTGCTATTACGTTCACCTCCGTTCGCACACAGTTTGAGCCCGTTTTCGAGAACGTAGTGAGAACTAGTTTGGTGTGATGGGGGATTTAGCCATATAGGGGAATGTGAACGTATATATTGAAATGCCTTCCAAAGAAATGACGAGTTTGCCAAGGTATTCGAAATTTACCACAATGATGACTTTTGCATTCAGTGGTTACAAATAATATGTTGACAGTAGTTATGAATATAACATACGTAACATGTTACTGCTGGTCTATTTCCATATATCATGTTTCATTTGGCCGATATAACTTTAGATAAAACTCCACATGACTATTTCAATTAAAACGATGCCTTTTGGCTTCTTGGAAAAATATGTTTATAACCCAGCAGTTCGTTACAAAAACTACTATTTGATTTCGGGTGGAATGTCCTCAGACAAAATCGCCGTTTTGGCAAATCACGATTTCTTCTTCGGCCATACATTTTTTTAAACTGAAAGCAAAGAACTGATCTTTCTAATATCATAGATCAAAACTGAATTAAAACAACCATTAGAAAATCGTGGAATTAACCCCTAGTTTGCTCCTTTTTCGTCACAAGAGATTTACTCTACTCTTCGATTTCGTCTACGTTCTTTCACGTAGTGAAGTCAAAATGGAATGTTGATAGTCATCTTTTAGATCCCCCCTTTATTTTATACATTTATAAGCAAGCAATAAAATAACGAACTAAGCAAGTGTTCGTTATTTTATAGTGATGAAAAGTCATTCAAGGAGTATACGAGCTTCCAACAAAACAATGTGTGTGGAGGCGTTGGAGTTCATCTTAAAAAAAATGATTTTCAAAGAATTTACAAAATTGGGACTAACTAAACACCCTGCAATATTCAAGCAGAAGATAAATATCTCATTGAAGTTTTCAAGACAAGCTGTAGGATTGGTTGGTAAAGCGACCCTGCAAATCTGAGATAATCCAAACCAACTTCCACCTGCTACTTGACACTTGACCTCTTATAAGTAGTTACGTAACCTTCAAGGTTCGCCATGAGGATGTACTTTAATCTGTCTAGCCCTGCATTTAAATAGACATTTGATGACAGCATGACCTGCATGGATGTAATTTCTTTTTCGTTAGTTTAATTGATTCTAATATTGAATAAAGCAATTCGTTATATATCCACGTGCCATCTGCTCCTTGACATCTTGTCGGAAGCAGTTACGTAACTCTTTTCGAACATGGGACTGGCATGAGAAAATATTTCTTTTTGTGGGAGGGTGAATGGAGTAGCCGATCAAAGAGCTGGAATTGACTATTTCAAAGACACGAATGGTTCTCTGTTGAGTGCTCATGAATGTTATCACACGTCTCTAAAAGATTCGAATCAACGCAACAATGACGCAACATTATATCATATTAATTACAAAGCTAAAAATTCATTCATTTAGATTGGGTGATAACTTCAGAAACGATTTATTGGGCATGCACCGCTGTTTAGGTTGGTTAAGAACTTGATATCGAGTTCTCTTATGATGATACCCCCCCCCGTGACACCCACTCCCCAAGCTTCCACTTGGCTTGGTGGAAGCGAAATACGCATTAATTTTCTTAATATCTTAACGTATCGCATTCCTAAAAACCGTAAGGGTTCTTCCCTCTTCCCCTCACCCTCCTCCCGTCAAAATAAATCTTCTTCTCTTTTCTTTTGTTAAATTGGCATAATTCTTCCCTCGATTTAGATGAAATTGTTGTCACATTTATAAGGACTATGATAGATAAATATTGAGGGGGCTATCAATAGAAAATGCTTGTTAAATGAAATAATTAATTAATTCGTTCTATAGATCTACTAGACTGGTCACTAGTCTATTACAGAGACACTCGGTGAACTGTATATTTTTTTATTACAGACTCTCTACAATGATCTTTTTTTGTTTTTAATTTGTTATTTTTTAAAATATTGATTGTTCTGTTGGAAATGAAAATAAAACTGAAACTGATCATGGATGTATACTTCACACTCGCTATCTAAGTTAGATCAAGATCTACCCAAACAAACAAATTAGTCTTTTTAAATCTATGCTATAGACTCCTGGCGTGTCGGGTTGAGAAGAATATGACATTTAACAAATTAAGGTTTAACCTAATTAAGGTCAGGATCTAATAGATCTTCTTTATCGAGTCTAACTTTAACTGGAGACTTAAGAATCTGGACATGTAGTCAAATTAAACAAAGAATTTACCAGATTATGACAGTAACGACAGTCTGAACTATGACCATATAGACATACTCAAAGAATCTAACTTACAATGTTGGTCATAAAGGTGGATTTTTTTAAAACCCCAGTTTATGGAATGATTTTGACAATGATTTATTCTTAATGGATCTAGATAATAGGATACATTCCCAGATTTTATTGAATAATAGTTTGCAAGTGTTTGTTTTACGTGACTGCTAAAGCATGTGTGTGCTACTATGCTTTTCAACTAGGGGACATACGGGCTTAAGTCATAACTGACAGTAATGAGGATTAATGTCTCAACAAAGGGCACTCACTAAGCACATCGACACGGCTTTGATCCTGGGGCCTCACAGTTACGAGGCCATTTATTTGCCACTGAATCATGACTGTACGCAGCGGGGCTAGCGTAGGGGGGCAGCCCCCATAAAAAAGAAACACAAAGAAAATGCAATAAATTATCAATAATTCATTGCATTTTGCCCAGATCCCCAACACAAACAAAACTTCTGTGTGGCCATGCCTTGAACCATAATGCATGGCCGTACAGAGGAATTTGCTTGTTTTGCATTTTATTTGCGACATTATGGAAAAAATTAAAATACTATTTATTAACCATTGTCTTAAACCTATCATTTGCAAGCGATCAAAAGCTCTTTAAAAGAAATCTGTACAGGCAATTGTTGAGATATATTTCTTATTTTCTGCATTTTCATAAAGATTATGTAAAAGACCGATAGTGCGTATATTAGATAATTCAGACCAATGTTTAAACTGGTGGGTGTAAAATAATATGCTTTTTGATGTCTTCTTACAACCATTTCGTCATACACGTTTCAGTATCGTGATGCCACTGCTATAATTGTCAACACACGGTTGTTGCATCGTCATTTAAAAACTGCCGGCATAGATAAAACTTAATTTTAGCCGTAGAACTAGGAATATGAGATTTTGAAGGGGAAACTGATATAATTCGACATCTGGTGTCGAGGAAATGGTTGAAATTTAAAATTCAGTTAATAATTATGAGGTTAAGTTTGTAACCAGCATATGAGTAGTACAATCAATACCGTAATGGCTCCCCCAAAAAAATTGTTTGGTTGTCCTCGACTGCTATTCTGGAGAAGGGGCGGGCGGGCGGATTTTGTTTTATTTTTGTTTTTTTATCTTATTTTTTAACCTCATTTTTGGTGCGTCTTTTTTTTAATATATTTTTTGTATAAGTTATTTTAATAAATTTTTTTCCATAAAAAAAAAAAATCATTGGGATTGTCAAGCATTTAAACAAACAAAGTCTATACAACACTTTAATATGGTAAAAGACTAGTTTAATGTACAATGAATATCAAGACCAACACAGAAAGTGTTTTGGGCTTTGAAATACAGCACCTTTTAAATCTCCATTGTACTACTTATAGCTACTTGCGCCCTCTATTTAGCAAACAATGCCTAATCGGTGACCATTGGTCCCCCATTATCCTCGTTATCTTATATTAACTGAGAGTTGATTTGATGAGATAACCACATGTGCAGTGACCTTGCAGGGTGGTCTAAACCGTCCTGTAAACTAGTACAGATGGGCTTTAAAATGAGTTTAAGAATGCTCAGACCCTGATTTGAATGAACGGCATTTTGACATACCGGTAGAAAATAAAAATAGCAAGTTTAATAAATACCTAATTGCGTACTGAAAAGACCAAACTGGCAACAGGACGCATTTTGATCCTTGCAAATGCATAAAAATGGTATGTTTGGCATTTAAGATTGCTCCCCCCCCCCCCCAAAAAAAAAAAAAAAAAAAAAAAAATACGAGCGGCCCGAAAATGACGAGCGGGCGGTCGAGGACAACCAAATTTTTTTTTTTGTTGGCCTAATAGCCAGTTACCACACATACACCACCTGGGAGATGTAATTAAATCTCGTTAAAAGGGGTTTCTTACATGACACAAAAATTGCAGGTATAATTGAAACGATATTTCTAAGGGTAGAATTTAGGTGAAAGCAGATATAATTTTACCTCCGATTAGGGGTGATGTAGACAAGGTATTCAAACTTCGAATTGCAATGAAGAGTACACTCAATTAAAATGTATTTATGTATGAAGTATGAAGGGCAAAAATTATTGCACTATTCTTCGCTTCATTAGAACATCAATTTAAATTTTAAAGACACGGTAGAATTGAACCGTCTCTGTTATACTTGTGGATGAAACGCCTTCTCTTTCCAATTAAAACGTGTATATGGTGTTTCCTTTTTAAAAATCTAATTAATTTTGTTTATTTCTTTTTTTAATCACTCCACATTCCATATTTTAAGTTTGTCTCATACGTAATAGAAAAAGAATGCATAACAAAACTATGATAGACATGTAACATAGAGAAGTCATATTTTGAAATACGAAGAACCTATTAAGTAGCAAAGCTTCTATTTCATATGTTCCCGAATGAAATAAAATATTGTATCTGAATTCGGTAATGAAAAAAGATGTAAAACGACGAGAAGAAAAACGGGTAATGATGGGGGTTCTGCACCTGGTCGTACTTGTACGGTCAATTGAATATGAAATCATACAAGGGCCTAATCGTATAACAGTCCAGGGGGGTGTTTCACAAAGATCCTAAGTAGAACTTAACACTAAGTTGGACTTAAAAATTATGGACAGCCATTGGAGCCTTAAAATGAAATATATTTAAAAGCAGAAATTCAAGTATTTTAGACTTTTTATAAATTCCACATCAAGAACATAGAATCTCCCATGATAATAGAAAATATGAATGATTTGAATCAACATTTTATGTCTTTTAAAGTAACTTTTACAAAATGTTTTCAAGGATGCTAATGGCTTTCCATAATTTTTAAGTCCAACTTAGAGTTAAGTTCTACTTAGGATCTTTGTGAAACACTCCCCAGGTGTTAATATTGTCTAGTAACGTATTTTTACTGAGGACCCACCTGGCATCTGATGCTAGATGGTTTTTAGTTTTAATGCCCAATCCGCAAAAAAATAATAAGCTCAGGGCCAAAGTCAGAAACTGAAATGTAAATGTCTGCATTACTTAATGTCCAATCGCTATCGTCCAGTTAAAGATGTCAAGCTTGGCAGGACGCGAAACCTTTTTTTATTTGGCCTTAGCACTAGTTCATGGGGGACCAGTCACCGAAGATCCATTATTTTACAGGTGCCTCGAAAAGAGTTCATGAAAAGCTAAAAATGAAGAGTGCTTTAGAGCAATACATCAAAAATCAAGTATGAATTCGCATCTTTGTCCAAAATACACGCGACACATAGACACAAATACGCACACGCGCACACACACACACGCACGCACACGCAGACACATACACACACACACACACACACATACTGTGGTTGCAAAGAGAGTTGCCCATTCAACAGTGTGTTTCTTATTGGGGGGGGGGGGGGTCGATTTAGTTGATTTAAATATTGATTTGGAATGTTATTTTATTCTTTTTCTGTCAACAAACAAAATCGAATTCATTATTTGCACAATTACCATACAAAATTGTGTACAATTATATTATATAAGACTTAATACAACTATTACTACTTCCACGATTTCCTTTAGAATAGATAAAGCATACTTTTGTTATTGTAAGAAAATATAAATCATACAATCATGTAGTCGTTAGAAAAGAAAAAATCCAACTCATACAGAAATTAAATTGATCAATTTACTGCAAATCACACAAATACATGAACACTGGGTGCACCCGGCTGTGTTGCCAGGTCTTGGGCAAAGTTAACCGAATAACCGTAGTCCGCAAACCGCCCTCACCTATATCCCAACCAGATGCAACCAGTGCTGCAGATTTGTTTGACAAAGACAAACTAAGATATGTACAGGTACTACATTCACATAATTAAAATGCGTCAAGACAAAGCCTACAAATTGTCCCAGATGTTGAATCTCACGCCTAAGACCATAATTGTATTAAACGAATTCGTTTTCACTGACTGACTGCTGTGGCAACAAACATGACGTCTTCTTTGTTGTTAGGACGGACAGCCAGTGGAACGGATTCGTTTTAAAAATAAAATTATGGAAATGCAAGCATTACTTTAAACAAACTTGTTACTCCTGGCTCATTTTTCCTGATTGAGGTGTCATTTGAAAGGGCAAAAAATGAACTTTCTAGAAATGTGATTTTCTCTTTGAAATTCAGATACCGTTCGCCAAATGACTTTTTGATACCGTTTATTCAGTTTCTTTTTAAATCACCCATGCGTGATACATGCATCATTTGAGTTGCATCAAATGAAAGAAGAGGATCTCAGCTTTTCAAATATGTGTCATTTATCAATTATAATTGTGATTAAGTAATGATAAAACATCGATAATTCTCGGTTTCGTTTTTTTCTGGTACGCACTGTATATATAGACTTACCCTATTGCTAAACCAGTCGATACCTTACCCCCGACCTTACCTTTTAATGGTGAAGCGTGGCGTGGATCCAGTCATTGTAGGGGTATCTGTGTCACGGGGTTGGGGAGGGGGGGGGGGGGGCGTAAGGGCACCGAAATGAAACGTGAGGGAACAAATGCTAGGGGAGGGTGTTGTGGATCTTTGGCATTTCCCATTTTCCCAACACCCCTCCCGTCTCTCTCTTTCTCGGTCTCTCTTTATTTTTCTTTCTGTCTCAAATTCTCATTAGGGGTACACATACTTCCCATGCTTTCAGTATATAACTGACCAATCCGTCAATACTTTCAATCTAATCTGACTGAATAGACCCTCGCCCATAATTTCATCCCCCCAAATCATGCAGAAATTGCGAAATTATAATTTTGGGGAATACTATCAAAGTGTGTACTTTTTTTTTTAATACGTATATTACATCTTTTGTGCATGTTATTCAATGTCTTTCTCCTTTTGTTGTTTTCATTTATACAGGAAACCATGGCAGCGGTAACAGACGCGGTTACTTCTTGGTTTTGTGGAGGAGAAAACTCGTCTACCGTAGACAATGTTTCAATCATTCTACATCCTCCTGGTAACTGGGCCTCCAACACCTGTACAGTAGACCTCATACTCCTTATCTTACACTTGGTATTTTGTATGATCGCTTCACTGGTTTTAATCCTCATACCTGCATGTAGCATCTCTCGTGCAACTGATCATGGCTACATCATCCGCTATCCAGGTCATGTGGTCCGTTGGTTGACGTATATCCTGTACACTGTTCTATGTATCGGTATAATTGTCGAAGGTATCTTAACCTCAAATGACCATCACTTTGATAGTCCACCGAGACTGTACATCGTACCATTAGCTGGATTCCTGGCCGCCATCTTTGTAATGGTATATTATCATTATATGGAATACTGGGAGCTACCAGGAATGTGGCCTGTACAGTTCTTATACTGGGTGTGCCTCCTCGTCGCAGAGTGTTTCAGGGCTTCTGCGTTTCATCACGATGATATTACGTCACGTCACATGATCTGGGTCTTCAATAAGTCAATGATAGCTGTAGATGCAGCGATGTGTTTGGTGGAAATCTATTTTCTGATGAAAAAGGTAATGACCCGAGTACAGCTAGACATGCAAGGTCGAATATATTATGACGCATATAATATTATACGCATTTCAGTCTTAAATAAAGGTTCACATCCCTCCACTTGTGCTTTCATACGTTTTAAAAGAGAATCTTAGCTGGATTATCAAACCTAAGTGCGTGAAAGCTTGTTAAAAGTCAAATTCGTTTTGCGTCAGCATACGGTTTTTGTTTTGCTTCAAAAGAATTTTGTAAACCGTTGTATAATTACCAGAAAGGGTAAGGAGACACATCTCTTTCTTCCTTATCCTGCATGTTTATTGTTCCTATTAATCTTTTGAAATAGTAATCTCCACTATATTTGAAGTTTAAACAATTTTGTGTGGTTATTATTATCATTGAAACATTGCAGTTATCCGTGATTGTAAGAACCTTTGTGATTTTAGCTGCTACTTCATACATTTCGAACAACCAGTACATCACCTTTCTTCCCCTTCAAATCTTCAAATGCAAACCAGGGATTCAGCCTCGGATCATCACCTCAAGAACATCCTCCAGAATTGAGGAATCTGAAGTATCTTCATGATGATTGTAGTTTGCCATCATCTCTCCTCTATGCATGGATGAACGACCTGTTTAAGAAAGGCATGACGCAGGCAATAGAAGATGAAGATATGGGAAGCCTACCCGATGAGCATTCTGCAAAGTACTCCAGCGAACGATTCGCCAAGATTCTCATCCAAGAAAAGGTACTTCTAGCATCTCTTAACGTAAATTCTAGTTGTTTGATAAACCAATTAAATCATATTTGTGGCAATGGTAAGGATTATAGGGATAGGGAAAGCTCCCATTGTTTTGCTGTGGGAAGACAAAGTTGAATTTAACGAGATCGAACATTTGATCATATAAATTTTAAACCCTGGATAAATTGGCATCATTAAGTTGGCATGTAAAGTCGTCATAAGATACCGCCATCGTTTAGTTACCATAATTCAAAGGCCTTCAAATTCTGTACTAAATACTTTTAATTCCTTTTTCTTTTAAGTGTTTTGAGCGGAAAATCATCTTGTAAATAGACCAAACATTAAAAGTTCATCATTTACAATCGGAAAGTGTGTCTAATTGTTCTTGTTCACTTTTTTGTCTTCTTCATTCGAACCCTTTAGGAGAGGGCCAGAAAGAAAGGCCTTGAGATCAGTTTTAATCGAGCTCTCTACAGATTCCTTAAGAGAGGAATGTACATATCGGGAATTCTCATGTTTTTTGGAGTTACGTCAGGTTTTGCCACGCCATCTCTCATCGCTGGAGTTATCAGATGGGTAACCTTACGCAGCCAAGATACCGAGGAGACAGTGCCAACAAATCACGTACGCATTTACTAATTTAGTTTATCGCTTTGATCATTGTCACCACCGATGAGCGACAACCATTCCTTAATATCATAATCATAAGGTGTAAATCACTTTATTTGATTTGCTGTTCATCATTAATTTAATTGTGTTCTGTTCATTTATTTTGCTTTAATTGTTAATCACAAAGATTTGTTTATGTCATCTTATCTCATAGAAACCCCTTTTCCCCCTTGATTCAGTTCATGAATTTGAACTGTAATTTTTTATTTCATGGCAAACAATAATTGTTTGCCATGAAAGGCAATTAATTATTAATTGCCTTTTCCATACGCCTGGATGCACTCAATCATATCTGTCAATACAAATATATTTTTTAATGTAATTTTATGGTAATATTTATGGTATTGATTTATTTGACAAAGTGCCATTTATGATATCGATATAATTATCTGCACGTCTATACATTGTTGAGTTCAGGGCCCCGTCTTCGAAGAGTTGATACCAATCGTAACTTATTTGCGATTGATATCAATCGTAACTATGTACATAAGAGATAGGAGACTGTAAACTTGCGATTGATTGGAGGACTTACGATTGATTTGGATCGATCGTAACTCTTTGTAAGACGGGGCCCAGGGCTATCACAGTTATTAGGTTGGGGCGGTTCACATATTATATTAAATCATCTACCCCCCTTTCTAACAAATTATATAATCATAACTTGCATAAGATTAACGCAAACCTAGACGATATGATTACCTTAAATTAAAAGTTAAAAGTTTGTTCGCTCCTTTGACGATCCCCAACTCCGCCTAAAACAATTAGTATTGTATCTTATGCAGTAGTGACTTATCAATGTTTATTTTTCCATCAAACAGATGATGGTGTCATATATCACAGTGGGAGATTTCTTTTCCAATGGATATGTTCTGGTGACGGTCCTCTTCTTCCAATTAGTTTTCCAAAAGATCACTACTCAACTAAGTTATCACTATATCATCTTAGAGGCAGCCAAAGTCAGGGCTGCCATTCAGGTAAACGCGCCTTACTACGTTACTTTTGCAAGAAATTGCATTATGGTTAGACTCAGGCGCGGATCCAGGGGGGGGGGGGGCCGAGCGTGCCTTGGCCCCCCCCCCCCCGCAAAAAAAAAAAAAAAAAAAAAAGGAGAGAGAGAGAAGGAAAAGAAGGGAAAGAGGAGAGAAAGGGAAAAAAAGAAGAGGAAGAAGAAAAGAAAAGAGGGAAGAAGGAGATCGGGGGGGGGGAGGACTTGCCTCCCCTCCCCCCCCCCAATAAAAAAATAAAAGAGAAGGAAGGAAAGGGAAAGAAAAAAGATAAAGAGGAGATAAAGGGAAGGACAAAATAGAAAGAAGAAAAGAAGGGGGATATCAGTTTTGCAATTTTCCCGCCAACAAGTTGTGGATCGGGGGGGGGGGGGGCAAAAGACCCTAGCCTCCCCCCCCCCGTCCCCGCTAAAAAAAAGAGAGAAGGAAGGAAAAGGAAAAGAGGAGAGCTAAAAGGGAACAAAAAAGAGGAAGAAAAAAAGAAAAGGGAGAAAAGAAGCGGAGATCAGTTGCGGTTAATCCCGCCAACAATGTGTGGAGCGGGTTGGGGACCAAAATTACCGTGCCCCTCCCCCCCCCCCCCCAGCAAACCTAAAAGAGAGATAAGGAAGGGAAGGGAAAGTGAAAGAGGAGAGAAAGGGAAAGAAAAGGGGGGCCACTGGCGTACTGATAGGGGAGGGGGGGGGGGGGGCTTTGGAGAAATAGAATTCAAACGTGGTTTACTTCCATAACGGTGGTTTACAAATAATGCTGAAATGAGATAATTTTCCTCACTTCATGCGTTTGTTGGAAAATGACAAATTCCTAAATTTACAGCCAGGCAAGAAAATGCTTCTTGAGATGCCTACATATCAGGGCCGCGGAACGGCGGGGATCGGGATCCTCGAGCCCCCCCCCCTCTCCCACACTTTCTTTGAAAAAGTATATTAAAGAGAAATAGAAAGAAAGAGAGCGAGAAAGAAAAAATAGTTAACTGCCAGTGTCACATTATAATGGGGTATCAAAATATGCTCATCTGACCATGATTAAAATTAATGCCTAAAATCCTAAGAGCTCTGCCCCCTGGATTCCACCTAGGGCCCTAAGGCGGGCCCTTAGATGCTAATATGACGGTCATTTAATGCCTAAAACCCCTGATTTCTGGGGGCTCTGCCCCCTGGACCCCGCGCCAAATAGTGTCCTGCTAGTGTCACAAATAATAAGGTATCAAAAATGCTCATCTGACCGTAATTAAACGCCTAAAACCCCTGAGCTTCTGGGGGCTC